>JAQFJB010000025.1:13905322-13919800 GCA_029874875.1 Naso minor
ATTGGAACCACACCTGTTGGAGGTCCACACAAAATGAAAGCATGCAACATCATTTCAATGATACATAAAACTTTCTCGCAGCTCTGGTATACAAAACAATTTTGAGGCTTTGCTAAAAATTCATTCGGTGGCAACACGCTGGCTGAGTGATATACTGTAGGTGGGGCTCTGGATTATGAGTTGTATGAGCGAGGTCAGTGAGGCCTACAGCGCATAAATACCAAATGGAATTACAAAACTTGTAATGTCCATCAAAATTTGAGTTAATAAAAAGATATAACACAACATTAAGTAATAAAATATGTATGTGTATGGATTCATAAGCTGAAATGAATAGGAGGGTTAAATATCTTGTGGTCCTCCGTCATGGCTTTTCATATTTTCCAATGAAAGGAAGAAGGAAATCAGTTTATTTAAGGCTACCCCCTGAGACAGTCAGGAAAAGAGAGAAATTGAGAACAAAAAAGACAAAAACAGACAGTAAATGAAGGATGGGGTTACATAGAGAGAGAGGTGCAAGGGTGCAAAATGTTCTAGTACAACCATGGCAGCACAGCGACGATGAAAGCCATGTATCGATTGGTTGGAGCGAACTGTATAACAAGGTCCTGCCAAGCTGTGGGGCTATTGTAAATGACAGCTCGAGGAATGTTTGGCTGTTATTTTGTTTTCAATTATTCTATTTCAGGGTTAGATCCAGTAGCCACAACGCCTACTTCAGAGGAAAAGCATCTCAATAGAGCACTGCTGTAAACAAGCCGGAGAGGCAGGCGTGTGTGAGGTGTGCGGGGGTGGGCATCCACAGCACACAGGCAATTGGACAATGTCTCTCAGGGACTGTGATGCGGCCAAACAAGAGTCTGCTGAGGAGGGAACTAGAAAGAAAAGAAAAATTTGTCAAAGTGAAATGAAAAGGAGTGAGAGTAACAAGCCCCCATCCCCCCTGTCTGACCTCCGCCACCCACGTTCAAACACGTTGTCAGCTCCAACAGCCTCTACACATCACAGGAAATAATTCTGAGAGCCAATAATCACAGCTTACACTGAGTAACTTATAAATACCATTCATTTACATGAGTCACACTATGAAAAAGAAAATGTAAATTATAAGACTAAAAATATAGTTTGGGTACACCTGCTGGAATTATCATATCAGGAGGTGCAGTTTGTATAACACCTTTACAAAGGTGTTTAAACCTACACCGTTGAAATCCTGCAGTGTGTACAAGCAGCTGATGTGGTGTGAAACTGTGGGTCAAAACAAATCTCTCTGGAAGTCACATTAGAGAAAAACTCAGATCTAACACTGCAATGCGATACTTCTGAATGTGATATCTGAAGAAAAGATATCACATTTATGATGCTAATGCATGAAGTGTTAATGAGAAAAAAAAATTCCTGAAATACATTTCATATAGTCTTTTTTTTATTTGTTTGTTTTTGGGTTTTTTTGTTGGAAAGGTATTTTCTTTTTAGCCACCTTGGCAGTGTTGCTTTGGCAAACAGCGTCCATCTGTCCAACTCTTTAGTCTAGGCATAAAATTTTAATAAACACATTGTCCCCTGAGGATGTATCCTCCTGAGTTTGATCCCTGGAATATCCATCTCTTGCAATCAGCCAGTAAAACTTTGAAATAGCTTCACATCAACTAGATGAATTAGCACAACATTATCTGCAAAGATGAATGATATACTGACCGGTGAACTTCTGACTTTTCTTCTAGCACCACCATGACCTTGACATTTTTATGTGTGGAATGAAATTTCTCTTACAACGATGGACCATAGAGTCTATATAAAGATGAACGATGCAACTCCCCTTCACCCCATCGTGCAAAAATGAACCCAAATGGTGTTGCCATCTTGCACTGGTGATGTCATTTGGAGCCAGAGTCTGCGAAGTACAGACCAGAGGTTGGGCTAACAGTACTGAGGTCCCACCCAAACAGCCAACGACCAGGACATGATTGATTGTCATGTTAAAGAGGCTCTGGATGAATTACCATGTATTTGGGTGTGTCATGGTTTGAGGTTTGAGTCCTTTCCCATGTTTCATGCTTATTTGCTGCACATTTCCTGTCTCTGACTAGTTCCCACCATGCGTGATAGTCTTCATTTTGGGAGGTGTGCCTGGTTGAGTTCACACCAAATTTTCATGACCAAACAAACTGGAACTTGCAGCTCCACACAAAATAACGTGGTATGCAATTCCGCCAAACCAACGCAACTAGATTAGATGGTGTATCATTTTTACGTCAGTGTATCTGTCAGCCCTCTGTGGTGCATCTCCATGTTATTCTCTAGTGAACAGAACATTAGAGTTATATCTTTAAAATGTCTTTTTATTTATTGTGTCAGCTCGGGAAAATTGACCTTCACTTCCTTGATATTCCCCACTGACTAATTCAAGCCTTTCTTCCACCTAAAAACATTTATCCCTCCCATGGATACATTGTGTTTTCACCGTGATTAAAAATTTACAAGAATATCCTGCTCTCAGACTTCCTATAGTAGCAACTTTGTGTGTAGCATGTAGGCCCTATTACACTAGGCTAAAATGAGACAACTGCCACCTGACAGGCTTAGTCACAGCAACACCGTCAGCCAGCTTGATTCCAGCTGAGATGAGAGTGGGAGTTTACACGGCTGCAACTTTTCTCTGAAATGCTCTAAAAGGTTTTGACTAGCCTTAAATCTTTTGATTAAACCGGCCTCTATTTTGCCTCTGGTGTGCCGGAAAAGGGGTGTGCTGTCTGTCCTTTCTGCTGCTATTTGTTGATAAATAAGGAGACCTTTGAAAGTTCAACTCCTAACCATTGCATTTGTTTTACACTCATATAATTCCTATTTTCTTGCAAGAACTAAATAAGCACTAGCTAAAGGGTAATTGTTGGTTGAGGAAAGTGAAGATTTCCAGTTACTTGTCACTGTGGCAGTTAAGTTTTTCCCATCTGTTAGTATCACTTTCTTTCTAAGTTCTTTTCCTAACAACCAAATATGAAGCTAGTGCGCATTCACATGCATGTATCATGCTTTTCTAAAAAACAAGACCAGTTTGGAATCATTAAAGGCCCAATAATGCTTTCTGAACACTGGGAAACACTGAAGCAACACTACGAAACTTTGACCGCGAACTGTGCCTTCGAGAAACGAAATTTAACGATGCACGTTCATCCGTCACATAAAACAGCAATTTCAGTAAAACTAGGTCTTATTTTATGGAGAAAATGTCGCCTGGTTTTCCCTCTGATGTCCTACGACTGCTCTGCCTCAACTCTGTGATTCACAGAGGTCTAAAATTTTTCATCTTTGATTATCGGGCTAATACTTTTGTTTACGGCTTCTGCTTGATTTAAACTCCACAGTTTGATTTCAGCAGCTTGAGTTAATGTATTAGTTTTCTCTCTCCCCCAAAAATCCAGAATGATTGACTCACAGAATTTGAAGTTATATTAACAGGCTGTTTAACATGTCCCATGGTGCTCTTCTCGCAGTGGGGCTCTTAATCCAGCCCTTCAGGTGTCTACTTGTGTGCTTTTATGGATGATGAAGCCAACACTGAGCCCACGCCTTCAGCACCTACAGCCTTTGCCTTTTTCCATTTGCACTTCCTTCTTGGGTACCGCAATACACAATTTTCACACAAAAGCCTTATGTAATGACAGTGAAAGAGGTTTCTATTATTTAAACAGGTGAAATGTTTCTTTAAAAAAAAAAGCATCCAACTTGCTTCCATTTTAGGTCACCTCAGTTGTTCTCTCTCCAGTTTTTATCATCCCTTTCTCTGTGTCTTTGCTGGTGGATTTACAAAAATGTTTTTAGAGGTGGACAACGTGCACATTGCACTGCATGTAAGTGTGGGAGCATTTTCATAACAATGCTCAGAACAAATCATAGAGCCCCTTGCATTTCAAGTAGGTAAGGTCCCCATGTGTCTCTCCCTCTCTCCCCATGTGGCCATCTCCTTAAATGAATATTTGCACAGTATTGATTAGCATTAAACCCACAGCAGTGTCTTTCATTTGCATGTGGCAGCCAGGGATCTTCACTTGGGGAAAAGCCGGGGGATGCAAGAAAAGAGATGGAACGTAGGTTGCGTGGGTGGTGGAAAAGATATCAAAAAAATCTTTTCTCGCAACAGGGCTTCCCTTAATAATCCTCCCATTATCTTGTGTTTCTCTGCTCGCCATTGGGCCTGAGACTGCCATGTTATGCAATCTAGCCCTCATCAGTGCAGACAGCCAGATAGAGAGAAGAAGCAGGGAGGCTGGCAGAAGTGAAAGGGTTTGCAGGGTATGGTTGGTCAGGCACCTCACTGTAGGATACCAGAGAGATAATCATGTGTGAAGGCAAGCAGGAGCCATGTATGTCTTGCAAGAAAATAATTGCTACCCTTTCAAAAGCCATTTCTTAATTGGCCTGGCTGTTGTTGGGGGAACTTGGAGAGGAGACAAGTGAGAGGCAGACCGAGGGCAAAAGAAAAAGGAACAAGTTAGAAAAGGAGATGGCGAGAGCACCTGTTTCATTTTTTATCACTCTCATGTGAAAGTGAGAATCATCAGTAGGTGAATATCAATCCATTCTCAGCCTTGATAAACAGGAAAGTAACACAGATCAGTTTCAGTTACTGGATTCAAGGCCAGCTCTGAACTTTACTTTGTTTGTTTTTTCATACACTGCTGCATGTTTGTAATATAAGAGAACTGGAGAGGTACTGAATTTACTATAAACTTAAACTCGATTTAGTCATGAAATATTTTGCAGCCAAAAAGACATTTTCTGTTTGATGTAATTTTACCTTTTTGCAGCATTAACGGTACGAAAAAAGTCTGCGTGTAGTTGCGGTGCACATATCCTCAGTGTGGACTAAGTAAGGCACGCATTCCGAACGGGCACTGTACCAGTATTTAGAACCGGTTCTTGTATAGTTAAGTTAAAAGGCAATTTCACCTGCTTAAATCATTGTTTTAACCTTACGTGGAACAGCTTAATATTTAGCTAGTAAACACAGAGAGCAGGTGGCAAAATTTAGCCTATGGAGAGTCTGCAGTTTCATCAATAAGCTTATGTCAGTCCCCCAAATTCCATTCTCTCAGGACCCTGCAAGGAAAACTATGTAGTTGTGTCTTAGTGATTTGTCTCTGTCTGTGTGTGTATCTGAAATTAAGAAACAGTGTAGGCCTATGCTGCAAGACCAACAAGATGGATGGTGTGCAGTTGTTCAATTTAAGCAACAGTTAAACAGCTCTTCAAACAGTAGTTAACTGCCCCACAACATCAGCCACACCTCTAGTCCAAAGTACAGTATGTTTTGTGATGCTTATAGAAATTCTCTGTAACTTACTAAATGGAACATGTAAACATACCAATGATTAAAATAAACCAATTTAATTATATCAGTAAACATAAGAGGAACATTTAAGCACTAAATATTTTGATTTCTTCTTAAAAAAAACAACAAATTTTCTTCCTCTGTAACGTACACTGAGACAGCCTCCCTTTTATATCTCCTGTATGTAACAAAACATTTTGAATGCATTAATTTTAACATCAGACATTAAAGTGTTTGTAAAGACAGATCGGTTTTGTAATATATTTGTTTTTCTTAATATTTTCTGTATGATTAAAACATGCCCGCATTTAGACATACAAATTACTGAAAAGCAAAACTCTATGATGTATAACTGAATGGTGCACTCATTTTTCATACAAAATAGATTTCAAATGGTGCACAGGCCATTTATCTGCACTTAAATGATGCTAATGGAATATCTGTAAAAAATTGGCATAACCTTTTCTCTTTGCCTTTTTTGGGTGAACCATCGATGTAACTTTAGAGGCTAAATTTGTGTATGTGAACCAGAAACCTGCACTCTGCTCAAGCACAGGCTCTGGCCTGCAACACCAGACAAGCCTCGGACTGCCAATTCAATAGCTGCTCTAAAGCTTTTTCGCTATGTCTCTTTGGAGTGGCAGCTCTCTGTTATTGCGCTGGAAAAACAAAAAAAGACTCTTGTAAAGGTAATGTTGGTGTTGAACAAAATGGGTTTAAACTGACAAAAATTTATAAACAATTGAACTTTTGACTTTATTTTTAAGTTTGGGCTTTTAAGTTCTGTTATTGGACACAACAGTTGTAATAATCTCATGTCAAATCCTTTCTTTGTCCATTCTTACCCGTCAGTGAAATTAAGAGTAAGTTTTGTGGTGCATTTTATGAAGGGAAGCAGGTCCACAAGAGTCCTCTGAGTCATAATGTTGAGATAGAGCTGCACTGTAACAATGTCACACTTCACAGAAGCTGAGAAACAGTTGGCTTAGAACAATCCAAACGGTTATTGAAGTCGAGCAGTCATTAGCAGTGAAACTGTTCCCTGCAGAAGCCACAAGACTGAACAAGTGACCAAATGGCAACTTTCAACCAAATACGTCAGTCGTTGACGCAGTAACCACAGATGTTGAGAACAGGTTGGAGGAAAGAAAGATTGGAGTAAAGAAAAAGAACTAAAGAAACTGCAAATATGGATTATCAGTTGGGTTTTTTTGATGGCCCACTGTTAACTAAAAAAAAGTTAAGAAAAAGAGAAAAGCTAAAATACAGTATAGTAAAAATATAATATAGATCAAGTTTTATTAAACATGAACAAAGGAAGGAAAAACAATGTTCAGACTTGGTCATGTTGGATTATACATACATAGGCTATACACTTACACTGTATTCTGAGAATAAGGCTGATAGTTTTTTTTTGCATGTGTATGTTTGTTAACGTACTTCTTAGTTTGACTATAAATTAGACTATTTTCTTGTTTTGTAAATGGGCTATTGGCTATGGACAGCATTTCTCACTGGATTAGGTGTTCAGGATACTAGTCCACTTGTGTAAACTTTGAACCATCTTCTGACCACCAAGGTGCCCACCTATGATTTTTATCAGCCCACCCTAATATAGCCGCCTAAAAGCAGCCCTGGTGGTTGCTTTGACATGTATGTTGGTGTTTAAGTTTGCTCTGCAGTGCAGGGTGAAACGTTCTAAAATTAGAGTAAAATCTTAAGTAATAAATATATTGGATTTTGGCCATCCAAAATAATGCAACAAACGTTAATGTCACACAGAGTTTGATATACATAGGGCACCGAAAGTTCCACTAAATGCAGCATAAACATAAGATTTTACCATCTTAGTTAAGTAACTACAAATGCCCACTGTGCAACATAATTAAACTGAGACATTTTTCCATTAAACGTTTCTGTAAACTGTAAATAGCTGTTTGGCAGGTGAATTAAACTAAATTTCTTATTGGAGACAGTGAAATCTTATCTTCAGTTTCTAATGCCCTCCTGTTGGAAATACTGTCTATATGCATTAGCCTTTCCTCCCTTTTCTCACAGGTGAACTGTCAGCGTACAAACTGGGAATAAAAAGTGCCGTTTCAACAATGTCTCGCACCGACAAAGTTCTCCAAAGGCTGTCCTTATGCTTGAACATTGTGCACAGCTGTGCAGCTTTTTATGCTGTCCGTATAATTAATTCATCAAATGAACCTGTAAACCATCGTCAGTGGTATCTCAAAAATGTGGCCTAATCAATGATTCATAGCTCATACCTAAACCGAATTTACAATGTGAGTCGTAATGAAATAAAAAGAATATTATCAGCTAGATACAATGTTGATTATGACTTAATGTAAATTAAAAGAATGATTAAATTAATAACAAAAATAATCAATGTTACCATTATAAATGGCACTTTCATTGCACTGAGACTGTACCTTACCCTATCTAAAGTACAGTTCGGCACAGCTTATCTTACTAATCAGCTGTTCATGCCAATAACTGATCCCGTCCTGCACTCTTGGATTATTGATTATTGGTAGGCATCTTCCTAAATAATTGTGGTTTGATTTTCATGTCAGTCCGAGATGCTGCTGGAGACTCTGGTGTAATCGTTATGAAATCAATTGTCAGTCAAAGCGCAAGAGCGCTACATATTTAAGTGTTTCTAATTACACACAGCTTATCCAACTTGGATACAACGCTGAAATATTTTGTATGTTATTGATCTAAACTGTTAAATTCTTTTTTTCCCCCATAATAAAAATAAGATGAATCACCTGATAACATTGGAGAACTTCTGCCTCCACTTAAAGCCTCCAAATAAAGAAAGGGGTGAGGAAAAAATCACGTGTTATATTACTTTGCACACACATGCTTTGAATTGCACTTACATGGTAATTATTTACTAAGTTGAATAGGAATAATATAGCCTATATAGCTGTATAGTAATATTTTAATTGCCATAGTACTTAAACCATAAAGAAATGACTGAAATGAGTTTATCTTAATAATGAATGACGGAGCATGGCAATAGTAATGAAATATACAGATTTCAATAATCTTACCTGCCTTAACCTCAGTTCTTCCCCGTCTGAGGTGAACTGGACTAAGTCTGCAGTGAATCACCACTTTGCAATGATTCATCATATAAATAGATAACAGCCTACAGAAGGTGGTGTAGAACCCTACATCCACGTATTATGCCGACAGCAACTGATAATGTACATAACAATCAACGTGAGTGCAAAAAAAGAGGATGGAAAAAATCTCCAGCATACAGCTTTGTGAGTGTGTGTGTGTGTGTATTGCAGGGTTGGGTGTAGGTGTTGCTGAGTCTTCTTGTCTGCACCTCTGTTGCCCTGGTAGCAATAGAATAGTCACAGAGCTTCTCTTCAACAAGGAGATATTTCAGACACAAACACTCACACCAACACAGCCTCACGGCATTCTGTTAAATAGTTATGAAAGACAGAAAAAAGGACACTCAGCACGACTGTATTTCGTGCCTGAACTAGTTTTATAACTGAGTGATGCGCAACATTCATTACCACACCGGAAGGGAGGAGGTTGGGGATGTCACACGATGTGCGGGAGACGAATTCTCTCTTTGGAAGTCATGCTGTCATAAAATTAATGGACATTCTGTGCTCAAGTGCACGAATTCTATTGATTACATTTTGTCATCATTTTAAGACATGCCACAATACTTGGCTACTCACACAGGCACTGTTGCACAAACAAACAGGCAGATTAACTCAGCCACAGACATGCTCACAGACAAACAAACAATCATAAGTACACACGATCCAGGTTGCAAGTGGAGCTTGTTTGACAGAAAACACAATTTACAAAAAAAAAACCCATTTTGATTTTTTTTTCCTTTGACACAATACATTCAGACATAGAGCTCATACTGTAGGCTGCTGTATTTTATGAGAAAATTCTCTCAACTTGTTTTTAGTGCTTAAGTGATGATTCAGTGAGCCTTCAGACAACTCAAAGGAAAACAAAAACTTGAATTTAGAGGAGACACTTAACCAAAGGCAACTGGGGATCATGGATCTCTCTGTTTTCAGGGCTTACACCAGAGGTGCAAACAGTCACGACAAATCCTACCATAGAAAATGTTGAAATTAAAGGGACAGCACGATTGTATGCGCCATGGCACAGGATTGATGATAAAGGGTATAGAAAATGTACCTTTGATAGAGTGTCTTTTCCTTCTCTAGCTCTTGTCAATTTTGAAAGTTCTTGCCCTACAAAAAACAGGGCAATATAGGACAGTGCTAAAAGCAAATGACCACGAAGATACAAGATGACTTCCTCTCTGTCTGGCCTCTTCTTAATTTAACTAGCTTAGCCAAAGTTAAGACAAAAGTTTGAGCTTCAGCTTTGGGAATCCTCTACGTGGCTCATTACTTGTCAGCAGGATCTTTATGAAGTCTTGTCATTGGGGGTCTGCAACACAGACTCATTTAACTTCTCTTCTTTCATTGTGCCCATATATTTGCAGAGTATGCACACTGTAGAACACTGCTATAATAAATAAGCCAATAGTGTACACAGGCATTTTAGTCACATGCATTACAAGCATTTGACTTGCATTACATGCACATTATTTTGCATTTTAGGAGAGTTTTGATTTAATTACCACTACAAACAATGAAGCAACTGGTCAAGGTTGGCCACAAATCTTTATTTAATCACTCGCTGCTGGATCACTTGTTCTCTGCTGCATTATGCTTCTCCGTAATGGAGAGTCGTTATTAATATTTGTGGCCATGATTGTCAGTGGCACTGTTAGATATGTTTAAAGCCTATAATAAATTTACCTCTTAGTAGTGTGTGTGTGAGTGTGTGTGTGTGTGTGTGTGTGTGTGTTGCATGTGAGAGAGCTTATTTGGCTCAGGCCAGGTCAGGCTCAAGCTGTAAAACAGCATCCTTTGTTGGGCTAGTGCAAAGCTAAGAGGCTGCCTGCACGGAAACATTTTCAACAGAAAATAGCAAATTATTACTGTGTTTTGGCCGTTTGTACACACAACAACAGTGTTTTGGGGGCCTGAAAATGCAAACTTTTGAAACCAGGTTCCAGGGTGTAATCCTTCAAAAATGTCACCCCTGTTGCTGTGTAAACGGGCAATGCACGAATCCTGTGAAAACGGTGATGTCGTGGCCCCACTTCATACTTGCATTCTCAGTGAAATAGCCTTGCACAAGTAAGAGGTAGTCACACCGCCTCCTACTGGCCTGACAGGCATACTACAGCATTTCTGAGTTTGCAGATTAATATTCATGAAGAGATTGTTTTTAAAACGTTGTCGTATAAACGCAGATTTTTATTTTATTTTTATTTTTTTAACACAAAGGAAAGACTTTTTTGTTTTTAGCAGGAAGCTGTCATCTCAATGTGGCATAAGAGTTTTTTGTGCCCAGGCATGGCTCTGAAAAAATGGAGCTTTAGAAACTACAGGTAAGATGTATTCTGTTGAATCCATATAGTCAATTAAAACGTAGACATGTTGTAGATCTTGTGAATCCTCTTCAAAATTAGACTCTCTCATATGCCACAAACAACAAATAAAACAATGTTTCATCAACAACAGACTCTCTAGCAGGTGTCTGACAGAGAAATGAACACCTGAGCTTTCATGTGTTTGGGGTCTTCAGTATCAAAGAATCATTTAAACCGCCTATTCATGAGTTTTTTTGTTGTTGTTTTTTTAATTCAGGTTTTCACTTCACTCCATTGCGCGCTGTTTTGATTAGTCATACATTTGTGTGTTGTCTATGGTGTCCTTCTCAGTATTCAATTGGCTGGCTGGATGGTTTTAAAGCACTGTCGAGTGTGAATTCTTACTCTCTCTCTGATTGTGAAGCACTAATGACTATATGCAGCTGCCACAAGAGCAATGGAACATGCATTTGTAAATGTAATACATTAAACATGCAAACACAGTGAATGCTCTTTGTCAAACGGAAATTTAAGACACAATGTGTCTGCATTTGATTACCTGTATTTGGAATATCAAAAGGACCTTGTCAAGAACTCCCAGAGAGTAACTGCTTTAGAACTGAAAATTGGAAGAAAATTTCTTTTATTAGAGTTCAACCTTTCTTGAACATGTTTTCTAAATAATGCATTTCAAAGTGCATCGTTAGCACAGTAATCAGACACAGTCATTTAAAACAAGAAAGGCAGAGAACCTCTTGAATGCAAAAGTCTAATGTTTTTTCTTACTGTAGTGCTGCAACATCAAGATGTGAAGTGTTGTACATGGAACATGCACGTGTAGTAAATATATGCAGTCCACACAGGTGAGAGCTTTCCAATCTAATGCTCTTCCTCAGGCAGCATTGACCAGATAAGTCATACATGTTACAAGAGAAAGGGAGCTTAAAGGATGTCAGCAGCATACATCACCACAATACATTATAAATGTGACAGCCCTTAGACAAACAGAGAACCTATATGTTTTTGAATGAATGCCTGAATAATGCAAATAAAAACTGTACTGTGTGACTAAACATGTCACGGAAATAAGATGACGTGATACCAGACATGTTTCCTCCTTCACGAGCACTGAACATAAAAACCTTAATCTGACCAAATGCTTAATCTATACCTCATAACCCACTTCACGCTTATGCTGTGCAATACAACACAGAAGAAGCACAAACAGAGAAGACCTAATCTTTTCCCTTGTAGTAAACATAAAGAATCTTAAACCAAAAGAAGGATTTAAAAAACTGGACCCCAGATATTGCAAAAACTGAGCTGTGCCAACATGGTCGTCCTTTCAGGTCTCAGATCATTCATGCACATTCACTGTTGCGGCCATTGATGTTCTCTGCCTTGGCTCGACATTAGGTCAGTCCTCTTAAGTGATAAGCCACCATGTTAAAGGTTGAAGATGGAAGGACAGGAGGAGGAGGGAGAAGTTGAGATCTGCAGTATTTGCTATCATGACCACACCTGAAGGGAATTGATGACCTGGCTGTTTGTAGAGTGTGACTGTGTGTGTGTTTCTGTGTGTGTGTGTGTGAAAGAGAGATGAAAAGATAGAGACAAGCATTCCTTGGCAGGGATATTTGTGCGTGCACTACTATATTTTGCATTGTGTATGTGTAGGTAATGGGCAGGAGGCTTGGAAAAATTTCCACATTCAGAGAGGGTGAAGGAGAAAGAGAGGTTTTGATTGAGTGCCCGCTGAGGTCCCATCAGATGTGGCTTAAAGGAATAAAGGATTCATTTGAAGGAGGGTGAGAAAGATTACATACAGTCCTCACATCTATCCAAATCCCTTCAAAATCCCTCTACATCACACTTATCAAGCCATGTGCAGTGCGGTACACTAACTCTCATCGGTCTTATCACAAGGCTGCCACGTATCATAGTTGTCTAGTAAAGGTGTAACGTATTCCACAACACACTTTGGATCATGCATAAGGTTACTGGGCTGCACTTCTATCTGAAAATGCCAAATTTAAATCACCAAGGTACTTAAAAGAAATGCCAGTATTGGTCATTGGGCAATTCCAGCCCTTCATTTAAAGGCAGTGATAGAACGCTAATTATAAAAATTGCTCAAGTCAAATAATCTGATTGGTCACTAGTACCGTTAAGATAACCATAAAAATGAGGATGATGTTTAATTACTTTGCATAATTCTTTATCAGTCTGTTCGTATGTAGCTCCAGCTTGCTTCTCTCTTATCTAGGCAACACGGTAAATACTCCTACAAACTGTAACATTTTAGCAGTCTTTAACTTTATTAATTTATCGCAAGCCACATTGTGCCACATGGTTCTAATTAACTTGGCTATGACATCAAATTCGATTTATGCAGACTGTGCAATGATAATACCTGGCTATGAGGACACAGGCTATGAGAACCAAGCCCTTAACCAGGCTATATTTGGTTGCAAGACCAGGACAAAGGGGGCCAAGACCAAAGATAGCACAAAATTTCATCGTCTTTTGTCTGGAACAGCCCAAAATCACCTAGCGTGTGGTCGGCTTAAGACAGTTATAGGCTACAGGTACATTTCATCATTTCAACTGTTACAACAGCTACACAATGGAAATACTTCAGATTGACTTTAATATCTGTGGTGGTCTAACTATGGAGGAGTGGATTAAACAGTTCAGGAGAAGTTAGACCTTTCTGTAGGGTTTATTCAGTCTGACAAATGAATGACCAATTAAGATTGTGCGGGGGTAACTGGTAGGCTAGGCTAGGTTAAGCTTAGCTAAATTAAGTCGCTTAGCTTGTACGTTGCTTAGTAACTGCCTTACTTCATGTGCAGGCTGCCAGAAGGACTTATTGCTGGCTATGTGATATGATTAAAACTATCATGGCTGCCTTTGAGCTAACACTTAAGTAATGTTTAAAACAAAAACTTTACTATGAACCCATGGGAAATAAGTGTTTGGGAGTAACTAGCTGCTAGTTGTATATAATACCATTAGCACTTGTAATTAGTTAAGCAGTATGCTTATTTATTATGATTTTTACAAGTTCATTGATCTGTAAACTTTTACATTTCAAAAGAAACCATTCCAACATTGCCTGAGAGATTCTTTTTAAATTCTTACGGCATTCTCAAGGAACACTTGTAAGACAGTGTTGGTAAGCACTGTAAAAAAAAAACCCTTAGGCACAGCCTTGAGCATTCTTTTCTGTCTTTAGGTCACTTAAGTTGGGCCATAAGTGTCCAGTTTAAGTGCTTCATACTAATACACATCAGTGCTGAACATCATAATTACTATTGAGGGTCCTGCAGAGTGAGACAGTTTGGTAAATGTAGCGAGATGCAGTACTCACCTTACAAAATGATCAGAGTTGACATTTTACAATTTATAAAAAAGGTTGTAATAGGTCCAGTGGTGATATAGAGTAGTTTGGTCTGGAGAAGTGTGTAAAGAGCGGCTGTGATTTTCTGCTGAACCCTACAACTCTTCGTGTGACTAACATTTAATGGCTTATTTTTTACTGTAAAAATATTGTAAGCTACTGCAGATTTCAGATCCATGGAAGTAAACCTTAAGGCTTTTTTCTTGCACTGCCAATTTATATTATTTTCATCTTACTTACTTTCAATTTCTGGTGTAATTTTCTTCTAAGATTACACAACCACAATCT
>JAQFJB010000025.1:14086058-14098780 GCA_029874875.1 Naso minor
AACTTTGAAAAGTACCCTCTTTATTTGAAAATGAATGAGTCGAGGGAGCACAGCGACAGTCCTGTTCAGGCAGGATAATTGAATATAGTGAACCAGTCATCACTCTTGTCCTTTGTGTTTTATTTGAGCCAGACTGTGTCAGCGGTGTTATAAACTCATTAGCCTGTGTACATTGAGCCACTGACATTTATCTGTATGCAGTACCCCCTTTTGGCATATTAATAGTTGATTTGCGATCGCACGAAAACAGGGAGCCATTTTAATTTGATCAAGATAGATTAGGTGTTGGTGGAATATGTAATGATATTTGTCAGGTAGCAAGTGCAATTGCAACCGGGAAGTGGCCACCTACAGCTCAGCTAGAGGACTGTGGGCAGAAAAAAATGCAAATGTATCACACAAACATGACAAATGATGATGCTGGTTTAGCATTGTCAAGCCAGATTAATATGTGCTTCCTCTTTATGACATCCTTTGTGCGATGGACTTAATAAATAAACCTGACTTGATCTGAAAAAAAATGTTGACCTGCTCACAGTTTCAAGGTCAAACAGATCCAATTCACAAACAGGCTCTTGAAATTTCATGGTTACGCCTCATCTGTTTGCAAAACCAGTTTGTGGCCATGGAAAGCCTTTTATCTACATCAAAGGCTTGTTGCTGCTCAACATGATGCTCACACAAGGTTAGCATTATTCTCTCACTGTAATCCTCACTAATGTGAACAAAATAACCACCATTTTCTGACAACAATTCAGCGTTTTCCTTTTGAAGCAGCGCCTCTGCCTGACTGCAAGTGAAGTTTTAAGTGCAACCTGTGGACAAACGACTGAAAACACAAAAGAAGATGAGTTGCGTTGTGAGTCATTCGTACATCTGAGCTTTTACCCCCTTAAAAACCTTCACTTTTTATCTCACACTGTATTCTCAATATCCCAGTCGTCCGCATTGTCTGTTGTTTGTTTTTTTCAGCAGATAATGCAACAGTAGCAAATATATCAAAAGCTGAACTGTGATTTCTGAGCTCTAACAAGTTATTCTAATCAAAGTTTCTCTTTCCTGAGGATCTTTAGGACCTGTGAGAGAGGAACAGAATTCCTCATTTATTTACATCCACAGGTATGATATTTTTCTGCCGGTGTCCTCTTGATTGTTTTCTTTTCGGCTCCCACAGGAAGAGACGTGCAGGCTGATACCATAATTTTTGTAGCAGCTTTGAAATACAATCAAAGGCAAAAAGAAGAGCAATTGAAAGAGGTGAGCAAGTGAGGAAGCCATGTTGTTATTTCGTTCACAGGTTGATGGCAAACCTGTTTCCTAGTTCCAGCAGTATTTTCCTGTAAGTGAGAGTGACCGCTTTGGCATCACCAGCCCTGTAAAGCATGTGCTGACCCCAGGTTTTTACTACCACACCTGTTTCTATTCAGAGGATCCAAATGTTCCACGTAGGGTGAAGACTTTCCTTATGTAAAAACATCCACAATTCCTGTTTCAGTCATCACCAATCCATCAATATTACTTGTGTTGTGTGGAGTTTGAAAGGCTTGTCACATGGGGCATTGCTGCAAGCCATTCGGTTCTTATACAAATGGAGTGAGAGCCGTGTCTGTACTCTCAGGAGAAAGTCATACACATCTTCCGTGGGTGTTGGATTTGCGAAGGTTTTCCACAGTACTGTGGTTCTCTCTGTCATCTTCAAGGACAAGATCGGAAGGTGCACCAGAAGAGAGTTTCTCATTTGGGGACTTAACAATAATTTTCCTCTTCTTTGTTGAGACTCAGGCTGTGACCTCTAGCAAGCAGTGGACCACTTTTCTACCAGCTGTGAAGCAGCTGGCACAAAAGTCAACCTCTCTGAGTGTGAGGCCATGGTTGGCTGTTAGCAGGCAGTGGATTGTTTGCCTCAGGTTGGGAGTGAGTCACTGCCCCAAGTGAAGTAGTTCAAGTATCTTGGAGTCATGTTCATGAATGAGTTTGAAATGGAATCTTGTTTCATCAGCTGACTGGACTGTTGTAGTAAAAAAGGAGCTGAGCCTGAAGGAAATGCTGTTTTACCAGTTGGTCAACGTTCCAAACCTCACCTATGGTGAAAAGCTTTAGGTAATGACCAAAAGAACAAGAATGTGGAAAAAAGCATGAAATTAGTTTTCTCTGCAGGGGGACTGGGCTCACCCCCGAGGAGAAGGAATGTGGAGGGAGCTCTGAGTAGAACACTGCCCCTGGCCCTCTGGACACCCTTTTAGAGGTTTTGATTGCTTGTCCAACAGGTAGGAGACCCAGCGACTCGGTGACCCAGAGTTGTGGTATTTCATCTTAGGAGAAGCTGGACGACTGTTTTTTAAGAGGAGGACATTTGCACTACCTTCCTTAGCCTGCAAACCAGCCCCAGATAAACTGCAGAAAATAGATGGAAGTCATCAATCAGGAATGCATCCCAGAAGTTACTTTGTGATGATATAATTATCATATAGATTGTATAGCACAGAGAGTTTCTCATGAATAATTTTAATCCTGTCGCAAAGCCAATCCATTTAACCTGCATGGGTCCAGTTCTGCCATTGCTGTGATGGCAATATTTGATTATATGACACAGTGGCAGAATTCACTTCTTGTCAATCTTCTTGCGTTTGTATTAGTTTGTTATAACATAACCCACCCTACATTTTTCACTACTCTTAGAAAATGATTTAGAACTTTTTATCAATGATGGGTCTGTATATAACTCCGTAGGGTGCTTTCATAGCTGGATCGTTCGGAGAAGTTATTCTGAAACAGGAAGCATAACCTTACTTGGGGATACGTGAACACGGCAATCACACTCTGATGTGGAACAAAACAAGCGAGCCGAGATTGCCTAGAAGGGTAGGTCTTGCCTCGCTTCCAACCCTGGAGAGGCTCGTTTGCAGTGAGAATGCAGTCAACTCAGCAACCGCAACAAATAACTGGTTAGCCTCTTCACCCTCCACTAGTAATAGCTACTCAGCATATCAGCATTAAAAATAGTGATAGGTTACTCACCATTTCCATCCATTTCAGCATCAGCAGAAGAGCTGGTGCTCTTTGTGGCAACATAACAGGACTTGACAACATCCTTCAACAACTGGTTTAATTCAGAAATTTTGTCCAGCTTGTCCTCAGAGTAAACTGCAGCGGTCCTTGCTCCACGTAGCATTTGTTAACCTATGCAGAGGGAAAAGGAGGCTGTGACATAATGGTGGAAAGACAGCTCTGCATTGGTGGGTGCTTTGGTCCACTTTACAATATTGCAGTGTGATCATATCTGACATGGCAGAACATTATTGTCTTCCATTTGCTTGGGGACATGAAAAAGACAATACTGAACAAAAATGTGCCTACAAATTCAAGCTGCATTTCCAGAATCTGTTTACTTAGGGATTCAGTGTTTTTGATTTCTGCTTGCTTCTACTTGACCATCATTGCTTTACTTTGATATCAGACCATTGTATGGATTTCTTTTAAGAGATCGCACAATGAAGTAAAATGATTTATTGAGTCATTAAAAATGTGCATTGGTCATAGATCTGAAAGGCAAGACTACAACTGCACTATATGCTGTCACAAATTTGATTACCGTCGCTGTTTGCATGGTAGAGAAACATATTATATTCTTATAATACATGTCTTCTGTGCGAGGCTGTAAGATTTGTTGTTCATTACTCGCTGATTGCATTTTCTTTTCATAACTGCTAATTGATATTACAGCTCAATTAGACCATTCTCAATGGTCATTACTTAGCCATATGTGATGGTTAATTTATGTTGGTATAGAAGCTAATCTTACATTTACATTTGCATATTAGATGGTAAATTACACTAATATCCCAAGAGAGTGAATAAAAGTGCAACAGATGACTGTTTATCAAGATGTATTGGAACTCTGAAATCAAAATAAAAGTTTGACTGTTGTTACAAAAAATTTAGACCCCCTTTAATAATTGTAAAAAATATGCAATTTCTTTAATATTCACTACATATTTCAATTCACTTGTCAGTAGTTTGATTGTTACTCATTTCAGCAGTACTGAAATTGGCCTGGTTTCACAGCAAAAATGCCTCTGTAGATGGTTAAGTACTTTATAAGTGCTTTAAAGGGTTTTGAATTAAAAGGTTTTTGCCTCTTTCTATTCCTCTCTTGTTTGTAATAAGACAAATACTTGGCATTCAGAGGAGATGAAAACTTGTTGCACCACTTGACAGGCCTGTTCTCCTCCTCCTCTTATTGTCTGTTATTAAGCAATCATTATGGTGAATTGTGGCGCATAGATGCGCATCACTGATTAAGAGACAGTGACAGCGGATGACAGAAGGAGGAGAGACTGGCAGCATGCAGCCACTTTGTTCATAATTAACAATGGTTTTGTTAGCGCACCTCATGTGAATTAACTAATATGCTAAATAATTAGCTGTATTGAAAATTAATGAACGCTTTCAGAGTGATTTATAACCGTAATTCATTTTTCAGTGTGCAGTAAATAAAGCTAATTGAAAAATGTGAATGAAGCGATCAAACAAATGTAGCCAGTTTACTGTTAGGATAGCTGGTAACTCTGATTCTCATTATTTTAGTGCCACAGAGACCATAAAATCAATTCAGAACTGAGTGTAACATTCAAATCATGTCGAGTCACAAATAACAATAATATATTGCCTATTTCTGTAGACAAAGCAGACGTTGTTGGTTTTATTATGTCTTTTGTGTGTTAAACTGTTTTCAGGCATGAGTTGTTTTTGAGAAAATTACATCTACTACATTCCAGAAGACCCAAGTAATGGCAAAGCAACCAAACAATTTATATGCTCGAGCATCCAAAAGCTCCAGTGTAGCAAACATTTTCTTATTTTTTTGTCTGAATACTACAAAATCCCCTGTGTTCAGTTATTTAAGCTGCAGAATCTGGAGGTATTTTCAATACAGCTGCTCGTCACCGTCTCTCTTTCCAAGACTTCCTCTCTGCTGGTTGTGGATGACTCACTGTAATCCCTCCTGAACCAGTTGGGAACAATGCCTTATTAGGAACCAAATGAGGAGCCATGTGTTCTGTTCTCTCAGATTATTTCTCACCGACAGAAAAGTAACACCACACCTGGCTGGCCATCAAGTAAACAATGCAATGACTGTCCATGGTGGCACTTCTGCCTCCTGTTACCTCTTAACTTGACAGTCATTAAGTTCAGCAAGAACTCAGCTGAGCTGCTGTGATTCCTAAAATAAAATCTGAGACACATGGAAGGTGTTTTGAAGGTTTTTGTTGTGGTTTTTGGCTTAACGTGTGTCTGATATCTGAAGCAGCAACAGCTTTTGACTTGAATCTTTTTTTCTTTTTTTTTTTAAAGCCGCACTACAACAGGCAGTGAATAATTGAAAAACATGCTATGCTATGACACGTGTCTTTCAGACTGAAATATTCATCATTAGCTAGTGTAAACATAATCTTCAAATTTTCACTTTTACTGCAGTACTGTACGTGGTTTGCCCCTGTTGTGCTGCTGTTATGCCCTGTGCACCATATTAATGTAACAGCACGGAGGCTCTGTCCTTTGAACAAGACCGTGAACTGAACACCACCAACTGTGAGCTTCACACAACACAGTTAACTGCGTACACTATCACTCCTTCTGTTGTTACCCTTTAAAACAAAAGCACCATATCTACACACGTTGTCAGTGTTTTACCACAGGGAACTCCACTTACTTACTTACACTTATAATCGTACAAATACGATAATTATCGTACACCTGGCAGCACTGGAGAGCAAGTGAAACTTGAGAGCGGGAGAGCATTGACAGTAGTTGTTGAGATTTTGCACATTTCCTCTCAGGCTACAATATCGCTCTCGCGAGGAGAGCTATTGTACGTGCAAGTATGGTTTTGCACGCTTGTATGAGATGAGCAAATGTGAGCAGAGATTTTCTGATGGTGATTTTTGACAGTGACATACCTTCATATTGTACCCCGCCAAAGCAGATTGCCCACCTTTCCCTTTCTTCCACTGGCCTGCACTCACATTGCTCCATTCTTATCTGGCCTGAGTCTTGAGCTGCCTGATTAGTGTTGCCTGTACTTTCAAATACTGTACCGTCACTTTTTTTTCCATCTTGTCCTGACATTGTTCAAATTGTTCTCTGGTTTGCATGATCACGGAGACAGTCGCAGATTTTTTTTCCACTGTTCTTTATCCAGACTTTGTAAGCTGTTGTCTCCCCAAATTTAAGGAAAACCCTTCAAAAACAGTTGCATCGATGTTGGCATTCCGTGCCTGACCTCCTGCATGTGCATCTGTTCCGTGCCGAAGCCTCTTCCAATTGTGCCAGGGCTGACAAAGCAGTACAGATTGCCTAATGTCAGTGTGTCCTACAAGTGCTTATGTTAATCCAGAACAATGTCTTAAGATACTGTAGATTTGCAGAGTTTAGTATTGAGTCAATTGGTTGCAGCATCACTGAGCTTCAGTTAAACACAAGAAAGATAAATACTATCATAATAATATTATGTAATAATGCTATAAGACTGCAAGTAAAAAGAATGTATCGACATAGAAGTGATTCACTGTGAGAGCGTATCTTAAAATGAGTTAAAGCAAAACTTTGATGCAAAAGGGCTTCCTTATTTATGTATGAGTAGTTCTGTAGTAGTAATGTGAAATGATTTAAAATATTATTCTATATGGTTGTATTCTTTTATATAGGCAGAACTGTTGGAGGGATTATTTATGGAATCCCCTCCAGCACCTGCAAAATCTCACTCAGCCTGTGTGTGTGTGTGTGTGTGTGTGTGTGTTACAAGCCATTTGTACGTTCAGAATGTGCATCTGTTGCGGACTATTGCTAGTCATTGCTACCGTTCGCAGTCTCCTGTGAAATTATTGTCTGTTTTCGACTCAGACACGAGCTTTCATGGTAATCTGACTTGTTTTCTTATTATCCCCCACCCCAACCCGTCCCCTTCTCTCTTTTTCGGCTCATTATATGTCGTCTGGTTGGTTTTCGGCTCACTTTATTCTCATCCTTTTCTCATCCTTTTCTCTCTCTCTGTGTCCCTCTCCAGCCCGTCGTCGTCCACAGTGGTGCTGCTAACTAGGCTGCCTCCAAGCCCACAGGTACGTCCCTTCCCCCTCCTCTTCCTCCCCCGCCTTCCCCTTCATGCTCTATTTTTAACTCTGCTCTGCAGGATCCTTCCCCACGATTCTCCCTCTTCAACCCCAACTGGCATCACTGTCAGCACCTTGCTACCACTCCAGCCAGGGGGAGAGTGAAGACCCATACCTCTTTGCGAATCGAGGCCCAAGCTTGGTCTTCTTTTTCTTTCTTTTAATTGTTAAAGAAGTGCTGCCTCTTGATTTTGACTGTCTTTGAGAAGCAAGTGACATGGCACAATCTTTGTTTCCATAGCAACATGAGATGCTCTTTTCAGCTCTTTTCTACATCATAAATCAAGCATATTAAATAAGAAGAATATCAAAACCTGGTGAGAGCCACACTCACTTAAATCACTGTCTAACACTTATGTGCGTTCAGTTGATATATTCATTCATGTTGAAGATGGCTTGCTTTGTAAAGCTGCCACCTTGTCTTGCATGGTGCCTGGAGCCATCTCATTCCCCCCCCCCCCCCCCACTGAAAGGAAACATAATGCACTTGTTGGTCTGTGTTGCTGTAGTCCGGCACCTCATCAGTCGACTGGCTTTTCCTTGTGCATATCCTCCTGACAGGAGCTTAGAGAACATAACCTCCTCCAGCAGATGAGCAGCAAGCTTTCAAAGCACTCTGTGTTTGTGTGGGAAAAGCTTGTTGACTTGCTGAGTGGGTGTGCAGTTCTCTCATCTACACAACTGTTGTTATTTACGTTTCCGTGATGGTAAAGAAGTGCTTTAAATGGAGTTGTGAAGTGTCATATTGTGGAGACTTTTGTACATAGTTTATTTTTGCAAAAAAGGGTCTTTGTTCAATAGAATAAAGAACTTTTGCCCTGATCCCGTCAGAAGGGATTAAGTAATAGACATAATGTCCATTCATGCAGTGTTAATTCTCAGAGTTCTGCTTTCTATTTAGTTGTATTTATTTGTTGAATTTCATCTATTATGAACTTGATCGAGGTTGTCTTTGATACAAAAGGGAGGAGGGACAGAAAGAGAAAAAAGGTGAGATTGAGTCTAATTTAAAAGTTGTTGAAACCAAGCTTTTCACCTGTTGGCCCCTGTTCTAATAACAGGCTCTCAGGAACAGATTGCACTCAAAATACCTGCTTACTTAGCCGATGAATTTCCATTTTTCTGTCATCTGATATGGACATTTGAGAGGCCTGAAATAAACATCATTTTGTCAGCCTTAACCACACGGTCTGACTCAGTAATGATCCTCGTCTGTGTTCCCAGACATGGCATTTAGGACTAAGGACGGATCAGCCTCGCAGCATTTCCCCCTGATTTTCCCATGCAGAACCTACGGAGGTAGACGTCCGTAAGAGAATCCATTTGTCAAACTCACGGCCCTTCACGGCTATAGACAGCCGCTGTCAATGGGACGCTTTTGAGTTATTATGTGCCTTACCAGAAGAAGCATGCAGCCTGTTTTTAGAGAGGTTTCAGAGCAATTTTACACACATGGCCACTCAAAAAAACACACACACACTTAAACTTTCCCTTCTTCCTGCCTGCCTCCTGTTGAGGCGCATCATACACTCTCCAAGTACTCAGTCTTTGCCTGTCAAGGAGGCACACTCTGCAGTAGATGCAATAGGCCAAGCAGTGGCATGCTGAGATAATGCACAAACTAACGCTGCCAAAGTTGTGATGTTCCATGCAGCACTGAGTCTCAGCTTTGAATGGAAAGCAATCATTTCAGTGCACTCCCATGCTTTTGGCATCGTGTTTACACCCCTTTCAGCATTTTAAAAATTGCTCAGTTGAAGCATGTCACACAAACATGCACTTTAATAATCCAACGTAGGATGTTTGTAGCATGTCGGCCGCCTCATTTTTTCCCTATGATGCTTTGCTATGCGCACTTGACAATACAGCAGAAATGCCACTTTTAAGCGGATAAAAGCATTTTCAGTAGTTTTTGACTGATTTTTGTCTTGCGCATATTTTAGGTAAAAGCAGGAGACTCTAGTAGCTACATTAGCAGGAGCTTTGTCAATTGGTTCTCCTCCACAAGCCACAATCTCTCTGCTCCAATTCCGCCCCCCTCTGATGTCTGTTCTTCAATCATCTTCATTTACTTCCTCTTTTTTGGGCTTGGCAGAAGCATAAATAGATTATTAATACTAGAGGAGCAAGGAGGGCTGTTTTGCCCCCTTTCTTTTTCCTACACTGCATTTCATTTCCCCTCCTTTGCTCTCTCTCCATCCCTCCTCCCTCCTCTGGTGTGTGCCTTCTGACAGCCGAGCTACCCCGCAGCCCGCCTTGGCCAGGTACAGCGCTAGATGAAAGGTTTGCAGCCAGAGCTCTCTTTCAAAGATGCCTTCTGCTGCATCCCTGCTCTCCATGGGCACTCAGTTGTCCCTGCCAGGCAGATGGAGAGAAAGAGGGCAAGGGAAGGAGACTAAAGAGGGAAGTAAGAAGGGAAGAGTGAAGGAGGGATTACTTGAGACAAACACCAACAGCAAGTAGAGAAAAGATCATGAGTTGTATCTTACTCTACATGTTGGAGTTGCACCTTGTCTCTGTTGTGATCAAAGAAGCTTAGCATCCAGGTGAGTTCAGTCAAAGAAAGAACTTCACCTTCACTTTGCTTTCAGGTTGAAGCCCCTCTTATATATCCTTAGTCAGTCAGGCGGCCGCCACGGGACATGAGGGAGTTTTTGAAAGTGTTTCTGTCATTTTTTTCATCATTCAACATCTTAGAGTCACGCTGAAGCCTGAGTTCAGTTGAAAAAGTAACATCTTATGTCTTCAACAAAATCCATTGAACTTCCTCCCCTCAAGGTGATTTTTCAGTTGTTCAGCCTCAGTCTCCGTTCAAAGCAAAATTGGTGTTCTCATATATTTACTTTGGATTTTGTTTTAGCATGCTACAGTGTAAGCAAGCGATTCTCTCACTACAAAACATATGGATCGAAGAGCAGAACAAACACTTTTGTCTCCATCAAAGAAAGATGTGATCCAGAAAAACAACTTCTTTAAGAAAATAACACGTGGAGATGACAATCACTTGTTACAGCATGTTGTGTTCAGATCAATTCTAAATTTCTTTCTTTTAAGCTGATCAATAGAACATGCCGAGTCCCTGTGTAAAATGATACTGGCTTGCCACGCAGGAAATATGTCTTGCAAGTGCTCCACTATGTGACAGAGCTTGAGTTTTCCATTTCATTCTACTCAGCGTCATCTGCTGTCTCAGCTCCCAAACAAGCTGTTACCAGACCAAATCAAAACACAGCATTGTGATTCCAAGTCCAAACAGACATTTATTAGCTTCTGTCAGAAAAGTCGTTGCCTGGGAATAAGTGAAAACTTTAAGCATAAAGAGAGATATAGCGCTTGCTGTCAGAGGTCCAACGATTTGTTTCTTTCAAACAACCATCCTTGATCACATTCTCCGCTGGTATTGGAGGGAGGACGGGCAGGCTCTATGGTATGCCGTCATAAATCTTATCTAAAGACAAGCTAGATAATGCACTGTAGGTCTGAGCTGAGAGATTGAGCCTCTGTAGCTGCAGTGACAGGACACACTGAGGGGAGGCAGTGCGGCAGTAAAACAACTGACAGTTGGTCATTATGAAAGACGCAGGTGGGCGAAAAAAATCAATCATGCCGAGACTGGCCTGGACTGTGACAGATGCCTGACGTCTGCTTGATGAAGAGCTCTGCTGTTCCTCTGAGTGATGAGGAGGAGAGGGGATTGAAAGGAGAGACAGGGAATCTGGATGAGTTGGATGATTATAAGTAAGAGGCACAGAGGAAGAGGTGTGAAGACAGTAACGAACCAGAGAATCAGAAAACCTGCGGCAGAAAAGGACTAAAAGGGTTGAGGTGGCGTATATGTCAGTGAATAGATATAAGGGGAAAAGCTGAAGTGACAGGAGGCGGTCAGTATTTTAAAGTAGGAGGTGAAAAGAGATCAAAACAAAAAGCTGAGAGGGGAAACTAGGGCCAGAAACGTTTTTGCCAACACCTGATGTCAAGCTGTCATTTGATGTTGCTGCAGTTACCACGACGGCACTTTAACAACACTGCATGCAGGTTTTGAGCCGGCCCGAGTCTGTGTTTTGACAACACCTTTATAGGCTATTTCATGGTGTCTGCTCGAACTGTATGAGAAAATAGCTCAAGTGTGAAATGCCACTGCATTATTGGCCCACACCCAATAACTGGGTGCGATTGATTAAATTTTTTGTCAATTTTCTTCTCATTTAAAAAATGTATATATCAAGGGAAATTTTCGACTGCGGGATTACGTCTTTTTGGCCGTAAATGTGGTTTTAAAGGTCAGCCGAAGCCCATTGAGATTCATTTCAAACAAGCTCTCTGACTGCAACAGTTCCTTGTGAACTTAATGAGAAATATCAGGAATCAAAGGACATCCACATGCATACAGCGTAGTCTGCTAGGCATGGCCACTTTATGACTTCAGTGTGAAATGAAGGGGTCAGCAAGTGGTAGCATGCACCTGTTTTTGCAGGCTTTTTGTTATTTTCATAACCATGTTTGCAAGATAACACAATATATAACGTGTCCTTGCCAATGCTAATACCCTCTGTTGCAATCCATCTGAGCAGAGTGAGAATCTTTATAATATCAAGACTGCATTGCTGAGCTTTTATCTGTGTGGACCTCCTCCTTTTTTGTAGCACAATGAAATGAAACTGCAGCACCTGGAGAGGAAATGAAGTGTTGCAGCAAGCAACAGTTCAGTCGCATTAAGAGCACTTATCTATTGCATCAATGCCAGCCTATGGATTTCACAGCAAGGCCAGCAGACAACACATAAACAAACAACAAGTTTCAGAGAAGTGTTTTGGCTGAAAGGGTAGAAGAGAAAAGGACTTACTAAGCCCTGCCACTCGCTGTCCTTAAGCATTATTCCATCAAACCGGCACAACAGCTTCTATTTCTGCATATGTCGGCTTCATGCGTGCCCAGGAACTCTGACAAGAAGTTCATTTGCAAAATTATTGGTTTTCACTTTTTTGACACCTTTGTTCACGCCTCCCTTTAAAGATACTTAACTGTAAGTGGTAGGTATGTGTAGACCACACCCCAGGATGAGAGCTTCTCCTGAGAGGAAATAAGGAGACAGGTGGCACCGTGAGAGACACGGTGATAGACAACAACTTATTCCATTCGTCTCCACTCAAGCAGCAATGAAACATCGCATTGTTTGTAAAAGAGAAAAAGTAACAGCTGTAACATTGTGACTGGCCTCTGCTCTGCTTTCTGTTGTTCCTTGTTTAAAGAAATCTACATATATGGGCTAATTTTGGTGTAAAGAAAAAAGCTTTGGTGTTTCTCACATGACAGGCATGGACACAGTATGATGTCAGGAGAAAATGCCTCAAACCACAGAGTTGCCTGGCATCTCTTTAAAAAGTCATGAGGTCATTTGCCGCTGAACCATGCGCTGAACCGAGAATTATGCAATTTAAAGAATCTGAGGAGGACATG
Source organism: Naso minor (assembly GCA_029874875.1). Classification (NCBI taxonomy): domain Eukaryota; kingdom Metazoa; phylum Chordata; class Actinopteri; order Acanthuriformes; family Acanthuridae; genus Naso; species Naso minor. The sequence goes on from JAQFJB010000025.1 coordinate 14,098,685, forward strand.
CAATCACTGCTGAATATGAATAATGAATTAAGGGAAGATAGTCGTGGTTTTCAGCCGCTCATATTTACATAATTCATCCTTTTTTTTTTTTTTTTT
>JAQFJB010000025.1:14122566-14132983 GCA_029874875.1 Naso minor
GCAGATGTGTTGATCTAACATATAATTCTAGATTTATTTTAAAATTAGTTTTGTAATAGGAGCTGTCCCCAGTGTAGCAGTGAGAGGGTTAAGCGTAAGCCAGCCTGCTCCACTGCACCGAATGTGAAATGGAAACACCGGCTTGGCTGCATTACTGTTTACATTCTATGAATAGGAATCACATGTTTGGTGAAACCAGCCCGCTCTTTGGGCTGCTGGAGAGAGAGAGAGAGGGAAAGGCAGGAAAAGGGAGAGGGAAAGAAATAAAAGATCGGGTAAGTGGAGGCGGGTAGAGGAGTGAGAGCAGGAAGAAGAGGGGGATAGATGAGGGGAAAATAGTGGAGATGGAGTGGGTGGCCAAAGGAGCCCTGGCCATTTTCTTATAATGCTGAAGTATCCCTTTTTATCCCATGAGGCAGCTGCACCGAGACACATGGCTCCTGTCAAAAGACTGCACGGAAATGTTAGCAAGTTTAATGTGCTGCTTGATCCCACTTATATAATCATTTTTACAGTTTGGTGTGTTCTGGTCATTTAGAGGGCTCTTATTTTTTGGGGTTGCCCCATTTCCTTTTTCCAAAACCAAAGTGGTGAGTAGCTGTAAAACTCCCATAGTCTGGCACAACTCCGCGGTGGCTGGTCCTGATGTGTCCTTTGCTTGTGGGTATTTTTAACCCCAGTTGGTAAAAAAAAATTGCTCTCACACAAAATGCCAGCATCTAAATCCACGAATGCAGCTGAATTCCACTAAATCTACTCAAACAATGTCTCATTTCTTTCTGGTTTAAGTGCTCAGCTGAGGCGATTAGGGTAAATGGCATGTTTGGGGCCAGAGCCTGAGAGTTATGTTTGCTAACACAGTCCCTAATGAAAGTACTCATACAGCAATGCTGCGTTGGGGTGTTTTTATTAGTCCTTTTAATGTTTGCACCATTGATTAGCACCTTACTCACCGACATGGCACAAACAGGCCAGTTATTTTCCTTGGAAAAACACGTGTTGGTTCCAGGTTTGGTATTCAGTTACCTCATAATGTGCTGACTGAAAGCTCCTTGTTTGGGAAAGACATGGTGTGAGGTAAAGAAAGAAACTGCCATCTTGTCGTGCCATGTTTGAACATTTTCCTTGCTCCATAAAAATTTCAAGCTTCATTTTTCTCCGAGGCAGCTTTTTAATTAGTAATGTGTTACTGTTTCGCAAGAACAAGCTGGCAGAGAAAGCCCTTAATTTGTTATTAGCATCGTCAACCTTTTTCCCTGTTTGGAAATAATTGTGGCATGCTGACTGCATCACAACAGGTCAGCTGCAGATTGAAGTCACAGACTACAGGGCTGGATTTGTCAGTTGAATAGCATCTGCTTTTGTTCAGTCCCAAACCGCTGTGGAGAGTCAACCTGATGGTTACTGTGAATGTAGCTGGCCTCTAGTAGACCCTCAGCAAACAGCTATTGTACTTATTCACACTAGCTTTGAAACAATAAAGCAACTGTTTAATCCAAACATACATAATCACGCTGTCAGCTGAAACACCAGTTAGTTAAAGGACCGTGCCAGTCCATTTTTGACTTCTCACCATTAGTAGAGATCGCCTCTATCTTCTACAAATGTAAATTGGACCATGTGTCTACTTTTGTAGATCTCTGACTGCATTTTTGAACCCTATTCACTGCCATTCATGTTTAAAAAGACTATAGAAACACTATAGGACACGTGAAGATTCGCAAAATAGAGAGAGGGGAGCCGCTGAGACAAAGTTATTATGCCTGGAATAATAGTTCCCTACAAGTGCTGCCTCCCTAGCTCAAATGTTAGCATCAAGAAGAGTTGTGACACAGACATTCTTTTTAACTAACCATGTTACACATTTCAGGTACTTTGTGTAACATTTGTTGAATGTGGGCAAAATGTAAGCGAACAGAGCATCTCATAGAAAAAGCTATTTTATGGAAAATGTGTGGGGTCTATGTAACCTATGTTTCCGATGTTGACAAAGAACAATGACATGTAGGCCAATAACACTGGTACGATCCTTCAAGCTAGCACGGCTTATTTTACATTCTCTGGAACAAACAGTTAGCAAAAAGGTTGGTAGCAATATTTATTCGAAAGAAAAGCTTAATTCTGAAGTTTGGGAAATATCTTATCAGGCCTCAACACGACAAGGTCAGTAGGTCACAGATAGCAGTTGGCTAAGCTAAGCTTAAGAAGAGGATAGAGGGGAAAACAGCTAGCCTAGCTCTGTCTGAAGAAAATCCACAAACTGGCAGCTAAAGCTCACTTAACATGTCATATTGTTTGTATATTCAGTGCAAGACCTCAAATATAAAAACAGCCAATAGCCTACTGGCGTTTTGTCATCACTGTGAATTTGTTCAGCATATTATTCCAGCAATTATAACCACTAAGTGTCACTTGTCATACTTCAGTTTTGGTAGAAAATGAAACAAACTAATATAAAATGTTATTTGTTTGCTTCAGATGTCCATGTAATTGGATTTTCTTTTACTTTTGGATGAATACATGCTGTTTCCCCTTTGCTTGCTAGGCTAAGCTAGCTGTCCAATGACCCTTGCTTTACATTTAGCATACAGACATGAGAGCGATATGGACCAGATCTTCTCATTAAACTCCCAGCAAGAAAGAAAATAAACATTGACTAAAATGTCAACCATTCTTTCAGTAACATACTCCATCTGTCTGTGTGTGTAAGAAAGGCCGAGGTTTGTGTGTTGTGACATGCATTAAACTGAAGCACCATTTTCTGTGCTTTCTCCAGAATAATGTGTTTGGTGAGTTATGACTACTTAATTAACCTGAAAGTTTCGACTCATTTGAATTTTTTTCATTACCTCCAGGTTATTAGAGGACAAAATCAATTACTTTACGTCCTGTGGCTTCAATTAACTAGTCAATTCACTGTTTAGACTACTTGTTTTACAAGGAACACCGAGTTGGTTTCATCAGAAGCTGGTCATCATGCTTGCTAGGTCTTGCAGCCCTTAACTTTTGAACAATATGCTTGAGGAGAGCAGGTCACTCTATTCCTACCAGATACTTGTGATTTCTGTGAGGTATTGAATGAATCAGTTTATGAGGGATTGAACTGAAACTAAAACATGTGATGACCAATCATCATTCTCCCCTTTTTCTCAATTATTTGATACCAAATAGCACTTTGCTACAAAAAACTATTTAAGTTGTGATAAGTGTGCCCATAATAAGAGCACATATGTTTTTTCTCCAGCTCCAATGCCCCACATGGCAGCCTCTCAGGATGTTTATCAAAACCCCTGCAAAAAGAAGATCTCCGACCCCCTGCTGCTGTTGTTTACTGTCAGCTTGCTCTCTGCAGCCTTTAAACCTCAGCTCTGTGATTTTCTGCTCTTCTGCTTTTACTGTGATAAATCTGTGATTGACAGCTTTCAGTAAGATGGATAGGTTCAAGGTGCACTTGGGGAAGATTGAGTCATAGGAGGGCAGGTGGAGAGATTGAATAAGGTCTCAGGGGATGAGGGTGGCAGATATATCGTTGATCTGACAATGACACTTGTGATTTACTGTAAGTTCTAAATGTTGAGATTAAGTTGCCACTGATGAAGGCTACTGATACTGCAGCAGTGGCCAAAGTTCAAGTTAATTTGTGTATGTCAGTGTGTTTTATCAGATTTGAAGTCAACACGGATACATGCATGCACCTTGTTAATACAAGATACAATCTACCTTACGCTAGAAGTAATTTCTTATTCTGCTTTGCACCTGGTTGGATCTGGTTGCACCTCAGCTATGTCTCACAATGTCAAAAATAGACTTCCATGGACCTTTAACTTCACTAGTGTTTCAGCTGACGGCGTGACATTATATATTGGGTTAAACATAGGGCTGCACAATTAATGAAATTTAATCAATATCGCCATATGGCCCACTGTAATGCTATGAAAAAATCAGGAATTTTATTTTTAGGCCATATTGCCCAGCCCTAGTTTCATGTTAACTTAGTGTACACATAGGTTTACCAACAATATAATCCAGGAACACAATTGGAGCTTTTGTGCTCTTGACAATGGTCCTTTGAAAAATAAATGTAACTGCTGCCGTGGGACTGCACTTGTGTCTTCGGTTCAGAGGTCTAGGTGTGGTGATTTGTTTGGACTGTTGCGCTTTCATCACAACATCATCAAGTGTCCATTAAGCTCTTGTTTTGGCTCCGCAGCTGTGCCTCTACAATTCAAGGGGGAGCAATTTGGTTTTTACAAGTGGATTGTTTATACAAGGATAATCATCTTTGTTCCACAAATGCCTTTTTTTTTCTCGACTGATGCATGCGTCAACAAAGGGAATTTATACACATGCAACCATGCACCCAGGAGGGCTGTGACTGTGCTTTCAAATAAACAACCTCTTTTACTGTTTTTATGTTAGCAGCATTAGGAAATGACAGAAACCGTGACATCAGTGTTTTCTATTTATGGGTATTCCCCAAGGTCATGTCTCATAAAGTGGTGCTGAAATTTATTACTGCATTGCCATATTTATTAAGAGTAATTGAAGAATAAAAATACCTCCATACAAATTCTGTTTACACTACAAATGCAGTCAGTTGCTGGGTACACACTGGGTCCTTGCACTGAAATAAATTGGGATCATTTTTACTTACACACAGCACCTTATCCAATAGCTATACATATTTACAATGTATAAAAGATTTTGCATAGCCGTTAGTAAGTATCCTTCATCTTATATACTTAAAACTTCTGACCTCCACAGTAGCTTGATTGACATTAAATTGTTTACTATCAAATTCTCTACGCCCCAAGTTGATGTTTTTAAGACCTGGCCAGGCATTAGATTGCTGTTTTATGCATTACTACTTCATAAAGCTCTTTTAGGTCCCTTTTGGAGAATAAACACTAGAAAGGATTTTAACACTATCAAATAAAGGAGCCATTTATGTGAGACAAGCCTATCTAAGCCTATCAAAGCCATTTACAGGAGCAACATGGCTGAAATGGCTTTCTGGTTATGGACGCATCCCTGCAACTCTTACAAGGATGTCAGACACAAAAACAAAAGGCATAAACAGATTATCATTCACAGTCTCAGTGTGCGTACAAAAGAAAATAATTTACCTAGCACTGCTTCTTCTGACAGGGCTAATGAATCACCAGTGATGTCCCTGTTTTTTTGTTTTTGTTTTGTATTTTTCATCCGTTCTGCAAAAAGCTCTGAGTGACAATGAAAACTGTATCAGAGTGGGTGCCTTACAGATTCATGTGTGTGTGTGTTTGTGTGTGTTTTTACTGGAGCACCAGCTCAAGCTGTTTCCCGTCCAGATGGGACACTTCACCTTAACAAGGAAGATGAAGAGAGACAACGAGACAGAAAGAGTTTGCACTTGTAAATGTGCAGCTCTGGCTCTGTCTGTGCGTGTGTGTTTGTGTGTGTGTGTGTGTGTGTGTGTCTGCTGAACAAACTATACCATGAAGCTGGAGATTTGGTCCCTAAGTGGCTCCCATCATAGCCGGCACTGTTTCCCCAGAGTGACATAGCTGTAGCTTAATGGGCCTGATGATAGTGTGTTAAAGCTTGGTGTTAATTATAACACTATGCTCCATTAAACACAGTCGCATTAACATCAGCATAAGCAGCACTGTTATACTCTGTCCTCGTGAATTAAGTGAGACTGCTGAATCGGACAGTTGAACAAATCCAGATCACATGGATCATCATCATAAACTCTGTTGATATGATGGGTTTAAGAATTGAGGGGCTTGATTCTGGTTGGTCTCTGTTTATGCAGTTGATTGCTTCCTTATTATAATGCTGCTCAACAGATGTACAGTCTCACAGCGTGTTTGTCCCGATAAGAAATTCTGGAGGAGGACACATAAGTGTCAGCTGATATCAGGACAAAGTTCACATGGTTGCACAGTGACCTGATGATCTTATATCAATGTGTATCCTGAGAGGCTTCATGAATGTGTGCCTTGCTTCCTGTTGTTCACATATTTTACCACTGAAGCAGCAGTCATATGGAGCTGTTGCACAGCCTAAAGCTGCTCTCGATGACGTAGTTTATGTAGCTAGATTTGAAAGTCGTGAAATTAGCCTCTTTTTTTTTTAGAATGGTACCTGTTTTTTATGCATTTGTGTCTTGCTTAATCAATTATTTTGTTTAAGATAAATTGTGTAATACTTAAGGTGGCTGCAGATTGAATCGAACAAAAATTACAGGCCAGTCATTGTACTGTATATAGTGAAAATGTTGGAGGTTTATGTGAGGAATTTACGTCATGCCTTGAGTAAATAAACTAAAGGAGCCAGTGGCCTTGCTTGTCCTTGCAAACCCCGGATCACCTTCCTCCAACATCATGTCTCCATTTTTTTATTCCTGAGTCCTGGTTAGTAACTACGTGATGTAGTGGAGATAAATTAGACCTATTGTTGGTGTCATGAAGCAGAACCTCATGCTCGCTCACTCAGGGTTAGTTCAACTCTCTCACTCTTTGTCCCTTACACAGCCATGTTGTGTGATAACGACCACATAAAGCATCTGATAAATAGCAACCAAGGTGAATATTGGAGGAGGACATTATGTGTATGTGCACACACGCTATACTTAGACTCATATACAGCATCACACACACACACACACACACAGTATTTGCACACAAGCACATTGCCCATTGCCTTCTATCAGCGTAATATCTGCATGATTGGCTGCGAGTGCTTATTTATTTCTTTTCCAGATAATGAATTTTATAACAAAGTCGCTGCATGCATATAACTACTTTCTTCAGCCGAGTGCCTTTCCCGAGCACTTAGCTGCTGCTCAAATCATGTTTGCTTTGAACGCAGCTCAGTGTCTCAGCATTGTTTCTGCTGCGGCAGAAGGCAGAAGACTTTTGTTAGTGCAAATGAGTTTGAGCCTTTGAGCTCTGTTTCTGTCTTTATTATAGTCCTGTCTTGTCCTTTAGAATATGGCTGCTTGTGTAATGCTGACTTTTCAATGCAGCTGAATCCACAGCACACAGTAAGAACAGTGTCACAGCATGATGAAGTTGTTACAAATGGGCAGAGTTAACTCAATAAGCTTTAACATGAGCAATTCAAGATATTCAATAGGAGGACAAGGGCACATTTCAACATTTTTAACAACAACTTGTGAATTTTATTATCCATCGCGGGTCAGGTTTAACTGATTAGGGTCACACAGCAACACATTTTGGCTGATAAATGCACAATACATGCTGTTAAAACTCCAGCTAAATTAAAGCTGGGGTTGGTAATCGGAGACAAGCGCAAGAGAAAGACGTTTGGACTGAGATTTTGAATACACATCACAACCCCTCCCTCCTCTTTCCTCTCGGGTCCCTTTATCTCGTAGCCTATGCCTCCAAATAAGACTCACGTAAGGCTGGAGTTGTTTTAGCCTGGCTACGCCCTCTTTCCACTCAGCTCAGTTTTCTCTGAGAATCAGTGTTGTGACGAGGCCCATCTTAAAAACTGCAGAGATAAATTTTTGACCGAACTAATCAGTGATCAGCGAGAGTGGATAAGTTTGATGACGTAGAAGTCAAATGCTTGTTCACAGTAGTACAGTCATGGCAGAGGCCTACGACTTTGATTTACCAGACTACAAAAAAAAGAACTGCTTTTTTGTGATTGCTACACGTAGGGAAGAATAGGACCCTTTAAAAGGAGTCTTTCTTCTGATCTGTGCAAAGGGGACACAAGACTCAAACAGCCTACAAACCAACGCATTCAAAAACTCCCTAAAGAAGCACTAAAACTGACGAAAATGACCAATATCACAACAACATCTATGTGATTATTTTACAACTTGTGGAAAACCAATGTTAGCCGCCACTTGTCTTGTCTGTAGTCTGCAGGCTGCCGATGTTTGAGCCACTGTCTCAGGGGAGCGAGAGGGCGGGTCTTCCACTGTTAGCAGTAAGCTGCAGCCTGTAGCTGCATGTACTTAGTGATAATGTGGTTTTATTCCAAACAATAAACATTTAGTTGTCTCTTTCCTTGATGCATGGTGGGTCAGAATCTTAATCATAACACAATATAATGGCATTTACATGATTGTTGAATAGATCGGACATTAACCCTCCCACACTTGTCTGTCTGTTTCACTGGCCTTCATTGAATAGCTGGGCCCACAGTTTACGTTATACAGTCATGTTAATGCCAATTGGTTCAAGACTGCTCCAATAGTTTTACACTTAATCTGATACCACACCTGCTATGATTCAAATTCTACAAAGAATCCCCAGTCTAGCGTTGCCAGACCCTTTTCTCGAGGTGAATTTATTCGCAATTTCAATGACCCTTGCATCTGAAGCATTTGTGGGTCTGGTTTGCCAGCCCAGTGTTCTTTTGCTTGTATGTTTGCTATGGGGGCACTGGAAGTGAAAAAGTTGCTCTAACTGTTGCTGGAGTTTCTATGTCCGCCATCGTTTCAAATTCCCTGTGAACGTTAGTGAAACAGAAGAAGTAACAAGCCCCTTAACCAATCAGAGAGGACAGGCCAGAGAGTGGCCCTGATTGGTCAAAGCTAACAGGAGCAGTAGAATTTTCAGACCTGGATACAGAGGTGCTCCCTACCCCCAAGCCTGACTTACTCTTAGACCACTTCTATTACTGATAGATGAAAGGATATTATGGTATATTTATGAAACAAAACACAGGATAATTTACCAACCCCAGCTTTAATGTATTAGTCAATTCAACAGTATATTTCTGTCATTTTTCAAGCAAAAATGACAGAAATATACTTGTGTTTTACCTTCTCAAATTTGAGGGTTTGCTACTGTTCTTAAGGATGGATCTGTCTCAATCTTAGCTTTTGGTCTTTTGGACAAAACTAGCAGATTAAAATTAAATTTGTTCATATTTTGTTCAACATTCTAGAATGAAGTAATTAATCGAAAACATAAGACACGTTAAACACAATCTCTGAGGCTTTCAAAAATCTTCCTCCATGTTGGACACAGCAGTGTCTGTACTGACAAAGAGTCTGCCAGGCTGAAATACTGGCAAGTTGAGAAAAAATGCATTGCTGTTTTGGATCAGCAGTGTTTAAAGTTGCTTCATGTTGAGTTATTAAGTGTCAAACCTGGAATTCCACAAAGCTGAAAGCTCAGTTACTGGATAAACTTGCTGCTCCGCACATGTCATGAGCACTCATGCTCACTCATGTCAAACTCAGCACTTATTCACTTTGAAATCGTGTTTTCCTGACATGTTTTCACCTGTAAGTTAAGTGTTTTCTTATTGTCTGAACGTAGTCATCTTTATGCACGTTGAGGTAAGCTTCAGAGAGGTCACGCACAGGAGTTTAAGCCCTGTCCTGAAGGTGGAAAATAGTTTTTGACTAGTCATAACCAGTCATCAGTAAATCCTGCATGACTTGCACAGAGTGAGACAAGCACAGCCTTTCAGGAACAACCTCACGTAATGAAATTGTCACTGTCAGCTATCCGGGGCTGTCCGCTTTAATACTGTACTTTCACGGTGTCTGCTTTGTTTCTTTTAAAGGAAAGAGAGCCACTGCACTCCTATACCACTGAATCAGCGTGGGTGGGGGAGGGTTATTGGTCATTTCTCATGTCAGTGGTTTTAAGGCCACCCATGGGAGACAGCTTGATGTGCAGGCTGCAAGGTGCTGAGATCTGAAGGGCTTGGAGGAAGAGGTGGAGGATCTGTTATCAATTTCACTGTTTAGCTCAGGCTCTGCCCTAAGTATCCCACTGTTTTTAAAGTTGAAATATCCTTGGTGTTAAGTTTTCATTGCTTGATCACGTTGATCTTACCATAAGAGCCATGAAAAATGGGCAAAAAATGTAGATGGAAATAAAATATGAGGAAGAAGATAAACCACATAGGTCCACGAAGGTCCTCTGTTTGACAAATTCCTCCTGTTGCTGATCATTGAGTGCATCGATCTCTGCATTTCTCTGTTATTTTTTTCACTCTATTGATTTTTTTCTTCTTCCCTGCCTGTCAGCCAACATCTGTCTTTTTTCCTTCCCATTCATCGGGACATACCTCTCCTTTTCACATGGCTCTGTAGGAGGAACCATGTGTGAAAGGCTGCTACAAAGTGGACTAGTCTGCAGTTGTGCAAGCTGAGCGACTAATACGAGTAGTGCAAGAACGTGTGTTAGCTATGGTTCTGCTGACTTCGCACAGGCCAGTTCACCTAACTTAAAGTTTCAGTAGATAACTTCTGCAAACGAGCTGGCAAGCTAACGTTAGCTGTAGCATGAGACTCATCGGGAAGCAAATCGGCTGCAGCCGTTTGCGTCGGCTCACGTTTTATTTCATCTGTCGTCTCTCTCTCTCTTTAAGTCCAGTTTGAACTGAGACCAAACGGTTGCAGGGAAAGTTGCAGCAGAGTAAACTGGTCCGT
>JAQFJB010000025.1:14248801-14260230 GCA_029874875.1 Naso minor
GCAGCATTTTCTCATGCACTTTCTTATACAGTTTAGTTTTCCAACATCAGAAGTTATAAACGGGAAGGTCAACCTCTTAGTGTCTTGCTACAGTCTGTATTGGGAACAAAAGCCAACAGTTCACTCCTATCCGTAGGCTTTCTCTGGCATCACACTCCCTGTTCTTTCAGGAGAGATTCCCAATTATCACTGTGTGACATGGTAACTCCCTGCATCGCCCTTAGACAAGCAACACTGACGGCTCTGTTTTCATACCGCTGCAAAGCTGGTATTGGCAATTTGGTACAGTGCAAGAAAATGTCAATTCCAAGTATGTCACACATGATAGTTCATACAACATAGGGCTGGGCCATTATGGCAAAAATAATAATCACAGTTATTTTGATTGACATTGAAATCACAATTATGTAAAATGATTAATCGTTGGCTTTGCGAACATTGTGCATTTTTTGAGCATTTACAGTGTTTTTTCTTTTAAACACTGCTGTCCTTACTGTTCAATACAACTGGACTGAAAGACAATTGAAATAAATCATAAAACGATATATGAAAGATGTAAACGACAAATAATTTTAACCAACTATGTTGCAGTGCACTGCCATAACATACTGCAGACCACTAAACATACAGTATATTCAATATATCTGTAATATAAATTCAACATTTGGGGCTTTTTGGGTCACACGTGCTTAGTGAGAAAGAATGTGATGTCATCAGTAATTTCCTTATGTCTACAGGAGCCGGACTGATACGCTGTTGTGTTGCAGAGTGTCCTTGATTAAAGTGACAGGAGAAGCAGTCGTGATCATGTAACATTTTGCAACTGATTGTATTTTCTTTCCAGGTCTGATTCTGCAAAACCAAAGTGTGTCCACACTACAGCATTTGTTTTATCTTTCTCCTTAAACCAACAGCTGGCTTTTTCCCTTCTTACAAGTTATACTACCAAAGTTTCAAAGCGAACGGAGATGTGTTGTGACTCCCTGCTCAGGGGTGCGCTTAATTTACAACACATGTAACTGATTGACTTGTCATGCAGCACATAATCATTTCTCTTGATTATTTTGTTTTTATGATCGTGGGAAGCCAAAATCGTAATTGAAATTGAAATTCAATTAATCGCCCAGCCCTGCAACATGAGCATAAGAAACATGATCATAATCGAGTTCCTCTCTTCTGTATTTACACCCAGTAAGAGCCTCTTACCACAAAACGAAACAAAAAACAAGTTTGATGAAGACACTTTGTTTTGGAAAAATTCTTTTTTTTCATAGATGACTATTAATGAATGTTGACATGGTTTATGCTATAGCAGATGTATACCAACACACGTCCGTATTTCCTCACTCGCCCCTTCACTCCTATGTCCAGCTTTGGTTTCACAGAAAAGGGTTCAGGAAGGAGCAACCAGCAGGCCATCGGCGTGTACGGGAACGGTTTCAAGTCTGGCTCCATGCGTCTGGGCCGCGACGCTCTCATCTTCACCAAGAACGGCGGCTGTCAGACCGTGGGAATGCTCTCTCAGACCTACCTGGAAAACATCAAGGCCCAGGCTGTCATCGTCCCCATTGTCCCCTTCAGCCAACAAACCAATATCCAAACGACACAATGTGTTTATGTGCTGTGTGAATTCTTGTTAATTAATCAAAACCATCAAGATGTGCGTCTGAGACTGACTTAAATGCAAATAGTCTGAGCTGAAGATTGTTCAAACAGGAAATGTTTATTCAAGGCAAGCAATGGACTGTAAAACAGTTTCCTCACACTCATTGTTAGAAATTATGTTTGTTACCAAATGAGTTCCTTTATGCCCCAACCTTAACTCAGTGTTACAGGCTCTGGTTACGACTGAGGATTCGGAGGCTAGCCTGGCAGCCATCCTCCAATACTCCCTCATCACCTCTGTGGAGAAAATACACACTCACTTTGACTCCATTCCCTCCAAAAAAGGCACCAAGATATTAATATGGAACATCCGCAGGTCAGAATCAAACATTTGCTCATGCTGAAATGAAATGATAAATGTTTTTTTTTTTCACATGCATGTGAGTAACTCAAAATCTGTTTGAACAGCTTTTAAATTTCTATTAACTGTACACTTACTAGAAATTAATTATAAACTACAGCCAAGAGACTGTTAGTGTAACTTAGCTCACAAGTTGTCGTTTTTACACTTTTTTTTTTTGTTTTGTTACTGGATTTTTGTCAGGAGTAAACAACCAAAATATAACATGTTAATTTGTGAGCTTTGGAGTTGCTATGAGGCGAAAAGCTCTGAACAGAGGGAAGATCTATTGTATAGCACGTGAGACTGTTGAGTATGCAAACAGACCCTAACAGAGAGGCAAATTAGGGATAACACGCATGTTTACACATGCCTTTAGAAAAGTCCATGCAAAGCAATGCATGTTCAAAAACAAAACCTTATCACAGAGCAGAGAATATTTACATTGAAAGGTTTAAAGTCCCTTTTTCTTGTGGCTTTCTGAGGAAAAGTCTCAAGCTGCTAGGAGAAAACTGTACATGGGCTGCTAAGAGAAACTCTGTTTCACTTCCTCTTCACATTGGAGTCAGAAAAGGGTCTTGTGGTCATTACCTAACTATGCATAACCCATCTGTGTACCTTTAAAGTGGAAAAAATTTGCCACTCCTTATTTTTGCTGCTTCTAAAAAGATCACTAGATGTAAAATTGTTTTAACAAATGCTGCCTTCGTCATTATCCTGAAGGGCCAAAGACGGCAGGCCAGAGATGGATTTTGACACCGATTTAAGCGACTTCCGCTTGCCCTCGATTCAGATCGAGGAGCTGAGGAAGGGTCTGAGGAGCAGCGGGTCTCTGAGAGCCGAAGAGAACATCCCCGACATGCACTATAGTCTCAGGGTGAGTGCAGAGGCAGTGTGTCACTACAATTAAGGCGATGTTAGTGATGGCATTAATGAAACTCCCATCACACAGAGAGCTGGTCACAGTTTGTCTCTTCTCCCCCGATACTCCTCTTGTGCATACGTATGTTTTTCCTTCATCAAAGAAGATATAAGGATGTTCCACCTGCTGTGGAAAGAAACTCTGATATCTTCAGCTCTGGCTCTGCTAACCAAAGAGCACCTTCTTCCTTTGTTTTACAGTATTGTCCTTTAAATTAATAAAAATTTAATCTAAAAGCTGAGTAAGGCTAATGATTGTACTGCGGTAATATTAACATGCTAGTGACTTACTGTAACATTCTGGAAGTTATGTTTATGGTCAGAATTTGCATTTGTAATTACATGCGGTGATAACTCAGTTGCAGTGCGGTTAATGTCAAGGTACAATGCTTCTTTAAGGCAATGAAACACCACACTATATTTACGTACCATGCTGGGTTCACAGGAAGGTGGTTGGGTAAGTGGCGGCTGTACAAAGTTCAGGTAACACTAGAATCCTGAGTTTGAGTTCAGACCCGTGTTGGTTTTTCCCATTATTTTGGATACCTAAGTACAACGTATACATGTAATGCAGCTGAAAGGTTTGATTGAAAAGTCATATACTTTGAAAAGCATTTTTAAGATTTTAACTTTTTATGGGCTGAGAAAAAGTGCCATTTTTTTCACCGCTGTGACAATGTGATGTTTTCTAGTCTGTTTAGTTTACCAAACTGTCCTCTTGTCATCAATATTTGGGCTTGTTTAGACACTTGGACATTGTTCTGCATGAGTTACGAAGAGTTAGATTTCAGTTCAGAGTAAGAGATGTTGTGGTTGTGTTAAAGGTTTTGGTGAGCTCCAACAGTACAAAGCAAGCACAAGTGCATATGAGTGTGTGTGTGTGTGTGTGTGGGTGTGTGTGTTTGTGCGTGTGCGTGTGCGTGTGCCAGTTTCGAGCACAACTCACGGTTGTTCTTTTACTCCCTGTGACAAGCTGTGGTTTCATAGTAACACTGCCCCACTTTCATTTTAAAGGCATGTTCAAATTGTTTGTATGTCATCAGGTCATCAGTTCCATCTTGGTTTCCACAAATATAAAATTCATGTTTAGATGGGATTTATTGATGTGTTTCACAAGAGTCTGTAGAGTTTTAAGTGCTAAAATAAGACTAGGTTTGTGCAATTTTAAAATTACACTCTCTGTCTGTCTCTGTCTGTCTGTTGGCTCAGGCCTACCTCAGTATCTTGTACCTGAAGCCGAGGACACAGATTATTCTGAGGGGAAAGAAGAATCTGGCTAAACTGGTGTCGAAGAGGTTGACACACATTGAGCATGACGTGTACAAACCCCACTTCAGTGTATCCTTGCACTGTCTGTGTGTTTCCTAAATGTGGTATAAAGCCAAGTCATTGTCTGTGTCTGTGTTTGTGTGAACAGTCACACAGTCAGCAAGTCAGAACTTAGTTTTGTTGGAATATAATAAGGTAACAGGTGTATTAGAAGGGAAAATAAAAATTTGCATGTGGGACGCTTTCCTGGTCGATGGTTTGGTTTGGCATGATCAATCATGCTGCATAATACAACTTTGTTACTGGCATAATTCAAATGCATCAGGAAAGGAAATACACAGTGGCCCTGGAAATTTTAAACTTGTGCTAACAGTATCTAACAAAACTTTTAATGTAGACCAACACTACTAAAATAGAGGCAATATAAAGGCCCCGTGAATGCAGAATGTTGCTTCATTTTATATCTACAACTTATAACATTTAACAACTTTGGCTTCTTTTGTGTTTTGGATGAAAAATTTATTTGTATATGTATAATTTAGAAGTTTTGTTTGACACTCAAAATTAAACCAAAGTATCTCACACGTGCTTGACATTTTTCAATAACAGATACATCTTACACACAGTATCTTAGGGCTGATTCGACCTTGTTCTTGTGTCTAAACATAAATGTAGCTTTTTTTTTCTTTTTTAAACATTTCTCTTTTAAATATCGTCCTTTAGGCACAGCTCGGTTTCATGAATTTCCTCCCTTTTAATTGTGAAAAACAACCTTTTTTATTGTGTTTTATTAATTGCATCAATTTGAATATTTACATGTTTTATTATTTGTTTAACAAGTCACTGCCTGCTGCTGTCAACCTTGACTGGTCTCTGTCAGAAAGAGAAGGTGAAGGTGACTTTCGGGTTGAGCCCGAAAAACAAAGAGCACTACGGCATCATGATGTACCACAAGAACCGACTCATTAAAGCCTACGAGAAAGTAGGCTGCCAGCTAAAGGTAATTATTTTACTGTATGTCTTTATTCACAATAAGCACAGTGCTCTCTTCTGAGTTTAGTATTGATAGATTTGTGTCTCCGCTAAAATTTGTCTCCTCAATGTCCCACAGAGTTCAGGTCAGAGGGCAGGAGTCGGTCTCATCGGCGTCATCGAGTGTAACTTTCTCAAACCTGCTCACAACAAGCAAGACTTTGAATACACCAAAGAATACAGGTACAGCACACACAAAACAAACAAAAAAAAAAATCAGGAAAACGTGAAGGTTTCTGCTAAAGTGAGATATAAAGTAACTGCTTAGATTTACAGTTGACAAGGGCAGGAAATACTGAGACAAAATAAATTTACAGGAGTGAATATAAGAGGTCCGCACATGCCCCTGCATTTATTTTTCTGCAAATGTGATTCCAAGGCCCTTCAGCTGGCACAAAGCCTGTGCCACTGGTGACACAGGTGACATTGCTATCTTACACCTGGTGCAGATGTCATTTTTGCCACATCTGCAAGATGGCAGATATATCTGTGCCACCTCTGTGTGCCCATTGGCAGGAAGTCTGAAAGTGAAGGAAGAATGAAGGTGTGTCTCAGGGCATTTACTATCTCGTACCTGGTGCAATAAAGTCAAAATGCCAGAAAAAAACTGGTCTAAACGCCAACACAAACAGTCCACCTGCACAAGATACAGCTGGCCAAGGTGCGCACACACATCTCCATGATCACACACACCATTCATTTCTGCTTGTTCCCCACACGAGTGTAAATTATTTAAATGTCCTTTGAACATATTTTTGATCAGAAACAGTAGCGTAGCCAGAAATAATATCAACCTCATGAATAATTAGCGGCTTTTTGCCTATTTTTTGTTGTGACACGTGCAGGGTTCTCTGCAAAAATACACCCGAAAATGACCTGTAAACAGTCACATCAGCACCATACAAGTGTTACACTACATTTTAATGTCTCTATCTGTATAATATTTTACAGACATGACGAGAACACACACACACGACAGGAGAGGAGAGGGAAAGGATCTCTTTTTCTTTCTCTCCCGCCCTCTCTTCCTCTCACTCTCTCCCTCTTTCAGAGTGGGTGTAAAGTGAAATCACATTATCAGAAATAAACTGCAAAAATTTAAGTAAACACTGTGCACATGCGTGACTTTTATGTGCCTCTAAAATTATTAACACTAATAACAAATGAGGGGTCATTATAATCATAGAGTCTAATCAGTCCCCATAGATGGGACGGGATCACAGCTGTCAGATCATCTAACAGATCAGTCGCTAACAGCTGGAGCAGGGTTTGTGTTTGTGTCTGCATGTATATTGGATGCAGAAAAACATGAATTAAAAAATGATTTATAATGAACAAGACATTTTTTCTGACCAAGAGATCGTCCCGACTTGGAAAGAAAAAACATTTCTTCTTCTGTCAGGGCCTGTTGGATCGCACGGCTTATCCAACTTTATAGCAACTTTCCCATTCTAGTTCCTCTATCCAGTGTTGCTGGGAATGCATTTTGCAACTGTCCTGGTGATGCTAGAAGACAAGGCAAAGATCGCTGCCATTTTAGACCACTTTTTTTTTTTTTAAGCTTTTTTTTAGCTTGCCATATATCACACATTCTCTCCCTTTCACATGTCGAGTCGACAGATCTGTCGTTTGCACCATGGGCGCACTTGTTCTTAAAGGTAATAAGAGCAGACTGACTGGATTTTGCATGCTAAGCCAAACTCACACCCATGAATTGATGACTGTGCACAGCTAAAAGGGGTATCCGCTCTGCGCCAGAAGCGCAGGGGGGCGGCGGGGCACAGCTGCTTGGTGGATTTGGACACTCCTTGCGTAAATTCAAACCTTTGCACCACAGATGAATGTAAGCTAGAGTCTCAAGTGTTTTAAAGAAAGGAAACATCACAGTTGAAATCTTGATAGACAGCGTTACACACAAAATAAATGGCCGATACACTTCTACTTGTGCTGCTGTGTGCAAGAAACAGTGACAGAAATTCACCATCTTCTCCCTTTTCTTCTCCAAAGACTCACTCTTGGAGCTTTGGGCCTTAAACTCAATGACTACTGGAAAGAGGTTACAGAGAAGAAGGCCAGAGAGCGAGAGTTTCAGGCTATCGACAAAAATGAAGATGAGAGTGATGATGGGTGAGTGTTGACTGCTTTTTTTTCTGACAGTAATTATGCAAGTTGTGAAAATAAAATATAAAAAAACAATGATTCAAATAATCGTATTTAGTAATAGTAATAATAGTAGTATTAGTATTACCATTGCTACCACTGCTTCTACTAATTGCATTGCTATTATAATATGAGTGTATGTAAAACAGGATCAACTTGTCTTTGCTGCTGATCTTTTGGCTCTTAACCTACAAACAAATCTGTCAAAACCGCTGGGAGAGTGAAAACACTGAAAGTCTTTGTTTTACTCTTTATTGGATAAAAAATTAGATCCACTGAGATGCAGGTTATTTGATAACCCTCTCATGTAACAACTTGTTTTTCTTCGTCTTGAAGCTTGAAACAAGAGAACTGAGACGCTATCGTGGAGATGCTCTCCTGACAGCAGCAAACAAGAGTAAACGTGCTGACGTTTTTATCTTGTCTGTAGCTTTTAAATGGATGCCTTCATGTAAAAAAAAATGAGACTCACAAAGTAAAGATAATTTGAAAATAGCTCCGATGAGAATTATTTTTGTTGACAAAATTTCTGCTTACTCACACCTGTATGTTTGTTTCTTCAGAGCTCCTAAGTGGTTACAGTGTGAAGAGTGTCTGAAGTGGCGAAGCGTCCCCGCAAATCATTACAGCGTCATTCCTGAGAGCTGGAACTGCAGCCTGAACCCCAATCCACGTCACAGGTGGGTCTTTCTGATTGTTGTTTCTCTGCATTTGTTTCCTATATGAATGAATGCAGATGCTGGTTCTCATTGAACTCCGTAGTAATCCTAAAGATGCATTGTCACACTTCTTTGGTCAGAAAAATAAGTTGTTTGTGGACATTTATTTGAGGGCCAGTGGGGTTTTTACCTTGCAGAACAGTTGCTTGTCTACTGGTGGCTTGAAAGCTTAGTTAGTTTGTGTTACTGGGCTCATTTGAGATGAGCCAGGTGTGTGCAGCAGCCATTTTACACACCATAACCACCCGAAACTGCCTGACTGCAGCACTGTGTTTTTGAGCCTAATCTAGAACAGGAGGAGGTGGCTGGTGTTGCTCAGCCCTCGCCGGACACCCCTGTGGACATCGCGGTGTTAACAACACACTGGCGCGTGGTCGTTCCAGAACAAGACTTTTTACTAGACATTCGGCATAATTGTCTGAGGAAAGAGAATCAGCAGACAAACAATGCTTGTTAGATGTTTAAAGCTCAACAGAGCCACCTAATGGTTACACATAATCATAGCAACAGTCTGAACTACATTGTTACAGTGTACCATTATAGTGCTTCAGAGATGTTTTTTTCTTTTTTTTTTAAACATGTTGAAATTATACATTGTGAATACAATGTTTTGTCAGGACATACAACATATAATAAATCCACTTTTTGCAACAACCTGGTAAATAGACATACATTCCTGTATGTGTTTTCTGAAAGTGCAGCTTGTGATTAAACATTTCATTAATAAACAGTATCTCTGAGACACAACTGAAACTGCATTTTCTTTGTGCATCCCAGAATATTCCCCTGCACATCGAAATACTTCCTGAAAGGAAATATTTGCATTCATATGGCTCTCGTATCATTGAATACTGAGTGGTGTACCCTCATATATGCATAGTGGTCCAAAGTTGGGCACGTCACTCACTGGCCGTTCAGCTCTGTCAGCATTAGTACACTCTGGACAGCACTGTCCAGCTTTGTGTCTACTTCAGATCACCCCAAGTGGTCCTCTGGTCCCAACACGTTTTTGCTCAGGAGAGTCTCTATTTTTCTCCATATCTGAGCTTGCTGTGTTCACAAGGGCTTTTCATATGTGTGCTTCTGTAGTAAAGAGTCACATGACTTGGGCTCAGCATAGACCATACTGACTGGTCGTGGGCCACTGGTGTGTAAGGCAGGAGTGCAGTAGCCATTGGATAGCATCCTGTGTGAGGGGCAGTCATACTGAGCGTGGCTGGATGTTGTCCTGGTACCAGTGGTGGGGGCTTGTATATGAGGTCCATGTGACTCAGAGGGCTGCTCGCTGAATGGGGTCGCATACTCAGGCTCCGGGGGAAGAGGCTCGGCGTACTCTGGCAGGTTGCCAGGAGTGTCATAATGGTTGAAGGCGAAGGGGGTGGTGTAGCCCTCATCTGAGGAAGGTCTAAATGTTGACCCAACCTTCTGTCCAATGGCTGCAATAGCAGGCTCGGCATAGTCTGGAAAAAATAAAAATTAGCCAAAACCACTTAGAGATTTTATTTCTGCTCATTTGAGATGCAACTAATATAATAAATGACTACCAGGAAACAGCCTTGTGCAGAACAGACAGAGAGGTGTTTCTTCTCATTTAACACTTAACACATTAACAGCTGAATGTGAATGTTTAAACCAGCATCTCTGACCTCGTCACGACATTTTACCTACTTCTATCACTTTGTGCAATGAAGTGTTTAATCAGGTCACAAGCTACGCCTACATATTCAACGAATTCATAGAGACATCAACCGTACCACATAGCAGCATCCTTCTATGAATGGGCAAACGTCTTATGCTGCAATTTCCGGGAAATCCTTTTTGACCCAATAGCGGTCTCACACCAGGGCAAATGATGAGTCCTTGCATGAGCTGCTTGACCATCAACAATGTCTGCTCTAATAATTGGAGATGCAGGCTGACAGTGTAGCACTCAGATCTGACCAGACACTACTCCTTGCCCCCTGCAGAAGAGGCTGTGGCGTGGGAGGCCTAGACCTTACTCAAGAGCCCACAAGGAGCCTCAGAACCAGAGCTATTTTAATTAGACAGGCTTTAGTGAGGGCTTTTATTGTCTTAACTTTGACCCTCTGTCCTGTTATCACTGGACCTCTCAGTGAAGGGCCCCCTCACTGGGGGAGGGGATGGGGGTGGCTGAGAGGGGGATTGGTGGTGGTGGGGTAGGCTGAGGGCTCTTCATCGAAGCTCCAATTAAAGGGTCTCTTTCAGAGAGGCTCTGTGGACCAAAGAGAGGAATGTTTATACTGTGACTGGGTGATGGGCTGAGCCGGGGCAAAGAATGGACAGCCCGTGGAGAGAGCTGTTTGCCTGTCAGGCCTGGCATGAGCTCCTCAAACTGACCGCTGAAGCCAGAGGCTGTTAGAGCAGGAAAAACGAGGAGGGAAGGCAGAGCTCAAGACTTGAGATCACTATTAAACTCTGAAGGGGCAATGAAAAGGCAAGCAAAATGGTGGCAGCTGATGCTAACCGTAGTAAAAGTGAGGTGAAGCACAAGATATTTCTCTGAGTTCTCACCATTAAGAGGAGGACTAGGAAGAGCATCATGGACATTTCGCTCCAGAGGGTAGGAGATGAGCTCTGACTGTGGGCAGGGGAGACTCTTTGCCTGGAAACCCTGACAACCTACTTGACACACAAACACATGGTCGGAGGCTTTTTGACAGGGAATTGAAAAATACTGGAAAAGAGTACTTGACTTGACTTACTTGAGGGTAGGGAGTACTTGATTTGTGAATCTTTTTTCCTGAATGAAGGAGGAGATGAACACTAAGCATTACATACTAGAAATTGTGTGTGCTATGACTACTGGAGCTACAGTGCTAGAAGGATAGGCAAATAATTGGTCAATATAAGAATAAGTTACTTATTTTGGTAATGGGGTAAATAATTTCAGTTGCAAAACATTTTGAAAATGCCAAAAAATGAGATTTTTTTTTTTTTTTCCAGATGAATCAAATATGAAAATAACTGTTAGTTGCAGCTCTAAGTATTATTAACCTCAGTGTCTTTGCCAGTCCCCAAATTAAAGTCATAGCTCTTAATAACAAATAGTGAGGGTACTACATGCATTATAAATCAGTTTGAATTAAAATGTGTGGAAAATGTGTATTCTTTGAAAAGTTCAACAACATTTAAACGCAGTACCTTCGCTTCCACCAGACTCCAGCCCACAAACAACTGCCACACATTAACAGCGCCAGGACCACTCCCACTGCCACTATCACTGGTTGACTGGAACCTGCAGCACAGCAAGTGTCTAAGTAAGTGAACACTTGTACAAGTGTGAGGAAGGAATGCAGTTTATT
>JAQFJB010000025.1:14260330-14272921 GCA_029874875.1 Naso minor
TGTGAAAATTTGGAGTAAAAAATGCTTACTAAACAGTTTTACGGTAATATTCATTTTAAATAGGCTGTAAGTCAACATTTGCATTCATTTATTCACTTGGTTTGTACAGCAATAGTACATTAATTTATTAATTGTACATATGAGTCACAAAACTTACAAAGTACTTGTGCTTCAATGTGCTTTCATCTGTCATTGCAGCGCTTGTTATTCTGTCAGTCATCTGTCATCTGTCTCAGCTTTGTTTATATCTGAGTGACACATGATTGATGTGACACATTTTCCGCCGCACGGTGGATTGTGGGTCAGAATGGCCGGAAAAGCACGCTGGCTCGCATACTGCAAAATCTGACCGGATGTAGTAGAACATCCTGGTACTTCTGGCATACTGCATTTCACATACTACGTACTAGGACGTACTAAATCTTTTTCTGGCATACTAAATAGTAAGGTAGTATGGGTATTGGAACGCAGGGCCTGTGGAAGATTACCTTCTCCCTCTGTATATACAAAAGTCTCATTCTAAGGTAATGAAAACAGTGGTTTCATTTTCAAGTGATCATACACTAATAAAACATGTTCAGTTCCTGCCATATTCAACAAAGAGATTCCGCTAAATCCAAAACACTGGACCTTTGATTTTTTTTTTTTTTTTTTTAAGTGTGATGTTCTACTATTGTTTGTTTTTCTTTTGTTTTTATTGACTATTTAAATTGGTTTTATACACACGTCTGCTTGTCTCTAAATTTGTTTACATATTCTTCACATACTTTTTACTTTTGCATTAAAATACTGACCACATATTTTGATGTTGCTTCTGAAGGTCATGAGTGTTCTGCTTGTTTATCAGTCCAATGCTAAATGCACAAGTTCTGCAGTTTATCTCGTTAGCCACAAGATGGCAGTGAAGACAAGTAATGAAACCTGCTTTTCTTTGTTTCTCACTGTACGGACTATTACCCAGCACTGTCTCAGGTAGGCTAATTAAAAGCTAAATGAACTGAAAGGCATTCAGTTCTATAGTGTTTGTATGTGGTGTATGATATTATCATTCTAACAGGTATATGGGCCTATTACTGTCTGCAGTCTTACTGTGCCCTAGTAACATCATTTACTTATACGAGATCATGTATAACCCATTAATAATAATGCTTACCCTGTTTGTTTTGTATTAATGCTGTTATTGTAGCAGTTGATCAGTGTTCTCACTCTAACTTTAATACTTCTTTAAATTTGAACAAGTTGTCCAGAACAACAGGTAAGTGTCATGCTTGAGCTGGTTAAACAACAGACGGAGGATTTTTTTCGCAACCTGGCAACCCAGAATGTGTCACTATAAATGGCTCATAGCTGTCTTTGCACTGTTAATAAGTGATTAACGTTTATGAAGCCATTAATTACAACAAACAAAGCTTTCACAATGGGTGCCTTATTTTAAAAAGATGTAGCTAGAGTGGCAGCCTGCTGTCTACTCGTATTTTGTGTGTTAATTATAATCATTGCAGGTATTCACGCTTGTTTTAGGCGTTTACAAAATTTTATGAGTTTTATACGTTCCAGCAACATTGTACACAATGCGGTGTGTTGAAGAGAAATATCTCCCTCGGGTCAATAAAGACTCATCTGAGCTGATCATAACAGAGCACGCGCAATCTCACCCACGCACATTAAACTCTTAACCGCAACGCGCCCCCACGTGCAACTTCAGCTCCGTGTTACTTGTCCTCCCTCCACTCTGCCTCCCTTTAAATATTTCAGCCCTCCGGAGGAAGAGCAGTGCCTGAGCCGGGACCCGGTGGAGCTGACGAGTTGCACACCGCGATGACAGCGACGCTTCTGCTGCAGCTGCTGCCGCTGCTGCTGCTCTGCCCGTCCGGCGGAGACGCGCAGCGACCCGCCGCCACTGTGAGAGAGTATTTCATAGCAGCTGTAGAAATCGGCTGGGACTATATCCACGTGGACGAGGTTGACCCAGCGTCCGAGCAAAGGTAAATAAGTTGTTTTTGGGTTTTTTTTTGTAGATCATGCAGCCCACTCTGGCATAGCAGTAAGACCCCCAATACCAGTTTACAGAAAAGTTTCTTCTGTACCTCCTGCATGCAGCAGTCTAGACTGAACGCAGATTTAAACCACTGAGTCACAATTTACTGCTGCCACTATATGTTACTACTATTCTTTGCAAGGTCTCAGGTGCAAGGTAAAGAAGAACAAACTCACTGGGACAAACCTGGTTAAATAAAGGTTAAATAAATAAAATAAATCTGGCAATGAGGATTAATACAAACAAACTTTTGTTTTGCCTCCAGTTGGCTGCAAGTCCATGTTTTTTATTGGAAGCTGGTTAAAATGATGTCAAATTCGTAATTAAAATTCTTAAAAATACAATTAAAAACACATGTAGTCTGTTGTCAGACTACATGTTTTTAGGACTAGATTTGATCACTAAAATATTTTTTTAGGAGTTGAATTAAAAAAAAAAAAAAAAAACTCAGAGAAACTTTTTCTCATTCCCCAAAAACATGAATTTAGATTGTAAGATGGATACGAGGGTTGTTGAAATTGTTTCCTTGCAGCTTTCGTAATGTTTGATTGTTGTGGTTTTGTTGACGTTTTGCATTTTGCTTCTGTAGGAGAAGATCCAAAGATATTCCTCAAAAATACATCAAGGCAGTTTACAGGGAGTACATCGATTTAACGTACACTGTCCCCAAGCCAAGGCCAGCATGGACAGGTAGGAAACCAGTCGAATGTATAAAAAGGTTCCGTGTCATTTCAGATTGATAGTACTGGTTAATGTCCTTCAATCAGTATTTTCAACTTGAAGTTTCAGTTGTTTTTTGAAAGCGATTTAGATTTAAAGTGTGTCGTGGACAAATGTGATGCTTTCTTATGACCTTTTTAAGATATTTTTTGAAAAATGTCAGTTTTTCGCCCTGATTAGGGCTGAGTAAAAAAAACGGTTCATCCATGCATCACATTCAACTCAACTTCATTTATAGAGCACTTTAAAAACAACCACAGCTGAAACAAAGTGCTGTACATGAATAATCATAAAAACATAAAACATAAAACAAACAATAAAAAACAATGAAACAATTAAAAAAAAAAAAAAACAAGAACAAAGTCTCATGCTGGGTCGAAAGCCAAGGAATAAAAATGGGTTTTCAGGCAATGTTGAAATCATTTTTTTTCTATTGTAATAAGGCACCACTACCGTGCTGCCCTTTAAACCAATACAAATAATGCACACATTATTATTTAACAAAGTCAGAGGGTACTCTGATAAATTTTTCTGTATACCTGTCATGCTGTATTACTGGATTGTTATCAAAGCATTTTGGTTTAATATCTAATCAAATTGATATGAAATCAAATCTTGACCAAAAAAGAACCAAAATTGAATTGAATTGTTGAGTTTCTTGACAATACTCAACCCTACTTCTGATTCACATCATATATCTTCAAAATTGGTTTAAAATTTTATAAGATTTTATGCTTGACTTCTTTGAGAACATTGTGTCTTCTGGTTGCAGGTATTCAGGGTCCGGTGATCGTTGCACAGGCGAGCGACAGGGTGGTGGTCCACTTCAAAAACCTGGCTTCTCAGCCCTACAGTATCAGTCCTGTGGGGATCAGCTACTGGAAACAGTCAGAAGGTACTAAACATTTTGACTTTCTCCCATTCACTCCATCACATACTCAGCGTTAATCAGCAGCATCCTGTTCTTCTTGAATCAGCATTTTGACTCAGAATCACATTCAAGTCCAGGTTTTAGCATAGATGAGTCAGTGACAGACATAGAAATCCAGCTGTAGCACCATAAGAGAAAAATCCAAATTGGATCTTCTTACTCACTCGCATGCTTTGCTGAACTCTTGAGTAATTTCAGGGGTAAACAAGAGATCAGAAAAGCCATTTGTGGGAGAGAAAGGATGTAAATGTCAGGGTAGTGCTGTAGTAACCAGAATCAACAAGCAAACCGTTATGAAGGAGAAAAAAAAGGTTTTAACTGAGAGAATTCAAAATAATGTGGAAATTTCATTGGAAATGTCAACAAAAAAATTATCTCCTCCTTCTTAAGAAATTACAACACGCAACCGTTTTCACTATCTTGTGTGTGCAGATGCTGAGCACCAAGTTAGAAGCAAACGGTCTCACCGCAAGACTTCCAAGAAAATAAAAACTATACAGAGATCTGACGAGGTTGAGATACCCAATTTCACTTGGTTTAAAATTAAAATATCCGACTGCAAAGAAAATAACCAAATATCCGTGATCTGAGAGGCTTTTGGAGATTAATACCCTTCACAGAAAGCATTGGCATATGTCCTAATGCTAGATTGTTAATGCAAGTCAGTTCCCGTAAACGGCTCATGTCTTCTTGCCAGCGGGTAGATTCCAATAAAGGAGTTCATCATAATCTGATAAGCTGCATGTCACGCCCAAGAATTAGCTAACATGAAGCACATCCAAGGATCTAGGATAAAGAAAACGGTTTCTGCCTGTGAATGTGTCTTATGTAAGGTGTTTGTGGTCTTACCTTCCCCTTCAATCCTGGTCGTTTCAAACACTCCCAGAACACAATATTGCCAATGTTTGTCACTTTATTTACTTACTGTGTTTCCTGCAAACTCACCACAAGAATTTTTTGAGAACTTCTGCCTTTCAGAGCGCTATATTTTACAAATTTAAATAACTGAACTTTTTCTTGAGGAAGATTAGACCAACCTGAATGTTTTCCTGTGACACCATTTTTTCCTGCCTTGACTCACCTCTGCTGCTGAGTGAAAACTGATGATTCTTGCCGCGTCTGTTCTTTCCAGGAGCTGGTTATGATGACTCCTCAGCGGGCCAGGAGAAGGAGGACGATGCCGTCTATCCAGGAGGATACTATGAGTACGTGTGGGACATCAGCCCTAAAGACGGTCCCACCATCAACGACCCCGAGTGTCTCACCTACTCCTACTCATCCCAGGTGGACACAGTCAGAGATATGAACTCAGGACTCATCGGAGCTCTGCTCATCTGTAAATCAAGTCAGTGTGAAGGAGAGCAAAGGACAAATATTGTGTCTTCTTTATATCATTTATGGTCACTTAAAGCTTGTACCAGCTCTTCTGTTCTTCATGAATCATAAACTCTATATACAAAAACACAAAGACATATGGGAACATAAACAACGTGGTGAAAATTTTCAGAGATTTAGAGAGTTTTTGAGTGACAATAAACATAAATAGGAGGCAATGATGAAAAGATGAGGTGATAGATAATATAAAGACGTAAAACAAAGTGACATCTAGCTGCAGCTGGTTTCTCTAGCTGTTCCAAACGCAATCTAAGTTAAGTTGCCTCACTGCTGTAGCTAAGATGTGCAAGGTGGTTAATTCAAGTTTGACACTCAGCGAAACTGATTCCAATTGATTTAAAATTACATTAAAGTTTAACTCCAAATATTGAGACAGCTACTGCCTTTAAACAGCTCTAACTTCAAGAAATGTTTGGAAACAAGTGTCCAGTTACAGCCGTGCTAACAGCTGTCTCAGGCTGTACTTGGTACTCACAGTAGATGCAATGAGCTCACATGCTAACAACAGAAATGCTAATGTCTGAATGTTGGACAAGTTTAAGGGGAAATGTGAAACATACGATTGCAATTAAGTTTAAAAACATTCAAAAACCGAATCATTGGTATTAACAAAATGTAGAGATGTAGCGTTGTTGATATTGTTTCCAAGACGTCTGTGAATTGTGTTGCAGTAAAATCTACTCAAGGTGGCTACAGCCCAAGAGTATTGTGAGCGCAGGTGGCTGTTACTCTGGTGATATGCTGCCCCCCTCGTAACACATTACCCTTTAATGATTGCCATGTTTACTATCTCAGGTTGCTGGCATGAGATGAGCTAATATTAACTGAACGTAAACCCAAAGTACATCTGAGGCTGCAGGGAGTCATTATTTTTGCAGGTATTTTGGTCATAAAAAGTATGGGACAATTTTGAACTGGTGATGGCGCAAGATTAGAAGTCATGGATCCCCCAACTCATTGATAATTAACCTGTAAGCATGAATGCCTCTACCAAATTCCATTAAAATTCTTTTGATTGTTAAGATAGTTCGATCAAAACCACATGGTGGCACTAAATTGAAAACTATTGGATGACAGACGCCAGTAGAATTCTTTCTTCCTTCCTCGGTGCGCCGTCAATTTCTGCACCAAATTCCTCAGCAATAACTTCGTCTGGACCGAAGTGGTGCTCTGACAGATCGGCACTGCCATCCCAAAAGCTACGCTAGCGGCACTGAATTGACAGACATGACTAAATGGAGGTTTTATCTCAGGAATTTAATAGGGAATAGAATGTTTTTGATAATATCCTGTAATATCAGACTGTACAATAGCATTTCAGGCATATTCTCCCCTCCTGCTTTATGTGTATAATGCGTGTTTTTTTTCCTAGGTGCTTTCACAGACAATGGCCAGAGGAGAAGTCCAGCGTTTGTCCTGCTGTTTGCGGTGTTTGATGAGACCAAGAGCTGGTATGGAGAGGTAGGAGAGAGGAGAAGCAGAGAGAAGTTCAGGAAGAGCAGCAGCAGGAGGGAATACCACACCATCAATGGATATGTCAACTCTACGTTACCTGGTAATGACACAGACTGGCTGTAGCTGTGGGGTTTGTTCCATGAAGTCACTTTGTAATGTTAAGTGTTGCTAACGCTCTGTTAAGAGGCTGCACCGCATGTGGGCCAGATAGGAATTTGGCATAATTCTCTCTCTCTCTCTCTCTCTCTATCTATCTATCTATCTATCTATCTCTCTGTCTTTCTCTTTTTTCGGTGTGTAGGTTTGAAAATGTGTCAAGGCCACAATAATGTGTTTTGGCATATGATCGGGGTGGGCACAGCACCAGAAATCCACTCCATTCAGTTTCAGGATCACTCTCTGGAGGTAATTAAAATTTAAAATGAAAAAAAAAACACAGTCATGGCAGAGTTTTAAGAGTTTTAAAGGTTAAAGCAGATTGAACTGCAAAAATAATTATTTTATTGGCACATTAATACTTACGATGTGACTTTGTCAATTGTATCT
Organism: Naso minor; assembly: GCA_029874875.1. Classification (NCBI taxonomy): domain Eukaryota; kingdom Metazoa; phylum Chordata; class Actinopteri; order Acanthuriformes; family Acanthuridae; genus Naso; species Naso minor. Next base: position 14,267,416 of record JAQFJB010000025.1, read on the forward strand.
CTTTTCGTGTCAAAACCAAATAATAATAAATGAACAAATGATATTTCAAGACTATTTTATTTTCTGTGCCAAGACTGACATTGATTTCATTTACATTTTGGGGGGAATATGTCTCCTTTAAAAGCCCTATTAGAAGATCGGTATTAGTCTTATATCTGTAATTTAAGAGAGGAGCTGGAGCCAGGATTGGCCAAGCGTATCATAGAGGCTGGAAGTAAACAGAAAAGGCTATCCTGTATAAAGTTGCTTCATGCAATCTCCAGTAATGTAAATTAAAAGGAATATTTTAAACAAAGTATTCATTGATGAACACTTTTATGGTCATCTTCCTGTTAGCAAGAAAGCAAGAAAGACGATTTCCTTTACTTGACTTTCCCTGTCACAACACAACTTAGCATTTTCTGTCATCTACTCAAACACATTGGCTTTTTCAGGTGTTGGCTCATCGTAAAGTTACTATGGAGGTGACGCCTATGACATTCATCACTGCAGAAATGAGACCTGCTACTTTAGGCCGTTTCCTTATCAGCTGTCAAATATATGCTCACCGCCACGGTAAGAAATGCATCTTACCAGTTACAATCTGCTCTCCTAATTAAATTCAGTTTTTCATCTCCTTTATTCAAAAGGTAACTTATTGTTACTGTTCATCACTTCTTTACGCAGATGGTATGAACGCTTTGTTCACGGTGGAGAAATGTGCTGACCCCATCAGTCTGCCGGGGCCCGACCTGCGTAAAGTCAAACACAATGACAATGACGATTACAGCGATGACTACAGTGACGAAAATGGTGAGGATTTGTTCAACACCATAAGCTTTGAGCCTAAGAAACCTCGAGTGCAAGTCAGAGCCAGCAGGGGACAGCAGCTTAAAACCTGGAGGCATTTTATCGCCATTGAAGAGGTCATCTGGGAATACGCACCTCATCTCAAGCCCACTGACAGGTAGGAAAGATGGAAGAGGGGAAGGGTAACGGCAAATAACTGAAATGATTTAAACTGATTGTTTGTTTTCTCTTTGACTCATCAGTGAGTTGCAGTCTGGGTATTTGCCCACAGCTCCTCATCACCTTGGCTACAGTTATAAGAAGGCTGTGTACGTGGAATACAAAGACGAATCCTTCACTCAGAGGAAGAACCCCACGATTACACTCCTGGGTCCACTCCTGAAAGGAAAAATCAATGATCAAATCCATGTGAGTCAAAAGTTTAAGGACAGAAAATATGCACATTGACCATGATCAAAATCAAGCTAAAACTACAGAAACTGTCAAACAAAGAAAAACAGATTTAAACTTTGAAGCTCTTTATATGGCTTCTTACTGATCCCCCATTGGTTTGTGTCTCCAGATCACTTTGAGAAACCTGGCCAGTCGCCCTTTTAATATCTACCCCAGTGGTCTTACCAAGATATATCCACTGCGGAGATCCACAAATGGTGAGGTTAAGCATGGACATAAGACAGCCGACAAAACTAATTTCTGTCTAATTTTTTTTTTCCCTCAGGATTTGAGTGCCTCGAACCAAAAGACAGAAGTTCTCAGAGGATTTTTTTTTTTCACTAATTAGGGATTTGAACCTATAATTCTGACAAAATAAAAGTAACGTTTTCAGCGTGTTGTATTTGTTACTTAGTGTTGAGATCTCTGTTGGTCTTTTTCTCACATTGTTTTCTGCAATTAACCAAATTCACATCATCAAAGTTTCATCTGATGTAATTCAACAGCTGCAGAGAGAGACCTGCGCTCCATGGAAGTGCCCCCCAATGGTACGTTTGACTACATCTGGAGGCTGACAGCAGATGATGGGCCCTTGAACGGAGACCCTCAGTGTCTGACCCAGCTGTATCAGAGCACCGTCTCCCCAGAGAGGGACTTGGCCTCTGGGTTGGTGGGCACTTTACTCATCTGCAAGGATGAGGCCATCGATGTCAGAGGACACCTGGTAAGAGGAACATTTCAGAAATAATCCATAAGATCAAGCTGCAAACAAAACAGTTCCTGCCGGCTACTCACTCTAGATAATACCCTGTGTATGTCCTAAATATTGTTGCGCACAGATTGGCCCGGACAAAGAGTGGAGTGTGATATTTGCTATGTTTGATGAGAACAGAAGTTGGTACATCAATGAAAACATGCAGAAGTCAAGTCAAAAGTCCTGGAACACCACAGACCCTGAATTCTACAACTCCAATGTCATTTACAGTAAGTTCACCTCAAATGTGCGTTTGTGTTTTTACTTCTTGCAAACGATTCCCGCCACAGTGAAATACACACCAAATTATAGATGTGAGATAATAGAAGAGGCATGCTCTATGCTTAAGAGGTGTTAACATGGCAGATGTTGGCCTGATGTTCACTCTCCTTAAGCTCTGATTTGGTCAGCACCAACTCTTAACTATGTACTGTGAGCTGAAACTGGCTATGAAGCACCGTAAAGCTGAGAGAACATGCAGATTTGGGCGTTAATTCTCTAGGTTCCTCATCACATCTGACCCTTTGTACATTATCAGTTGATTTTTAAGGAAAAGTAGCAATTATAGTCGCTTAGAGGTTATTTTTCAAGAACAAGGCCATTATATATTGAGCCATCAAATGAACAATTTCAAAACAGGGAATTTCTGTTAACCTCCAGGTATAAATGGCATCATGTTCAGTGGGCGTCAGTTTGTGATATGTCAAACTGATGTTGCCTTCTGGCACGTGGCCAACGTGGGCACCCAGAGTGACTTCCTCTCTGTTTACTTCACCGGAAACCTCTTTGAGTACCAAGGCCTCTACCAGTCCGTCCTCACCCTCTTCCCCATGACTGGCATGACCGTTCCCATGGAACCCGAGCTGATGGGTGAGACTAAAGTTTAGTCATATAAACATTTTCTTGTGATACTGCACATATTGTCATGTTTCCTTAAGAAATATTTCATGTTTGGATTTTGCATGTCTGTCTCAGGTGAGTGGGAGATCAGTGCCTTTGATGGAAGCCTCAAGAGCCGGGGAATGAGCATCCGCTACACTGTTCGTCCTTGTGACAATGGAGACCTCCCAATAGTTGATCACGATGATGATGAAGACGATATCTCTGACTATATTGATGCGTTATATCTACAGCCGAGGAGCAGAAGAACACAAAATCGTACAGTGTTGTGCAGGAAACTTCTCGCCAATAATACTCAGTCAGTAAACACATCCAGTCAAAATGTCACTGATGATAAAACTGAGGTGACTGGGGCTGAACAACAGTCTGGATGTCAGCAGATGCTGGAGGGAGGAATCCCAGAGGATATCTTGGAGGAAATAGAGATAGACAAGGAGCGGACAGCTTCTCCGAATATGACTGAACCTGAGAGAGAGGGAGCTGTCAGGCAAAGAAGGCATGCCGAAGGCAGCGGGACAGATGTAGATAAAATTTCCGGAGCCTCAGAAGGTAAAGGAACTGGGATGGAGATTGAAGAACAGGCTGTGGAAAATAGGAACGACACTGATGCTGAGATAAAAACTGAAACGTCAAGTGTAAGAAATGAGACGGAGGGAGAACTTGAAGAAAGCAATGAGATCTTACAGCCAAACAGCAATCTACTGTTCAGCAAGAAGATCTCTTCTGTCGAACCAGACATGTCAGAGGAAGTTGATCAAAACTACGTTCAGTCTGAACCTGAGCGACTTAGAGTAGATCAGCTGGATCTTGAATACAACAACACTGCTGATAACAACAACACAAGACGGATTGATCTGTCCCTTGATTATGATGACTACAGCCAAGAGGTACTGTTTTTGGTGTATATCTGATGAAACTTTGTAAAATGCGTGTAATTTCAAATGTTTGATACAACCATAAGTGCCACAATTTGACCCCCGTCACCCACAGTAAATGTAAATTTTCATCCCAGGTGAATGGCACATCAGATATATTTGACACAGATTACGTTGACCCACGCTCCGGAGGGATCAGATATCGCCACTACTACATTGCTGCAGAGGAGATCACCTGGGACTATGGCATCAGAAAACCTCATCAGCTCATCAAAGCCAGGTAGGAACAACATTTCAACCAGGTTTCCATGCACGACCTTAAAGGAATTGTGAGACATTTTGGGAAACAGGCTCATATGCAGTCTTGGCCCAGGCCTGGCACCAGGATAAAATGACTGAGTGGGCTGTTAAAAATTCCGTGGGGGCCATTTTTTTTCCACATTAAAAATGAATACAAATAATTATTTTGCCCCTGCATTGTCCCCAAAATGGCTAAACAATTATAGAATATGGCTACTGTTTCGAAGTTAAAAACATTTATTGACCGAGCCAAAAACCTAGAACAAGCAGAGTGGCAAATATACTGTAGTTCAAGTTTATGAACATGCCTACATCAGCAGTGACAGATACATCCGGACAGCTGGAGCTTGCGGGGGCATTCTCTCTCTCCCTCTCTGTTGACTGTCCCTTCCCTGCTCAAACAGAGGGAGCAGACACTACAAGAGGCGGGGCAGAGCCCCTTTTTGCCCCCTTGTGGTACCGGCTCCGCCTTGGCCTTTTGCAAAGCGAGAGAAAAGATGAACCATTCTCAGTCTCTGTGTTAAGTGTGGCATGACAGTCTGCCAATGAGTAGCTTAAAGTAGCTTAGCACAAAGACTGAAACCAGACAGTGACACCTCGCCTGGCTGGATCCAAAGTTCAAAAATTTACCCAGCAGCACCTCTAAAGCTCACTTATTAACATGTGGTTTAATCTGTACACAGACAGGAATTTAAAAATGACGGTTTGTGGTTTTATACTAACCTAATTATTAATCATATGAGTAGTATTGATGCTCTTCCCTGACTCCTAGCAAGAAGGCAAAAAAGTGTGTTTTCCAAAATTTCCATCAAGTGTTCCTCATGTTAGAGTGTTACATTTTTAACTGTGGGCATTCAAATAAGCTAAGGTTATCATGATAAAAAGCTAATATGCTATACTGCTAACTAGTTTTGTGGCAAAATCAACATTATTTAACATAGATTAAGAAGTTATTGTACAAATTAGACTGTCAAATGCATTTTAAAACCAAATTTAATCACGTCCAAAGCAGCGATATTAACTCAGCTCCTGTCTTTAGAGAGATGCGTCGTGGGATGAGGAAGTTCCTGCCGGAGTATAAGAAGGTCGTGTTTCGAGCCTACGATGAACACTTTCAAAATCCTGTGGGGAGAGGAGAGCTTCAGGAACACCTTGGCATCATGGGACCCTTTATCAGAACAGAAGTCAATGACGTCCTCACTGTGAGTGATCTTGTATTTTCACAAAATAAAAAAATAAATAAGTTTTTCAGTAGTCTCAGAGGCTACTAACACTTTAAGTTTCAGCTTTACAGTTGACCATGAAAAACAAATGTGATGTGACAGGTGATGTTTGTAGCTCTCTGTTTAAAACTGTCTCAGCTTTTTTTTGATGATTGATTATCCGTGTTTTCCCTCTCTGTCTGAATCAAGGTGATCTTTAAGAACAAGGCATCCAGGCCTTACTCTTTTCACCT
>JAQFJB010000025.1:14477355-14491308 GCA_029874875.1 Naso minor
GCGTCCCAACCTGAGCTGCTCCAGTCGGAGCTCTGCTTTTTCACCGCCGCGGAAGACGAGCGGCCCACCTACATATTGGAGAGATTATGTAAGACTGAAAGAACTATTTGACATAATACAAGAAGCTGAAATCTCATCCGCAGCACAAATAATAATATTATCTGATGGATCCAAAGTAAAGGGCTCATACTCGGTCACTGGTCTTCTTTTTGGATGATGCCATTCCTGACCAATCAGTGCTCCAGTCATCTGCGTCAGTCTGAGCTTTCTCTGGCTCCTATTTAAGTGGGAATCAACAATTTATGAGTTGAAATTACAACAAGGTAACAATATAACTTCACATATGTATCTCAATAATAATGTGACATTTTTATTTTATTCAAAAGTGGTTAAGTTCTACCTCCAAACTTCCCCAATCCTCCTCTTCTTCCCAACGATCTCCTATTGGCTCATCATCATTGTCTGTTACTTCAAGAGTCTGTGATTGGTTGGCACGATGAGAGGCATCATGGTGAGTCAGAGAGGCTTGTGGAGTTTTATCTTCAGAACCTGCGACAGAAGGAAAAACGAGATAAGGTTTCATCTGAGATATAAGGCGAACTCTACTGACTAAACACATCGAAGTGTGATTACGCGTGCCTCCTGTGATGTCACTTGAGTCAGTGTCGATTTGAGCTGAAGACAGAGTTTTAAAATGAAAAAAAAAAAAAAAAGTATTTGTGGAGTTAAAAAGAAGTGAGTTTACTAAATCTCAGAACCTACTGCTCATCTCTGCTTGAGGTCAGCGGCTCAGGGTTAAATCATGTGCTAGTGCCATAACACAGCCAAACCTCTGATCAAACTGTCAGTTGTCAAGTTGCATAGTGGGTTATGTTCAGTGTCGGGTTTTGATTTCTACATTGTGGACAATAAAGATAAGAAAAAGAATGTATGGAATAAAAAACAGTATTTCTGCTTGTGCTGCGTAGATTTCAACACTCTTTTTAAAACTATCCTTGTAATTTAGCAGGTTTACAGCAGTCTTGCTGATTAACTATGATAACCCCACCTGGTGCAGGTGCTCCATCAGTGGCCGTGGTAGGGCTAGTGTTGTTGGGTCCGCTGCCCTCAGCTGGGGCTCCACCCTCTGCACCTGGAGTGTTGCGTATCAGCTTAGACGTTAGTGAGGACATGCCAGTCACGGCCCAGCCGGCCCAGCTGGAAGAGGCACCTGCAGGCTGAGCACACGACGCAACATCCCTCTCTGCAAGACACAAAGGAGAGGGAATTTCAAACTTAAGGATTTCTCAAATATAGAGAAATTGATTTATTCTGCTTTGGATATTTGAGTTAGTTGCAGAAATCTTTTTTTCCCCCACAAACTGAGCCAATTATGTGAACAAATGTGTAATGTGTTATCACTATAAGTACAAAGGAAGAGACGCTGCTGCTCAGTGAGGTGTGTTTCATACCTATATCAGCCAGCTTGGAGGGGTCATCTGACACTGTCTCCAGCTTGGAGAGGAAACTCTTAATGGCTTTAAATGCCTGACAGAGAAGGAAAAGCAGCAGAGAAGATCCCGGTGACAACCAAAAAATGATTTACAAAGGTTAAACATCAGTATACAACGTTGAGTTTATAAGGCAGACAAAGGTGGTTAACCTGAGTAAAACAACTGGTATCTTAACATCTGGGATCACTGTTTTCAAATGAATATCAACTGAAAGTAGCTTGAATCCTGCCCTGTCTTTCATTATGATCAAAGCGCAACAATGGCTAAAAGTTAACGAGTCACTATGCTGCTAATAAATAATGATCTAAATCTTCTTAATTTTGTTACATTCAAAATTGATTCTACTGAACAGCAGGGGCAAATATCTTCAGCGTAAAAGTCAATAGTCATCATAAGAAAAACCATGTAGTAACAAATCCCCATCATTCATGTGCACCTGGTCCCTGACGCTCTTTTCTGGATCAACAGTAATGGCACAGAGGGTTGGCAGGATGCGGGCGGCAATCTCTGTTAGACTGTAGTAGTTGTGTGTGGCAGCGAAGCCCAAAACTCCAGCGGATCGTGAAGCTGGAAACGGGTCTTTAGTGGCTCGTGAGAAGGCAGAAACCAGAACACGTTGTCGAGTCTGCAAACAGGGATAAGCAAGTTTTTCCATCTGAACGGATTCCTTATTTAACTGACATGTTTGTGCATCAAATAAAATAAGTGTTGCACAATGACGTGGGTTTGCATTACCCCAGCATTGAGGTAGGAGGCGATCTTGCCCAGGCAGACGGTGGTGTTGCACCGGATTGGGCCTTGTTCATCCCTGGCCTGCAGCCGGGCAAAGTGTCGCATCAGCTCCTGGTTCAGGTTAGTCTCATTCAGCTTAGGAGCCAGCAGCAACATAGACTTTAGAGGGAGAGGGAGGAACAAAGAAAAGTTATTATGGCTACGACAAGCTGACATCATCTAGTACACAAGTAATGTGTAACGACACCCTCTGGTTTGCGGTTGTGTTTAAGCACGCACACTACCTTAACAGTCTGCTCTCTGATGGCAGGGTTGGTGTCTGTGAAGCCGTGGACTACATGAGGGAAAATCTGGGAATTGACTGCTGCCTCATTCAGATACTGAATGAACTGCTCCATCTAAGACAGAGAGACACCGAAAAGAGAAAAGAAACAATATGAGAGCAAATCAGTGTTTTTATCCAGGCTGATTGGGATGCACATAATTTCCAGCTAGTTTTTTTTTTTTTTTAAACTGATATTTTTCTCTGCTTGCTCTAGATCTTACAAAGTTTTCTTGCTGGGTGGTCCATGGGAAACCCAAATGAATTTAAAACTGAATCACGGTCACAGACTGTCGTTGGCTAAAACAAACGGGCCTTATGTACCTGCTGCAGCAGTCGTATTCTCATGGCTCTGTCTGTGGATGAAAACATCTTCACTATAACGGGGATGATCTTCTGCTGGTACTCGTCTGCCGACAAGAACTTCCCCACCTGGCAGACAGACAGGAGGAGAGGAGATCAAGGAACTTAAAAAAGAAAGTGAAATACATTGGGGCTGAAACAAAGTTTGCACTAAAACAGTAATGCCAGTAAAAACATGTTGTTTATGTTTACTCTGAAAATGATCTGAGGTGTTTGGTGCCGTCAGACATTTATGAAGATGTGAAAGTTGCTCTGTCAGGTAAGGCTTCACCTTGAAGAGTGGTGTGAGGACAACAGCGCCCGCATTACCAAACTCGAAGGCAGTGAGCAGCTGTGGGAGAACTTTGTGTTTACAGAAGTCTTCAGGGAAGGAGTCTAGATTGTCACTTAGATCCTGGAAGAACTGCTGCTTCTCAGCTGGCTCCTTGATCTGAAAAGACAGTTTGAATTCTACTGTTACTATACTACGATTAGTTATTATTCTAACATGAAGTTTTTACATTGGTACTCGCAGGTAACTGCTTCATTAAATTAATTAAACCTGTATCTCCTCCAGAAAAAGGTTGCTCTCCACAAAGCTGTTGCTAAGGAACCCTCCAGGGGCTCTGCAGTTCTGCAGAAAGCGTGCTGGGTTGGGCCGAGCTCGGGGGTTTGCCCCCACCAGCTCACAGTAATGAGAGACCAAGACTTTGGGGATCTGTGGGCACGGAGAGGACACAAGACAGAGAACAGAACTCTGTGAACATCGATTCTTCAAGTCACAAACAAAGATCCCTAACCTACTGAATCATGATGAAAACATTAGGATGAAGGCAAGCAATGCTTCCTCTTTACATAAACAACATGTCTGCCATTCAATACAAAATAAACAACAGAATACATAATTAATATTTCCAGTCCCCTTTACCGGAATATCAGACATTTACTTTACATTCCCACAACAAGTGTTCAATACCTACAATAATGATCTGAAGTATCTTTAGTATATTGAAGTGGAAATGCACCATGGAATCAATGATAATAGTGAAATTATTAAATAGAGGAACTTTTCAGGTGTTGTACCTTTCCTAGTGAACGAAGGGAGGACGTGCGAGGTAGTGGCCCGTTGAACACTTCCCAGATCAGGCAGCCCAGCCGCCAAACCTCCCCTGCCCTGCAACAAACATGCACACAGGTCATCATCCAGCAGAAACTCAGCAATAACCAGTGTCATGTTTCATATCATCACTTTACTCAAGTTTCTTTACTTCGCCCTGTTATGAACCTCTTTATTTGTAACATAATTTTTATTATACAGACCTGCTCCTCTCAATTTCTGTTATTATTATTTTTTACATCCCACTCTTACCATTTCTCTCCACCGCTATTGGGCGCCTCTGGTGGGTCATATTTCTCCATGTCTGGGTAAACAGCCTTGGGTGCAGGGAGAAAGACCCCACTTGGATCACCCTGCTCAGGGGTCACATGGTCGAGGGACCCAAGCTTCCACTCCCCAGCTCGATCCACAAAAACAGACCATACCCCCAAGTTGTTATGGAGCAGGTGGCAGTCATTGATGAGGAAACTCAGCGCTTTCTGTAAGAAGAGGGAAACATGAGGAGTGAGGTAACAGCATACACAGGACAGGTGACAGAACTCGAAAGGCTTGTTCCTCTCCTTACAATTATCTGGTGCAGTCCCCAGGAGACCTCCAGGTCCCCAGCTCCACCATTTTCTGCTTTTGCCTTCAAGTGGACTGCCAGGGGTGTCACCTGCTCAGTGACCAGGTACAGGCTCTTCTCTGTCTGTGAAACAATCAGTAGTAAAATGAACCATTGTTCTGTTTGTATGGAACTCTTGTATATGTTTTGTTGCAGCAGCTTCAATGCATTAATACTCAACTCAAAGGCTGCATGAAAGGGTTTAAATAAGTATTACATAACTATTGAAAAGCAATAAATGTTAACATTGGCTAATTACCTAGGCTTACTAAACCAGAGTGAGGGAAAACACAGCAAAGCCTTGCATACACACTAACACTCAAAGGGCAATGACTTATACTGAACTAAGGGGTGTGGCATTTTCCCAGTCGCTAATGAATTTCAGGCAGTATGGGTGGAACGCATATTCAGAATTATGAATCTGCAACAACTTAATATGGACAAGAAGGAAGACAATAAACGCATGTTGTCTTCCTAACCTGTCATCAATTGTCACTTTTCCTTCAACCTATAAAATATATTGTACATGTCAAGATATAATTGATTTTGTAATTCATGATTTTGTCCAACATGTAACAGATGCACCACTGTCGAATGTTAACATTAGAAATAGCACATCATAATGGGATTAATTATTGAGATATTTTATAAACTAGTTAAACACACAAAAACTAAGAGAACAGTGTAGCAAAGTTGTTTATATTATGATGTGCACTGTTCACTAGGGCTCGACCGATATATTGGTTTGCCAATATTATCAGCCGATATTGGCCTATAGCAGATCGGCATATATGTTCTCCAAAAAGCGCCAATATCAAAACTGTTTTTTAAGGCTTTAAAAAATGCTTGGACTAGTGATTTTGTCCAGCAGAGGGAGGTCCATTATTTAATTGGTAATAAGTGAAGTGTTTACTGTTCAGGGCGCTGATGTTTGGAAAAGTTTCTCAGATCTCCTGCTTTTGATACATATCTTTGTCACATGTATATAATAACCACATTCAAAATATTATATATATAAAATATCAGCGGATATACTGGATATTAGAATTGTCTTACTCCCTAATTTGGGTATTGCATTGGCCCCAGAAATCCTATATCGGTCGGGCCCTACTACTCACTACAACTTTTGTACAATTATTACAAACCAACAAGCTAATTTTCACACTCACCTCTATCTGAACGTAAACATGCAGAGAAAAGAAGGCAGCGGGGATGAGATACTGATTATACGTTAGTTGCATGAAACCCAATTTGACCACATGTCACCCAGCTTTCCTCTGAACACTGTGGATAATTGGTGTACTTACAACTACAGATGGGTGCAGAACCACAACCACACAAAAAAACGCACCTCCAATCCATCCACATAAGCCAGGATGTTAGGGTGACGCAGGGTCTTCATGCGCTTGAAGGCAGCCTTGGCCAGCTGGGTTTGCTGCTCTGTTCCCTGTGTTACCTCGTACACAAACACTGACACTGGCTCTCCGTTGGTCTGAGGGGAGAGACAGGTTGGGATGAAATGAATCACTCACTTTGACATGGGATGTTTAACCAAAAGGATGTTTAAACGTTCAATTTCGGCGATTAAAAAACAGTTGAAAAACTCTCATACAGAATAAACACATCAACTCATTGTTTTTTGTTTTTTTTAAATGACAATAAGCATGATTTAACAGAATGCTGGTGCTTGGCTGGCTTTATCCGGTATTGGGATGATGATGACACTGACAAGCTACATTGAGCAGTTCAATGATATTAATGAAGACAGCTACTCATGTAAGGTGCTGTCAGCAATGGGGAACGGAATCCGTATTAATGCGATCTAACAATAGCAATGTTAGCTTGACGACTGTAATAAGTTATTAACTCGGCTAAAACAGGGTGACGTGGCGAGAAATGCGTGTCTATCGGTGTAAACAATCCTGAGCTCACTTCGTCAGCAAGAACTAACGATACAAAGAGCGAGCAGGAAAAAAAATGCACTGACACTAAAACAGCAAGAACAACAGGAAGGATACGGTTGGATCTGCTGTGTAACCACAACAAATGAACGCTTGTTGTCGGGTCTAAAGGATAAATCGATGTGGCGAACAGGCACTAACGCTAGCTAGCCGGCTAAGTGACAGGCCTCCATAAGCATTTCGGTTAGCGGGGTTCCGTAACTGTTTCCCTTTTTTACCTTTCGCTTCCCTCGATGTAAAGTCCATATTCCAGACTTTTCTTGGGTGTCTGGCAGGATTTCATAGGCAAAGTCTTTGACAGGATCCCTGGCAAAAAAGGACCACATCTCCTCTTTCCTCCACACCTCATCAAACACACACAGACAGCGACAGGAGAACTACACAGACTGCTACGAGAAGCTAGCTAGCGAATGACCGGATGTGTAATGGTTCCGTGTGAACTTGTTTTGTGCGCCAAGGTTCCGTAGTGGGATGATTTTCGAGAAAAAAAAACAAAATTATTATTATTATTATTATTATTATTATTATCAAAACATTCATTACACTCAGTAACAGTTTGATGCCCTAAGAGACCATTCCATTTAATTAGGTTATGGTCACTGAAAGGTATTAAAATCTAGACCAAGTGGGCATTTTCATGACCTTTGTGCAACTGAGGGACATTTATCAGATTTCAGCCACCAGTTTCTTCACGTATTTGCCACTGTGGCATATTACACAGTCTAGAGGGGCTCTCTGACCAGACCTTAATATATAGCCTATTGCAAATATATGAATTACTACCTTAATATTCAGAGGCAAATACAACATCTTCAAAAGAGAAATGAGAGAGGGAGCTAGAGATTTAGATCTCAGATGCACAGTGAAGTGAAATTCATGATTAATCACAATAAACTTCAACAGCAGATAAAAACTCCGAAACAACAATTCACACACAGAGCAGGTCTAACACCTAAGAGACTGAGCCATATTAAAAATGGGTCACCCCTTTTCTGTCCCTGCTGCAAACTGGAGACTGGTACATTTGTACACATGGTATAGTCCTGTTTAAAATTGGAAGACGGTGGCTGGAAATTGAAAATATTTTTTAAAAATGTACTAGCCTACTAAGAGATATACTATTAACTCCTGGAATTACAAGGCTCAAGGTTCAAGGTACATTTAATTGTCATTCTGTAAATATTGACACATGAAAAGAACGAAACTCCAGGTCCAGCTGTGTATGAAAAAGTGACAGTATTAAAAAAGGATTAATATCAAAAATTTAATAACTTATCATGTAAATAAAACTAGAATAACTTAATACCTGAGATTAACAGCTAAATTTCTTTAAATAGGCGATGATTCCCCAGATATCATTTAGTGGACTAATAAAGTGAACACATGCTCATTTAGAAAAGATAACACAGTGAGGGGCAGCCTACAGTTGTTTCGTAGGATCTGGGACAAACGGATGTCTTGCATGGAATCTCTGAAATTTAATTATTCACTTTGCTCATCATAGCACCGACTTTGTGTTTGTCTGTTATGTTATGTTACATTTTGTTGCAATATTTAACATGAATAAACCGAATTTTCAAAAAACGAAACAATGGCATTTAATTCAAATTTTATCTTGACACGTTCCTCCCGATGTAAAGGCAGTCCAGGCAAAAGCACAACTCATGATTCTTTAAAGGTCTCTATTTAGCATGACACAACTTTATTTTTTCCGTCACAATGACTACAGGCAATTCTGACCTCAAGAATGTACCTTACTTCGGAAGTTCAAATCAGTGATGCAATTTTTTCCATTTAGAAAGGACTAATGATTGATTACAAAATTATTGTTGTTGTATGTATTGTTGTATAAGTATGCACCACTAAAACAACAGAAACTTGAGGTAGGACCTGTAATATCACCTGCCAAGGTCAGCTGTCTTGTGGAGGGGCCTTTTGTCCAAACAAACTGTGAATTTTTGTTAAACCAAATTTGTTTTAAACTATCTCAGTTATGAATCCAGCAACCTTTAGTGGGTAATATGAGTCATTATGCTGGTCACAGAAACCCTTGACAAACCCCCAAAACCAATAGCTTTAGTTGGAGGTGGCCTCTTTATGAAGATGGTTTCTTCTTTTCAAGAGGATGTTTTAAAGAACTTTGACTTCACAAGAAGAAATTAAATCAGGCTTTGGCTAAGTGGCCCTTATTTAGTAACCCATCATGCATCTGGTTACTATGTTTAACATTGTCTTGAAAAATTAAAACCAAAAGCCTTTACAGTATATTCTAATATTTTACGTAGCCAGGTTCTTTGAACATGGGAGGAGCAGGATACAGCTGTTGTGGCAAGTAAATTTTAACCTTACTAAACTCCTCCTCCAGGAAACCATATGTAAGACGTGGACTGCATGTATTTGATTTAGAATACAAACAGCTTCGGACTGTACACATACAGCAACTATTAATTTCTTCTATTTGCATGGTATTTATTTTTATTTATTTTGGCTTGTTGCTTTCAAAAAACTGACTGCTGACACATTTGACAGGGATAGCAGACAGGTTTTCTTTATTCCGTGTTTATATCAACACTTCAAACTGGTCAAAGTTGTGCAGGATGTTCACAAACACCGACAGCTGATTCTTAAAAACTACAGGGTACAATATCAGACTCATTGTTGATCAAATTAAATGTAGCTTAAAAACTTTCATGTTTTTTTTTTAATCTAACATTTTCTATGTACATGATATTATAGGAAAATGCGGACGAACTTGACCTGGAAATAGATTAGTCGCAGGAGAGTGATGATTCACCAAAACAAATGATTTCAAGTTTTTAATTACACATCACTATCATGAGATGAGCTTTCTAGTTACTGGTAAACAATTATAAATGCGATGATCAAAGGATTTAGCAGCCTCTTGCATGACTGAGCTTGTCTCACCTTTTGATTTCCATTTACCCTCAACAGCTTACCACATTCAAAGTTACTTTACTTTTTGCAACAGACAAATCAACACCTTTGAATATTTTCCAAGGCCATTTTTTAAAGGATTTTTAAATCAGTGCATTCTGAAAGTAGGACCCGTTTCCCTCGCTTTACTCACTTACCAGGTTCACTTGATATAAAGCAATTCAGCTGCCAGATATGTCAGGCTTTCCTCAGACTGAGACAATAAATCTTTTTACATGAACATAAAAATAAGCAGTAATGTAGAAGAGTGAAAAAAATAATCACAAGTCAGTAACGAGAGGAACAGACAACACTATTAATCACTGAAACATCTTTAATGATGCAAACATCTTTCCATTACATTTTTATCTCCAAAATAAAAAGTTCACAAAAGGAAAACAGTAGGATGACAATTATAGCTCCATTTTTCTGACTGTCTTAAATAATGAGCCTTCACGTTTCCTGTGCAGTTACTTCATGTACTAAATGTAAAGTAGATTTGTATGTACACCTGTTGACATCCCTGAGTAGAAACTGAACAAAGCCTTTTGGCCCAATGTGTTTAAAAGAGGTCTACAGAATTCTGATCATTTGACATTATCCTGAAGCTTTTTTTTTTCCAATAAACAAAGTTGAATGAATACTTAATGGTTAACACATTTAACTTAATCACTTCTTGAAATGATAGTTGAATGACTACATTTTCCCCGGCACAGCAAAGGTAAAAAAGCAGGACACCGCAGGGACTTGAACCCTGTCCTGACAAAGTCAGGAGTGCCTCCACCGGAGTCTTTTGCTTTTTTGTTATTGCTGTAATGAGGGCAAAAGCAAAACCTTGAGGTACAACCTAGAAGTTTGTTCCTCGAGGAAAAGAAAATCCCTGAACGCTGTACTACTACATTATCCTGTCTCAACATTGGGATTTCTCGGTCACCAGGCTGAAGCTAAAAAACCTAGATACCTCACGACTCTGTACTTCATGTATTAAATGTCAAGAGGATTTGTAAGCGTGCTTGCTACATCCTGATGAGGAACTGACCAAAAGCTTTTGGCCCATTATTTCAAATTAAATTGGGTCTATGACCACATCATTACGACCCTTTCACTTATCCTGAAGTATTTTTTTCAACAGTTGATTAAAAAAAACTTAAAACCCACATTAACCTTCATTACTTCTTGAAATGATAGTTGAATGACTACGTTTTCCCTGACACAGCAAAGGTAAAAAAGCAGGACACCGCAGGGACTTGAACCCTGTCCCGACAAAGTCAGGAGTGCCTCCACCGGAGTCTTTTGCTTTTTTGTTATTGCTGTAATGAGGGCAAAAGCAAAACCTCGAGGAACAAACTATGTTTGTTCCCCCAGGAAAAGAAAACCCCTAAACACCACGCTGCTATATTATCCTGTCACCACATGGGGATTTCTCTTGGTCACGAGGCTGAAACTAGAAGAAAGAAACAACTGGTTTCCCCAATCCCCAAACACCCCACGACACTGTAGTTGCATAGGACTGACAAGAAATCCTTTGATCCACATTAACAAGGCCACGATACCAGCATCCCTGGTGACACTCAATGCCATTTTCTCTTTGCTATTCGGCAGGACTCAGGGGTCAAAACGAACAGTGAAGGCTTTTCTTGCCAAGATTACAGCTGTAATGGAGAAAAGACAGACAATTTAAGGGCACCCCCACCCCACCCCCACAAACCAATATTCATCCAATGACAAGTTATGTCAGTATGGTTTTCTTTTACCGCGAATAATGTTGCACGTTTACCACAGTGATGCTCAATTCTTCGAAATATTAATGATTGCACCCTAGCTGATGCTGCACCAAGACATCCCTTGACTCCCGCGTTTAAGTCGCCTGGCTCAGTATCAAGTAAAGCTGAATGAGAAATCTGAAAAGAAGAGAGAAGAGTGTTGCCCCACCCCAAACTCCCCTGACCAAATACTGCAATGTATAACAACGACTTCATGGAAACTATGCTGTGTATTACAAATAAAATGTTATGCAGAGCTGATGTGCATGCAACATGTTGAGTTACACATTAAAGCCATGGTTTGTTAAAGAAAAATCAAGGGAACCGAAATTACTTAACTTAGCACCCATGAGACTGAAGTGATGCAGTATTAGCGAGACAAGCTTGCAGCTCTTGATCTTAATGTGACTGGATTCTCAGTGTTCCATCACAGGTTAGGCCATCCCAGATAAGAAATTTTTTAGGGTAAATTTGACCTGAGAAACCAAAGGGAACAGAAAAAGGCACACACAAACACACAGAGAGCGGGGCTTCTGCGAAGGACGTCAGGGGATCAGATTTAAGCTCAAGCGCACAGGGGGTTGGCACGTCATTCAGGGGCCACAATCATATTCGCTGACAGCTTCCACAGATGGCTTTGCATTCAGAGGCAGGCGAGATCGGAGCGGACAGACGAGAATGATCTGAAACAAAGAGTGATCTACACAACACACCCACCACACAATACTCAAAGATTCGAGTTCTACTCATCTTATGGCTTAAGATGCAAAGCAATAGGCCTCATGGCCAAAGAGAATATGCTAGTAAAGCATTGTTGTTACTGATGATTTGAGGTTAACATAAAGCCAGTTCCAAGATGTCATTTTCTCAACTACAACATTGCAGAAGTTTACTTTGACAAGTCAACAGCTTACTACATGCTCCAGGTTAGAGGACTTCACTCTTGCTTGAACCAGTCTTGCACTCTGAATTCTGTGAAGAAAAGTGTAGGAATACACCCAACCAAAGCCAATGCACAATATAAACTAAGGCAACACATTTGCGTTGCACTATTGGCCAAATTAAAGCTGCACCATGCACAGCTTTACTCAGCTACTTACTTTTGGTAAAACAAAGTCGCACAGTTGCGCAACTGCAAGTAATTTTAATGTAACCCTGCCACTTGCACAGTTGCACAAGGACTAGCAGCTGAGGGCTAACTGTTTAAATCTATGTACACACAAAAAGACAACCTGACTCCACTGTTGGTTGATTTCAAAGGGCAGGATGATTCCTGTGTTGTCCTAGGTAGACTGCATTCTTCATTTGTTCTGAAAGATCAAAGAGGCAGAAAAGAAACACCCCTTCGCCCCCCTCACAGTATCATAGAACTGACTATTGTTATCCTTACCCAAATGCTTTACTGCAGATAACTTCAGTATCAATGAAGGTCCATCAAATCTTCCTTTTTTCACAAGACTCTTGCTAAGAAAGCACATCAGTGCTACTTCTACAGCCAAGTATAGCAAGCTGCTTTTGTTTCAAGAACAATGAGGACAGCTGGGCCCATTCAAGAAAAGTGACTCTTCTGAGTTGAGATTTTCTGCTTTTCTTACATCAATATTTGATGGATTCAACTTATCTGCCTTCAATTTCCACTTTGAAAAGGATGTCATTCAAGTGCAGGTCACATCCTTGCTCTACAAAGCTCCAAGCTTCAGTCATACCTGAAAAAGCACAAGAAAAGCTCCCCCACACAAGCCCCCAAAAAAGAACAAATGCATACCAAAACTATTCAATCACGACAAGCTATGCATTTATTATGCAATAAGAAAATCCTTTACAGATAGTTCACTCATTGTATTGTCAATACAAAGCATAGTAACTAATTGCAAAGGAATTGCAATGGAGGCACTTAGCCAGACAATGAATGTTAAGAAAAATGTGACACATTTAGTGACCTTACGTGATGCTCGATGCGCAAGGGAAACTTGTACATACAATGAGTTAGGGGAGTTCCTGATGGCCTCGGGTATTGAAAGCGCACAGGACACAGCACACTGAAAAATGCAAAGGAAAAAGCTTCTCTCCCCACAATACCCCTACATAAAGCAGTACAGTACCACAATTATGTTGTTACATTACTGGCTTTACAAGGACAACTCAATGACTATGAATACAATTCATAAGATTGACACTATTTTCCAGAAGAAGCTTTTAAATACCACAAGCCTGAAAACGAGGGATTCCATCCTAATGAACTGTAGATGTTGACTTGCATGTAGATTTGATGGGTGGCCGATACAACTTAATCTGCAAGAGTCAAAAATACACAGCCCCCTCCCATCCCCACAAAGCAACTTGAAGTCTTTACAGAATTACAATGACTTCTAATAAAGAGACTTGTTACCACATCCCCTGGAAATACAGCTTCTTGCTTAGGAGACTAGTGTGTCAAGTTGCTATCCTTCGAAGGCAAAGTGTCCACTTGAATCTTGTTGGGTGAACCTGGGTGATGCCTATTCAAGCCATTTTCGTTGGGTAACTGGGAGCTGTGAAGTCTAGGAAAAGACTGATTAACGGCCCCCAACCCACCCTCCCATTACCCAAATCATGTGCATGAAATCCCATTTACAACTTGTTCCAAATAATGTATGAATATCTAGTGGATTTACTGAATATACCAAATACCTTCCTACATCTCTT
>JAQFJB010000025.1:14693670-14705718 GCA_029874875.1 Naso minor
ATTATTACTAAATTTTGCACACAAACTTGTTCAGCTTTCTTTGCATTGCCACCAATTTGAAAATGCTTTATAGTGTGCAATTTTTGCAGGGGATTAAATGCGACCTGGCCAAATATCTGATAAAACCATTCTAAGTATGAATGCCTTTGCACCCCTCCAACAAATCCTCGCCACCACGACCACCTAACCTCGAATTAATGTGAGTGACTTTGATTGATGTTGGGTGTCTGACCTGCAGCGGGAGTCCACACTGGGATGTCATCCAGCGGCACAGAGCTGGGCGTCCTGTAGTACTGACGCCTGTCCTTCACAGACAGAGACAGCAAGAAGTCTGCAAGAGACAACAAAGAAAGAGAAGAGACAGTAAATAATTTGTTAGCTAGACGTGACACTTGTGGTATTCCAGACTTAGAAAAAAAAAACTGACTGAAGAATAGAACAAACATGCTCATACATAGATAGTAAAGTTCCTGCAGAACCCTGAAGCATGTAGTGTACTATCAGACAGCTACACCACCCTGTAAGTACTTAATGGTCTCTGTACAGACTTTGCACTCAAGCTCCAATTCATTTAAAGACAGATTTACTGCATAACTCATAACTCAAGTATACACCCCAAATAATTACTGGGCTCAGCAGCTCAAACGCAATAATTTGCTTCCTTTGCATCAGTTGGTTTATTCTCAAAAATATCTATTGGCTATCATATTCAATAGAACTTAAGAAACCACTTTGAGTTGAATAATTATGTATTTAAAATAGTCATCAGTTGCTGCTCAAATGTATTTCACCCACTCCTACTGCATATTGACTAACTTTGTGTTATGTAACTAATGTTACTCGCTCGGTTTACTCTGTCATGTCTAATGTATTTGTATGGCAAGCCAGTGACTGACAGCTGAACAGGTGTTCTGGTCATGTGACTGCACACGTTTTTGCTGTAAAGGTGTACTGCAGGGTAGCGTAACTGTTGTAACATTAAAAAGTCCTTTCGGTCTTGGATGAACTGTCTCACCCTTGGTCTCCTTCCAGTCCCCCTCATCTGAGTTCAGGTTAACTTTGAGGGCCATGGCGGTGAATGTTCCGGTGTGAAGACACTGGACCAGCGCGACTGTGCTCACTCCGAGGGCGGCACCGAATGCGACCTTGCCCAGCCAGCCTCTCCTGCCCCGGGCAGAGGAAGAACCGTTACCCTGGCTGGACTTCCAGAGCGCTGCTGTGGTTGTTGTTGAAAACTTCTCAGCTCGGACAGTAATATGGCCGCGGTGAACACTTGTTGCTGGCTTCCTTCCCAGCTGGGGGCTTCCAGAAGTTAAAATGTGTTTGAACTTGACACCGGCTCCGTGGTAGTTAGCACGGACCCGGGACAGAGGGCCGGTACACAGAGGGGCTCTAATAAATGAAAGGAGAGCTGATATCTGCGGTGCCATGCCTGAATATCACCGGGGGGGCGAACGGTCGTGTTGCTGCTGCGTATTATGCACCAATATTGTCTACACACCGTGGTTAGGTTTCGTTTTCGACTCTTCACACTCTGTTTAACGATTAACGTCCTCATGTGCCATTTTTTTTATCTGTTTTGGTCCTTAACGTGCGGAATCCACCATTTACAAGGGGTGACAATTAATTGTCGCTTATGACTTGGCTTTTGAAAAAAAGCGTCTCTAATGGTGGTTGTGGTATCTGCTGACAGTACTTACTTTGGTAATTGTGTTTCGTGTAAATGGGTATGCTATTTTGTAATCAGTGCGGCTCTATTTTTGTCGCACACCGAGCCGCACCCCCTTATTACATGACATGGGCTAGCCAAGCCAACCACAAGCTCACGCCTCCTTCAGTTCTGTCGGAAATTTCTGTATTTAAAGATGAGGGCTGAATATATCAGGCCAGTAAACACAGCAGTTAAAAAGGGGAGTAAAACATCAGTCCTCTTTAATACGAAGGACGTCTGGGTAAAAAATGATACCCTCTCTGATTCTACAAATGTGTTTGATACATTATAGACTATTTGGGGTCCAATTCATAACAATCGGTTTAAGTATAATTTCATGTTTTCATAAAACCCGTGGTAAAAATCCTCCCAGAGACAAGCCTTTTATAGCTGTTAAGATGCACTTTGTCGCCCCCTAGCGGATTGTTCAACTGAATTCCCCCCAAAATTGGTCAAGTGTGTAATGGAGGACGGTTAGATCAGGATTTGAATGTGGAATTATTTTCCCTAAAATCAAACCACTGAGCTCAGTAATCAGTGAGCACATCAAGGTATTTTTTGTGAGATGGTTTCATAGATAGAAAAGCCATGTTTGTCTGTTTGTTTTTAATTAAATCAAATTAATTTTATTATTTTAAAGTAGACCTGGGGCCTTAAACCAAATTATTATTATCATTTTATAGTAGGCCTAAAGCCTTAAGCATGCTGCTATTTTAGAAGGAAATTAGCGTATCGAGTTATTGGATCTCATAGCTAAATAATTTGTATTAATTCATTAATTCTTCTGACAAGTGCAAAAAGAAACAAAATCTGATTCTAAAATTCAGGATCAATAATAATTCACACCTAGTCACTCTTTCCTGACCTTGTATTAAACAAATTAAGATCACTGATCAATTTATTGTATTTTTTTATTATTATTAAGGAAGGGAAGGAAAAATACAGAGACAAAGGGAAGAGAACAATCATGTGTGCTGTCTGCACATGCACTCACACAGCCTGTCAGTCAAAACTTGAACCCCTTTTCACATTTCCGCCCAACGGAAACTGACAAAAAAAAAAAAAGGAACAAGTCTTTCTTGACAGAAGTGACACAAGCACCACAGACAGATACAGAGACCACAGCCTGCCCAGCCCAAGAGAGGCGAAACTGCGAACCTGCTGCAGTTATTCACAGAAAAACCCTTGGAGACTTCTTCAGAGATCTGACAGAGGCACAGGAGACCCGCAGTTTCCATTTGTCAAAACTTTGAACCAAGGAGACCAACGGTAATGTACTTCAGTGTGTGAGTGTGCGAACGTGTGTGTAGCCTTTGTGTGACAGCATAAGAGAAAGGAGGAAAGCGTGTGGATAGAGAGAGAGTGAAGGCAGGGTTTGTATGTAAAGGCCTCTGTATTAAATATCTAAAGATGTGGGGCCATTAATCAGGTGACCTGAAGTGAACCCACAGATTTTAACTAATATTAAGTCACATCGAGACAAAGACAGTTTAGGCCTCCAAAAAAGTTGAGGAGGGTTGCAGACGTCATCTCTTCACTTACTTGTCATCATCTGTGATGATAGTCATTGAAAATACGGAAACGTAAAGCGAAGACACATTTAAATCCCTAAATGTAATATTTAGGATGAGCTTATACTGTCATAGACATGCACTGGTCTGCAGTATTGGATTGGATGGAAGTCTTACCTTGGGCGGGTTAGAAAGCGGAAGTATGTCTCCCTGTTGATAGCTCATGTCAGAATCAGGAAGTACTCATCAAACTGGACATTTTGCCAGAATTAACTCACTCATCTAGTGTGTGTGTGCGTGTGTGTGTGTGTGTGTACGTGCTTGCATGTTGCTCATTATCATGTGACAGGTCATCTGTCCTTTCTTTGTGCCGTTTAATGTTTTGAAAGTCCTGGAAAACTGCAGCAGCTTTCGTATTATTATTTTGTCAAGAAATAAATATTTTAATGCCACTTATTACAGCTGCAGAATGTGTTTAACATTTAGCAACAATTGTATCCTCCTTAAAAATGCATCAGTTGTCATTTTTATGCATTGGTATGAAATTATGTAGAGAACATTATTATATTAAAATGTTCTTTTGAATTGGTCTTGTATCAGAGAGTTTTAATAACTGTTTTTGTTCTGATTTTGACAATTTATGTTTGAAAGTGCATCATCTCTCACTCGTGACATGAGAGGAACTAAATTAATCATTGCTAAAACGCTAAATTTGGATTCCTGATACATCTGATCATTTTCCATGTCAAACTTAAACATTGTGATGGTAAAGCAAGCGGAGAACAACCCAAGTAATCCATTATGAGTCAGTTTCATCATTGTCTTGTCCTTGGCTGCTTTGTGTGAGCTGTCCCGCATTTGTGCAAAACAAAAACACACAAAAAACAGTTGTCACACATAATAGATAATTTAAAAAGCATTTGCCAAGCAGCCATTCACAACAGTTTATCATCAGTTTGACAGTGTAACTAGATCTGTCATTGTCTGTCCTGCTCTCCTCTCCTTTCTTGCTATCTGTGTCCTCTGGCAGACCTGTCTCCTGCGTTTCTCTCTCTCTATCGCTCTCTCTCCCAGTATGGCGGCATGGGACCTGTCAGTCACAGTGGAGGACCTGGGGTCTGATGCGCCACCTGTCACCCTCAGCGTGGCCTCTGATCTCCACGTCGGAGGGGTCATCCTAAAGCTGGTGGAAAAGACACGTGGGTCATGTCTGTCTGCCTTTGTTTGTCTCTGTCTTCCTCTCAGCAACTGTGCACAGACTAAAAACAAGTCCATAATTTGTAGGGACACGCAAGATTTCATGTATAGTGAATTGGTAACACTTTAACTCTATCGGTGACACATTTTACATGCATTAAATCATAATAAGTCATATAAGTAATATAAGTAATATATACACGTATCTGTTCACCTAGAGTTGTTTTGTTTTTTGTTTTTTTAATTCTGAGCGTATATTTAAACCTTTTTATAATATGGAATAACCAGAGTATCTTTACCTGGCTGTGTCATAATATAAACATTTCCCTGTCCCCTTTTACACATGATGCAAACTGCTAAAATCAACACTATTAAACTAAATTATGGTCTGGACATGTACCAAACAAGCAAATACACCTAACACTGCAAAACTGAATTCTAGTGTGAAGTTATCCAGTAAGACTGTCAGCATAGTCTTTAAAAATCTTTGAGGGTTAGAGGTCGTCATACATATAAGAACAAACCAAAACCAGTTGACAAAACATTTTACAATGACATAAAAATTACTTATGTCAACTTTAATGTTTTTATCACCCTTAATCTATTGCTAGTCTAATCATTTCATTGTCTAGTAATTCCACCACTGAGATCTTGAGGCTACAATTACCACGCTGACGGCCTCTGTCCATGAAAGACATAAACCTTTGTCAAGTTTAATCATTAATCAAAGAGAAACACAGAAACTGAGATGTTGGCCCTGATGTGATTTGAACACACAACCTTCTGATCTGGAGTTAGACGCACTACCGTTGTGCCACAGAGTCTGACCCTGACCTCCAACAGGTCCAGTTATCAGCTAAGATGAACACAGGCGGTGGTAAATTGAAGTAACCATAACTAGGGCGGAGAGGCCCATCTCTATCAAATGTTCCTTTAAATAACTTTCAGTTAATCAGACATATTTGAACAAGTGACCGGACAATTTAAAGGTATCATTATGTACTCATCATCAACAGCTTAGCGCTGTTGTATTCATGTTAAAATGCATTGAGTTGACTCATTATTCTGATTTTTTCATAATGTATAAAGTGCTGAATGCACTCTGTTTACATAAATTCCAGCAGAACAGCTACATGGGCCGTTGCTCTGACGTCGAGGAAGGATGTCCACATGACGATACAACTCCCATTTTGGAATTATTTTTGAACCATCATGGAAGGTCTTTTTTGGGCATTTAAGTCTTTCAGCTTAGTAATGTTTGCTTGGTAACATAACCTACGTGTCCACTGAGAGCTGACACAAAACTTACCAATCTTCCTTCAAGCTGTTGGTGAGATAATGACTGTCAGTCAGTGGATCAGATGATTACTCGGATCAGTAACCGTATTACAATGTATCGATGCATCGATTTATATTCCTACAATCAAACTACATTGATTGGTAAAAGGCAAATCTTCGTTCTAGTGTGACTTATATTGATCTAAAATCGTTTTTCAAAGCAAAAATCAACTGTATTGATTGTTAGAAGTTACACCTTGTATTTAGAACGCAAACGTTGTAATCAGGATGTATTTTTCGCACTTATAATAATGAATAGTTGTAGACACTACTCCGGTTCACTCTTAAAGTTCTGGGCATGCGTATTGCATCAGCAGCACTGCTTTAAATAATGGCAGAGAAGCACCGGGAGAATGGAGAACGAGAAATATTCATTCGTGGTTTGTGGTCCCCACAGATTGGGTAGAGGCTTTGCACTAAATGTTTGTGTAGTTCGATGTATCATTCTTCTCCAGTGTTTAACCTCCTCCGCCACTGCATAGAAAAAAAGGTGAAAAAAAAACAGCTTAACATATCAATTTCTTGTCATTAATTTGGTATCATATCGTAGCACCCTAAATGAGCCCATATCCTTCTTGTGTTGTATCAGCAATCATGTATTGTTACACCCCTAATATATAGTTAATGTCTAAATGTGAACATGATATTGATTGATTGCTCATGAATAAGCAAAGCTTTTGACCCTGACGTGATTTGAACACGCAACCTTCTGATCTGGAGTCAGACGCGCTACCGTTGCGCCACAGAGTCTGTGTGCTTGCATAAAAATTAGTGTCAAACCAAACTGAAGTTTAATAGTCACTAGCATTTTGTGTTTGAAAGCCATTTTCAGCGTCTCGAGGTGAGAAAATGTCCAGACTGTAAAACAGAAAAGGTAACATATAAATTTGACAGTCTCTTGTTGACACTCTGCAAGTTATCAGTAGATATTCAGTTGCATGTCAACAGTGATTCAGTTAATGTTCAACTCTTTCAACAGACAGATATTTTGCATTCATTCAACTAACCAACAGCTGAGTATAAGATCTTTTTCAACTGATCTACCGATCTAAGAAGGGTCCACCTGTCCACCTGATTACAGACACACATTATTATACAAACCACTTCACTTCAGTGCGAGACACACACCCTAATATCTGTTCAATTCAATTCAAAGAAATTTATTTATCCAATAGGAACACTGATTCCATAAACCTAACCCAATAGTCTCAATGCATCATCCTAACCATTTCATTTTGCAGAAATTCTTTAATAATATGTTTCTCATGATTACTGCATGAATGTATGTGTTCTGTTGATAGGTCATGCGCTCCAGCTGCTCTCAAGTGATTTTCAATTAGATAGTCCTCCTAACACACGTCTACAAATGCTTAGTGACGAATGCCTACCAGCAGTCTGTTGACGGTAAAGTTAACTATTGTCAGACTGATTTTGAGTAGTTGACAGTAAAATTAAAAGACGCTGACTCAATGTACAGATAGT
Organism: Naso minor; assembly: GCA_029874875.1. NCBI lineage: Eukaryota > Metazoa > Chordata > Actinopteri > Acanthuriformes > Acanthuridae > Naso > Naso minor. The sequence goes on from JAQFJB010000025.1 coordinate 14,700,910, forward strand.
TAATTATTGGTTAATAACCTGTTGCAAAATAAATAAATTAAATTAAATAACATATTGACAGTCAACAGACACGTTTGTTGAATATTAACTGACACACTGTCGGCATGCAACTAAATATATTCTGATAACTTGCAAAATAAAGAGTGAGCAGAGAAAATTCACTTGTTCTGTGACTAAAGAAGACAGTGACAGGCTTCACACATCAGTGTTAGACAATAATGTTTGGTATTAGTTCTGTTTCAGTTTCTCATTTCAGTTGACACTGACGTCTGTATTGTGTCTTTCCTCGGCAGAAATCAAGCGTGATTGGTCGGATCACGCGCTGTGGTGGGAGCAGAAACAGAGGTGGCTGCTGAGGACATCCTGGACTTTGGAGAAATATGGCATCCACGCCGACGCCCGGCTAGTCTTCATGACCCAACACAAGCCGCTGAGGCTGTGCCTGCCCAGTGGCATCACCCTGAGGCTCCGGGCCTGCTTCTCCAACCCTGTTTTCCAGACTGTGATGGGCATCTGCAGAATGCTCAGTGAGTCAGCCCCTCTTCTTTTTTTCTACCTGCTTTCATTTGTTGCTGACTTATTTTCCATTGTTTCTTTCTTTTTTCCTTTCTCCCTCCCTTTTTTAGTTTTTATCATTCCCCTCCCTTTTTTCTTGCATGTTTTCTTGTATCATGTTCTGTTGAATTTTGAAAAATGTTATAGGTAGAATAAGTAGAATAATTTATTTTTACCTATCCTGTAGTTTGGAAGCAGCTTTCAAGGTCATGAGGTATTTTTTTATTTATTTTTTTAATTCGGTTCCATTGCTTTGCTTCTTTTCTTGTTCTTGTCCTTGTGTTGTCTTTTGCCTTATTTTCTTGGTTCCTTCCTTGTTGCGCGCTGTCAATGCAATTGAAAGATCAGTTATAGTTTTTATATCTTGTTGGGTATGAGTGAATGTGAGGAAATTTTGTTATGTGCATTGTTTATTGTTCATTGTTAACTGGCATCCCCGTTAGCTTATGCCGTGATACCAGCTAGTTTTTCTGGGGTCCAACACAAAATAAAAACACACTATAACAAACATAGAAGAACAAGATATACACACATATAACAATTACACCTTTGGCTCGCACAGCCAACACAACAGGAGAAGAGAGAAAGCTCTCTTCTGTATGGATTCACAGGATCACAAAAAACAGACATTTGGCATGTAGTCACTCTGCAAAAACAGTCCTCCCACGTAGTACACAGAAAACACAGCACATCGTGAAAACACACCACATCATGACGCATCACCATCGACATCAGGACAGAGGCTCCTGTCCTCATCACACGTCCCTGCAGTCCAATTAGTCAGTAACACACATGGAAATGGAAGGTACAACAGTCATCAAACTAAAACAATCACCTCCCACTATTTATAGATTAATTGCTTTTTTACTGTCATCTGAAAAGTGCCTCTCATATTAGCTTAGCTGTTGAATTTAGATTTTATGCTTTAAGCTACAGTGGCCCTGAAGTGCCAGTCACAATCACAAAATGAAAACACAACTGCAAAAAGTAAAACACAACAACAGATCACAAAACACAATCGCAAATATGAAAACACGACCGCAACCGCAAAAACACAACTGCAAAAAGAAAAAACATAAATGCAAAAACAACATGTGACTCTTGAGCTGAAAAAAAATCTGTCTTCATTTTGTTTCCATTCTTCTCTGCCTGTTTTCAATCCACACAAACAGCTGGTTTACTGCAGTTGGGTGGATCAGCGAAGACCTTTGTATGGCCCAGAATTTGTTACTGAATTTACATTTAATATGCTTCCAGTAACCATGAAATGAATGAGACGCACATTGAATATCATTGTGAAATTCTTCACGTTTATCATGAGCAAAGATTTGACCCTGACGTGATTTGAACACGCAGCCTTCTGATCTGGAGTCAGACGCGCTACCGTTGCGCCACAGAGTCATTGCGCAAAATTTACTCAATGGCCACAACTATAGTTATGCTTAACTTCTAGTTTGTGGAGCTATGTACACAAGAGGCCAGTAGTGGTTATTCATAGCTTTGTGTGCCTGTGATGCAAGTATCATAAATTGGCTTCGTCTGTGCTGTCCCCTGTGCAGCCTAAAATTGTGTCTGCACTGAGAATTCATTTTACAAGAGGTACAATAGAGAACTGTGTCATAAACTTTGATACACAATGTGCGGCCTATTCCTTTGAGGCCGTCACACTCAAAATTTTCTTTTTTGGTTTTATCCTGACTTTATTTGAACACAAAGCCTTCTAATCTGGAGTCAGACATGTCAAGAGGTCACTTGCTTCATGGTGTTACTGTCGGTTGATGTGATTCTATAGATAGAAAGTAATTCCCACATACCTGCCAACTACAAAGGTCTGTGGAATTTAGGGTGATTTGCTTTTGTACATGTCAAGAACTCCGCTTGTGTACAAAGAGAGATCACTGACCCTGACGTGATTTGAACACGCAGCCTTCTGATCTGGAGTCAGACGCGCCACCATTGCGCCACAGGGTCTGGATATCATGTGCATAAACCAGTCAGTATATTAATACTGGTGGGAGCGGCTAAATTGGTAATATTTATTTCAAGTTTCAAGTTCAACGTTCAGAGGATTAATTTATTTTCACATGTCCAGTGGTTCGGAAACCACTTCCAGTTTCTTCAGTTGTTTGGTTTCTTCAGCAATGTCCTATTGCTTCATTTTGTTTCTATTCTTTCCTTGCTAATTTTTTAAAATTGTTTCGTTCCTTTTATGCTTTCCCTCTTGCACACTGAAATATCTATGCACAAGAAAGACCAATCATGTTTTTTTTTTAAGCATGGTAGATCTGAATGATGTAAATTTCTTCATCTGACCAAGTGCACTGACCTCTGAGCTGCCCAAACTTTGTGACTGAGACATTTACAGTAGATGTCCAGTTTCTGAGCGTGAGTGTTGGTCAGTGCACTGTGCCTGTAATGATCAGGCTGTCCCTTCTCTACATATTATTTCTGCCTATTAAAGCTAAAACCCTCAGTTTTTATTCAAGCTAATTGCTTTTGCACAAATTTCCTTTGTGCTACCTACGCAGATATCCGTCATCCTGAGGAGCTGTCACTTCTTCGGCCCATAGACCATAAAAAGAAGAAGAAAGGCAAGGACTCAACAGAGGAGATCTACGACCTGACGGAGGTGCCGCTTTCCTCGGGTACATTCATCACACGTCTTTCACACTGCAGGGCTGACGTGCATTTGTTTTTTAACCGGTGGCCCAAACAAAAAAACTTGAAAAAACTTACACAATCTACGCAGTCTACATGTAAATGATCCAAACACTGACGTGGAACATGATGGACAAGATTAATCATGGAGTGTAAAGTGTCTCTGTAATCCTCCTACATGTCCTTTGCAGCATCCCGGCCATGTCTGTATAATGGGATGCCGGCTCACTTTGCTGACTCACCTCAGATGGAGGCCATCTACAAGGTGCTGTCCGTCACCCAGCCTCCCCCCGCCCCTGAGGTCATAGCCAAGCAGTACCGCCCAGCCAGCGTGGTGGACAAGGCTCACATCCATGGCAGGTGTGTCTTCACTCATATCTGTGCGGTAGTTGTTTGGCAACATCAACAGTTAACAGAAAGATTATAAAAATGCAAAAGAGAGGAGCTGTGACTTATGAAACAAAAGCAAGAACTTCGAAACTGTTCAGTCTTTAAGTTTTTACTGTTCAAACACCAAAGACTGAATCTTTCTCCACTTTCCATTTTTGGCTTATAGTTTTTCTTTTGAGTTAAAAACTTTGTACATAATATAACAAAATAATATCACATCATCATAGCATAACATCATCATGATCAGGTTCTGCTGCAGTCACACACACACACACACACACACACACACACTGATGCTTTTTGGGCAGTTAGCCTGAACGAGAGCTGTAGAGTCCAGCTCACACAGGTGCATAGTGTTTGGCTAATTAGGCTTCTCTGGAAAATGAGAGCTTGTAAAGACCAATTATGCAGGAGGAAGGTTGTTTCAGTGGTTAAAGCAGCTGTCTCGCAACAAGAGGCCACCTGGCTCTGTCTTTATTGCAGGCGACTGTATTGTTGTTGGACATGTAAGTCAAATTAGTCACCACTTACCACAGCGTGGTCTTGGTAATCAAAGTTGAGTTACTGTAGATTAACCTGCACTCGCTGGTCAACAACTAATTAAACTTCTTAAAAAAGAGTTACATTCACGCCTAGTTCAGCTAATAAAGCAGCTGCCTCCTGAACTCCCTCAGTCCTATACACTGTATATTTTAGTTGTCATGTGTTTTCATTTTTTTCCTCCACCCTTTCTTTATCTTTTCCACTGTCCTTTTCTTAAGCTTCAGCTCAACTCTGCTTTAAACAAAACTTTAACTGCTTGAACTGTAATAGCTATTACAAAACAATGTATTAAAAGCATAACAGTGTGAAATGAAATTTGCATAAACAAATTAACCTGATGGTTATTGTTCATTAACATAAATACGTCAAAAGTAAAATATATCATTACAAACGTGCATGTAGGCCTAAGCTGACAAGACAATCAGGCAAGAGCTCTCAGACATTACGGGAGCTTTCCACTGTGAGTGTCATTGTATGTGTGTGTTTGTAGGGTAAAGGTTGAATAAGAGGTGGAAATGTGAGGCTTTAAAAATTGTATGGAAACTTTTAAAAAGCTTTAAAAAAAACTCTCTTTAATATATGTTACATGACAGCTCATACTCATACATACTCTCTCTTCCTCAGGTGGTTGGATTCATCCCGTTGTCTTATGCAGCAAGGCAT
>JAQFJB010000025.1:14776930-14787484 GCA_029874875.1 Naso minor
ACACCTTGCAGAGTGCCCTTTTTAACTAGTTTGTGTTGCCTTTCTCAATCCTGCATCCTCCCTACTACAAGTTCAATACATACTGGCTCATACAGATACACACCTGACTTAGGACATGTTTTCAGACTGAATAGAAAAAACGAGACAACACAAAGCCTGAAGATTCTGCAGCACATTGGTTTCTGTTAAAGCTTCACAAAGTCAAGTTGGAGTTGAACTGTGCAGATGTCAGCCAGAGGTTCAACCTGCAGCTCATATTTAATCGTCTGGGTTAAAGCCTGGTATCTGAAATAACCTACTTTGTCTTCAGAACTGCTTTGTCCTCTTCTTTAGTTGCCTTCCTGCATTTTTATGTTTCTTTATTATTCTTTTTTTAATTGTTAAACATAAGTATTGTCATTCTTTCAAAATAAGAGTTGAGAGGAAAGGAATCTGGTGACAATGGAGGATGAAAAATTGGGTATTTTGTGGTTTAAACAAAAGTTTTACATTTTTATCTTTTTTGGCTAATAAGTGTAAGGGATATGTGTACATGTTTGTGAATGTATGAATGAGAGTGTTTGTGCGCGTGCATGATGCATGTCTGAGGATGATAGGTTGATGCTTGTTACACCTTGTGTGTAATTACTATTTACTATATCATAAACTGTATGAATGACCTGTATAATACAAAGACAAGGAGTATACAAAATTAATACAAAAAATAAAAAAATTTGAGTATAAAAACTGAAAGCCATCTTTGCCTGATATTTGTGCTGCTGTTCAACACCAACACTGATTATGTTATGATTTGTGGTGGGATGTAATAAGTACATAAATATGTACAGCTTTGTGGCAATTAAATGTAAATTGAGTATTTCCACCATCATGTGTCCCTTTAGATTTCTACTCTATTACTATCTATTATTACTATTACATTTCAGAGGCAAATATTAAAGTTTTATTAATTAAATTTCAGCTTACTACTTTTATAAGAACTACTATTGTTCTTTGAATTTTTTTTGTGGAAAGTTCAGATTTCAGCCAATGACATGATACATTGCAATACATTAAAAAAAAAATACATGTAATGGCGAAAGCTACATGCAAACATTTGTTTGCAACATTTTGTTCATATCTTTGTTAAATTTTGATTCAGATTTCCTATTTGTAAGTAATCATCTTAAAATTGTTTCGCTTCCATGTGATTTTTTTATGACAGTCCTGTTCATTCAGTCATTTTGAAGAGATCTCGATATCCAAACACATCGTGGTTACAATTGCGGAACCAATGGTAGTAAGACAAAAGTTTCGGAGAACTTTTTCAAAGACGCAACAGCAACACTTCCGGTCCACATGTAAACGCTGCAGCGTGAGTTGTCACACACACACGACAGAGTGGAACTATCGCTGTATAGTAACCAGAGAAACACGGCTGAGCCAGTGACAGTTTGCTGGAAACATGAAGTTGCTCACGCACAACATGTTGACATCTCACGTGAAGGGAGTCACGAAAGGATACCCGCTGCTAATCAAGGTAACCTAGCAACATGGCTAACTGCTAACAGTGCAGACTTACCGCTTAGTCTGACTGGTTTGTGTTGTGTCGTTTACCAAAGTGAGAGGAGACGGATATTTTTATTTATCTCGTCTTTGTAAAGTTGTAGACTACATCGTGACACCTGACAATACCTTTTAAATTTGACCTGTACCATCTTAGATTATCCTGACGTTGTTTACACATTTGTTTGGATGGGTTTAAATACCTAGCTGTCCAGTGGTTAGCAAGCTAGCCGCACCAAAAAAAACCTTAACTTCTACTTTGCATGCTGCTAAAATAAATGTATTTACGAGAAAAAACAAGAATCTGTTAGAATTACTTTTGTGAGTTAGCTCTCTGTCTTGAATAATGTGTTATTTCCCGACGTAATGTTGGCCACATAAAATGTATTTTTTAATCATATTGAATGTTTTTGAATTCCTCTTCGATATCTAGTGCAATATATCTACTTCTCTTCCATTTATTCTGGCTTTCTGTGTTCTCTTTGTACATAATATAATCAGTTTCCTCAAAACTTTTCACAAAAGAATGAAAGTTGTAACTAAACATCTTTAAATGCATTGCTTCACAATTTATAACATGTAATGACACTTATTCTGCACAGTTCCTTACCTGTAAGCAATTGAACAAAAACAATAGCATGTGGAAAATCATTTAAATTCAGTGGTCTCCTGTGGGTATTATGTCGTTTTTCTTTTGTTGGTTTAATACTTGGAGGGAAAAAGTGGTAGAAGTGATCTTCAACACAGCCGTGTGTGGAGGATAACTTTTTTTAGGGCCCTGAATGTCCACTGTTTGTTTTCTTTGTTCAGGCAACTGAGGTGAAAATGAATGAGGTGGAGTTCAACCCTCAGTTTGTCTGTCGGATGATCCCCAAACTGGAGTGGCTTGTTCTGGTTCAGGCTGCAGAGGAGGTGAGTGAGACTGTCAGAGGATATCACATTAGCCTTAATAACAAATCACATTTTGAGTCTGGTTCAACATTAGGCCACAAACTTACGTATCACCCCTGGTGTGCCATGACCCTTTTCTTCCATTTAAGAATTTAAAGTTGTCCACTTTGAACTCTCCCTTTTCTTTCTATAGTTGGGTCAAAGGCAAGACCTGCCAGATGCGTTGGTGCCAGATTATGAGAAAAACGACGACTTCCTGAAGAAAGTACACAGAGTACTATTAGAGGTAAGGAGCCTGAAGTTACCACTGTTTGTGTAGTGGAGTCCTTTTTTTTCTGTAATGGCTCATTTATTACAGTTACATTTCTAGTGATAACTAGCAAATGTGATCTTTTTGTGGTAGCAAGGACAATACTTTTTATTTAACAATCTTTTAATTGCTGATTCTCAATTAATTGAATTATTTTAGGGTCTTTAAAATGTCTAAAAAATCAGAAATGTCCATCACATTTGGCCAGAGGCATTGGTGGTTTCATCAAATGTCTCGTTTTGTTTGCCAGTAATCCCAAACCACGTCATGTAGCTTACAACAACTTAGAAAGTGGGAAAACAGCAAATTCTCACACTGGAGAAGCTTGAACCAGATAATATTTAGAATTTTTGCATTTAGACCATTAACTATCAAAATGGATGTTGAATTAATTTTTTAGAACTCAAATAATTGTTACAACTCACAGTATTCTCTCTCACAAAGTAACATAGAAAGATAAAGTATATACTTGTCATCCTGTTTCTATTACTGGCGACAGCAATTAGCAACACCCTGCCCATTCAGAGATCAGGCTACTTCTGTAGAGATCAAACACAAAGTTAAATACTGTAACATTATTCTAACCCTAATATGTTCACTGCATAGCCAAAAGTATATTCTCTCCCAGACATTACACACACATCATTGATTGAGCACCTAATCGCCGAGTGCCACCATGACAGACAGTGTTGTGGCTGTGTGGCCTAGATTTTAGAACCTGACTGCAGAAACTTGCTCCCATTCTGCCCAAAAAGCATAAGTGAGGTCACACTTATGTTGGGCGATGAGGACTATCTAACAATCACGGTTCCACTTCATTTAAAGGGTGCTGGATGAGTTTGAGTTCAGGAGCCTTTACAGTCCAAGTTCTTCCACACCAATCTCGTAAAAACTGTTTCTGTATGGATTGGTCTTGGTGCATGCTTTGCATCGTCACGTCGACACGGATTGGGGCTTTCCCAAACTGTTCCCACAAAGATAGTAGCACTCTATTGTCTGAAGCAGAGGTCTCTGACCTTTTCTTCAGTCCAGACATTTTTCTTGCTGGCATGGTCATTGCGGACTGGCTGTGATTCCAAGTTGGAAAATGTTTGGGACAGAAGGAAAAGAATGCATATGTGAAACACTGAGTGAGTATAAAAACTTAACTCAGACTATTCTTAAAGGCGTCTTGTGGAATTTTCTTGTAGATAAGCTGTTCACATCAAATATTGCTCACCAATATACTGTGTGTATCCTTGAGGTCTCACAAGTGTCTTGAATATTTTTCCATCCTTATAAATCAAAGTCAAAACCCTTTTCTAAAGTATTTTCAGGTGTCCAACTTAATTAACATCAATGTTTACTTGTAGCTTGCAGTCTTCTTCTTCACCCACCTTTTCAGTGAAGTGCTGCATTTCTTGGCACATTACTGCCACCACCTGTAGACTGTTGAAGTAGTGTGAAGTCACTGGAAGGACGTCATGTCACATTACCTGCATTTACATGTACAACATAAAAAGAACATGGGAACAATCTTTGAAAAAAAACAAAACTCCATGGTGCTCCCAGTGATGTGAAACTCCACGGGGCACCTTTAACATTATTTGGTGTTGGTTATAAACAAGATAAATAAATGTAGATAAACTAAATTTAAAACCAGTACATTCTTGTTTAGAGCATGAGGAATGAACCACAGACTGCCCCAAGTTTAAGATAATCACTGCAAAAAATTACCTTGTAACATATATGATTATTATTAAGCTGTGTTTGCTGAATCATGTCTTTTTCTCACAGTCCAGTAGCAAATGTTCCATAGCCTTGTATTGGGCCACGGCCCAGGGTTTGGGAACCACTAAGCTGAAGTATTATATAATATACCATTTAAGATTTCCCTCAAATGGAACTTAAGGATTTGAGGCCAAACCAAACAAAGTGTTCGCTCTACAGTGACATCTAGTGGTTGCTTCATGCCTCCTGTCTGTTCTGTGTGGTGTGTGTTGCAGGTGGAGGTGATAGAGGGCTGCCTTAAGTGTCCTGAGTCAGGAAGAGAGTTCCCAATCTCCAGAGGAATCCCCAACATGCTACTGAACGAAGACGAGGTGTAGACGGCCCCAACTCCGATCACCTGAGGCTGGACTCTGATTTAAGTTGATGCCATGAGAAAACTGGCCACGCTGTTCTGTTGATAGTAGTTGTGACATTTGAGTGGCTGATTTTGCTGACGGAGGGAAAAGATTTGATGAATAACATATGGAAATGTTCCCTGAGAGTAATCCCCACTGGTTTTATCTGTATTTATTTTTGTAACTGAGTTCTTTCTCTCTTCTTTTTTCAATAAAACTGTTCTTATTTCCATGAAAGACAAAATTGTTTTAGTTTGTTTTGGGGTTTTTTGTGGAAAATATGAATTCATTTATATTACAGACAGGCCAAAGTATATTCCCTGAGTGAGAGGCAGGCTGTGAACCCCATCTCGCCCTCTCTCAGATTTTAAGAAAGTGCCGAGGGCCAGATGACGTGGCAGTGGCTTGTCTATATTTGGCTTTGAGGAAAAGCAGCAGGCAGGCTAGAAGTTGTTTTCAAAGGAAGTTCTTTTTTTTCCTTTTGTGCCACATTACAGCACACACACACGACACCCCACCTGGGCGGGCTGCTGTGATCTGAGATACCCCGCAGTGTGTCTGATCTCTGCCGTCCATATAGTCTTTCCATTCATTTCTGGCTGTCTGAGAAGGTGCAGCAGCAGTAGTCAAGTTGGAACAGGAGCCTGTTTGTTTCGCAGGCGCTGTTATCATTTTTAGAAACCTTGCCAGGACAGACGGTGAAGGGGGGAGTTTACCCTGACCAGAAGCCTCAAGGCAGCCTGTGTCTCTCCTACCTTTCCCTTCTACTTACAGCAATTATAGGCCTGCACCCGCAACTATAATAACGGTATAATGGGATGGCAGCAGAGCAGCAATAAAAGCCACCCCTGACAGATTAACAGTCCTCTCCAAGTTCTGAGCTGTAATTAACAGTGAGACTGAAGAGGACAGAGAGGAAAGAAAGGACCTCGATTGAAAGCTACAAAAGATAAAGATAAAGAGGGATGGGCTGTGGAGTGATTTAATGATATTAGGGATAAGCCTTAAGCTGTCGGTGTGATGAGGCTGAGATCCTAACCAAAGCTGGGTTTTTAAAGCACTGGAATGAGCTAATACATCTTATTTCTTCACCTTCAATTTTATCATTTTGATATTTAAAGATTTAGTCCAACATTTTTGGAAATATACCTCTTGGCGTGGTGTTAGTACTTGTCTCTGTTGGCCTAACTTAGAAAAAAAAAAGTGGAAAAAATGGAAGAAACCTTTTGCCTGGCTCTGTCCAAATGTAACAGAATCTCAACTGCTTATATTAAACAAAAACCTAAGTGTACAAAAATCAATTAGCTCTTTTTTTGTACATGTACTGTATGTGCCAGGCTATTTCTGGGCTGGGGCAAGTAACTTCCGGGAGTCTCAACTTGTGTCCTGGGTGCTAGCCAAAATAGTGCTGCATGTAACTCCTCTTCAAATGCAAATTATTTTGTTCGAAGTGTGTTTTTGTATGGGTTAAACAAACAAGTGAGCTTTAAGGATTCAGATAGACAGATTTTAATTTTGGACAGAGCTAGGCTGGCTGTTTCCCCTTGTTCCCAGTATTTACGCTAGGCTAAGCTAACTGTGGGCTCTAAGCTAGCTAATTCTTCATTAAAGAGTGATTGAACATTAGTTTATTTACCAAGGACAGTGCAGATTAATCAATTTTGAAGTTCATACATCAATGTAAATGTGCTGGAGTTAGCTATTAAGCTAATTTTTAGCCGTCGTCCTCATGTAGTTCCACATATTTCTCAAAATGTGGAGCCTTGGCTGAGATCCTCAGGAGCTGTTTACCTGCACACAGAGGCTGGTGCAGGCATTTTTGTGGAGGGAAGAAATTGCAAAATGTGTCTGTGTGTGTGTGTGTGTGTTTCTATGTTTGTGGGGTCCAAAACCTGAAATTTTACCTCTTGGACCCCTCAACTTTCACATTAAATTTGAGGGTGAAAACTTATGGGTAAGGTATGAATTGAGGTTAGGTTAAAGTTAGGGTTAGGCATAAATTGGTAAATGTTAGGGTTAGGGTAAGGACGTATAAATGAATGGAAGTCAGTGTAAAGGCCCCACAAAGATACCTGTGCAAATGTGTGTGTGTGTGTGTGTGTGTGTGTGTGTGCGTGTGTGTGCGTGTGTACTGGTTTTTGTTGCCAATTGAGGACCTTTTCTGACATAAACACTGATAGTATGAGGACCAATAGTCCTCATGGGGGCCAAAGACCGGTCCTTATGCAACAGGGAGGGTATGAATTGAGGTTAGGTTAAGGTTTGGCTAAGGCATAAATTGGTTAGGTTTAGGGTTAGGGTAAGGGTTTGGACTAGGCTGTACAAATGAATGGAAGTCAATGTGAAGCCCTAACAAGACTATCTGCGCAAACCTGTGTGTATGCGTGCGCGTGCGTGCGTGCGTGTGCGCGTACGCCTGCTCGGAGGAAGATGGCTCATGCCAACATAATCACACACTCCCTTCACTTTGGTGGCATCCCGCCCCACCACCACCACCTCTCTCTCAGTCAGTCCCTCCCTCCACCTCCTCCCTCTGTCTGGGGCTCTATGCATTTCTCACAGAGGATCTGCACAATAATGGAGGCACATCAAGCAGCAGGTCTGTGTTTTTAGCAAAGCTTTCAGCCCAGCACACATCAGTCTGGCGCTCATTTAGACGGAGGATCTCTAATTTACTGTAAAGTTTCCTTTTTTTTTTAACTCACAGCACAAGGACTTCTTTCATATATTTTTTCTGCGTCATGTCTTTTAATGTCGTCTGACTTTCCGTGTTTTGATGTTTATATGAGGGGGATTCACGGGCCCACCATGGTTTTTCCAACATAAATCAAGTTTTTCCTACGTTTCAGTGCAGGCTGCTTTCTGTTTACCTATATCAGGGAATGGGAGGATCTCCTTGGGTGTATTTTTTAAAAGCCGTAGCTAGAGTTTCTGGAAGCGGGTATGGGCCAGTTTTTTTGCTCCTCATATGGGTCTTGGGGAGGTAAAAGCACGGGAGCCCTGCTGCTACAGATAAAGTGAGCAGCTCAGGTTTTTGTTTGGAGGATTTGCGACATGGGCTGAGCTCCTGTGATGACTCTTTTCTCCTGAAAGCTGTTGAATTAACCGAGGATGGACGACGGAAAACGGAGGCGGATTAAACTCCAACTTATCGGTAACTGTTAGTGTGATTAAATAGCTTTACCTTTGCACGCGCAAAAGGGGTTAGGGTTCGCGCACGCACCGGCACGAGACAACACCGGAGCCTTTGAGCGCACCGGATTGGAATTCAAACGTCAGCCAAATTTCCAACCACTAAATCTGAGGTTTTTACAGTGGAGTTTGGCCGAAGAGTGATACCATTTGGTGTGTAGAAACTGTTTTTCTAGTACTTTTTTTTTCGTTTAAAATAGATATTTTCAAACTTGTACTTAGACCCTGAAGGATAAAAGACAATGTGTCTTAAAGTGTCTCATGTTAAAATATGCAGGCGCACGACTGAACAATGCTATAAAATTACCTTAACAGAATGAATGTAAAGTCAGCAGATGTGGTTTTCCTTTTTCCACAGTAAGTGGTTTGGACCAAAATAACCTCTTAGAACTGGATATTGGATTATTCTTCCGGATTTTTTATTTTATTCGAGTAGGGCTTTGGAGACCTTGGTTTAACTAAATTAAATTTTAAACCACTCATATTTTTTAATGTGTGGTTGAGATTTAGAGACTCAGCTTTAGTAACAGTGCACCACAGTAGGACAGTTTCAGTCGATTTCCTCCTCGGACGTTCAGGGAGCATCTCTATCCCTCCGTCACCTCACCGGACAATGTGGCTCCCCCGCCTCGCGCTGCTGCTGCTGCTGCTCCGGTTCTCCGGTGTGTTGCTGGTGGAGGGGATCAACACGTGCCAGTCCATCAACCTCGACAAGCAGAAGTCCCGGCGCATCGAGGCGGTCCGCGGTCAAATCCTCAGCAAGCTCCGCATCCGCAGCCCGCCAGACGATGACGACGAGCCGTCGGCTGGCTCGGTGCCCCCGGAGGTCATGCTGCTGTACAACAGCACGCGGGAGCTGCTGAAGGAGCGCGCGCGTCTGGCCGAGTCCGCGTGCGAGCGCGAGAGCAGCGAGGAGGACTACTACGCCAAAGAGGTGCAGAGGATTGACATGCTGCCCCCCCGCACCGACACAAGTGAGTCCGTCTATAAAAAATGATGTTTATTCTCAATGTGTGGTCCGATTTACAAGTTCCCTGATGTGTTTAACTGTGTCTCCTTTTAAATAAAGACTTTACCATTCAAACTTAGTTAATTAGCGGAAAAAAATGGGTAGCCTACTTTACAAGCAAAAAAAATGATACTCAAGAAATAGTACAAGCGTATTTGCAGCTGATCTGGTGGAGCAAAACGGTCCATTAAAGATAATTAAATGTAACCTTGTGTATAAACACCACTGTAATGTAGCTGGTATAGGTGGATATAACTCTGACTGCTTTATGTAGGCTATGCTATTGCTGGATGGTGCAGACTCATTCAAAACACTATATTTTATATAGTTAATAAGTGTTGTTAGGTGTAATATGTTAATGTTCTGCAAGGTAACTAGAAGTCAGTTTCAGTGAACGCACTAAAAATTACAATATTTCCCTCTGAAATAGAGAAGAGTTTCACAAACCACTACAACATTTCCCTTTATTATGTTAGTTACACAAATACTATATCAACAGATCAGAAGTATTGATTGTCATTGCTTGTTTAAAACAAGGGTGCTGCTGGGAGGTACTACTGCCCATCTCTACCCCCCATTAAACCGAATTATGTGAAAATGACAAAGGGTGAAGGGAGTGAGCTTATCAAAAGCTACTCCCTCCTCCTCCTCCTCAGAAAACCTTTAAGCAAGGCACTCAACTCTCTGATGCCTCCACATCAGCTCTGTGGTGATAAACTGCCAGCTGTAGTCGCTCGCCGGCAGCTCTCACGCACAGAAATAAAAGTCGATGTTGATGGACCTTATTTAGGAGATTTTAAGATTAATGGTGCTGCACACTACATGGTACATAATTACATAACTGTCTGTTTGGGAGCTGATGTTGCATACAACATGAACACAACAATTACTCATATATTAAACATAAGACCAGACACATTTTACTCACTGTGCCCAAACCTGTAATTTAGTTTCGAGACACTCATCAGCAGTAATTATGTCCGAGACAATGCATCACTGCGCTGTTTTAACCAGCAGTATAAATACAACATCGCTGGAGAAGGCATGAGATGTTTTCGTAACATCAGTCATCCTTTATGTTGTGTTCCTCGATCCAGATGTGGTGCAGCCAGCAGCCCCCAACCCCCACTACAGAGTCGTCCACTTCGACGTCAGTGGAGTGGACCTGACAAACAGCACCCTGGTCAAGGCTGAGTTCAGGATCTTCAGAGCTCCCAACCCGCAGGCCCGGGCCTCAGAGCAGAGAGTGGAGATCTATCAGGTAAACAACGGTTTAACACAGAGGGACAACAGCTCCAAGAGCACTTCGACTGCAGCACAGCCACCAAACTAGCATGTAGTTAGCATTGTCAGTGAGCGATAACTGCATTTATATGCCTTTTTAAACTTTTACATCCAAATAAACCAATCCTCTTCCTAAGTTATGAGGGACACGCTTCATGTATGCCTCTTCAGCCCCATTTGTCCCCAGAAGAAGCAGCCCCAGGTGCTGTTTCTTGTCAAAG
>JAQFJB010000025.1:14833416-14847898 GCA_029874875.1 Naso minor
TTGTCTCTGAAAAGAGTTAACCCATCAAAAAGACAATGGAGAAACAGAACTGTGTTTCATACTTGACTATCGCTGTCTAGTGCGATGGGGGGGGGTCAGGGGACCCATCCACCAGAACAGTTGAAAAAAATGAGCTAGCGAGTTACGGAATAACATTTGCTAAGTCTTTTCCCATCCTTTGGTACTGGGTTGCAGTCAGGAGTGGCAGAGCAAGGGCATTCATTTTGGAAAAAAATGTCTACATAATTATATCAAGAAGAAAGATGACTGATGTGGGCAGACATTAATTATGTAATAAATGTCTCCCCAGTTACATTTAAGAGAAAGATAATGATGCAGCAATCTTATTACGCTGACTTCACAATACTTTCAATATTCCCCTATAAGAAAACAATGCACTGCACATTCTTTGCTTTTAGCTGAAATGAGAATTAAAATTAGTCTGACATGGTTTTAAATCTACTTGTTAAGGTAACAGCTATTTTATATCTAACAGCTTTTTGTTAAGGTAACTAACAGAGCAAGGTACATGATCCAAATCTTTATTAATCACAAAGTTGATAAGTAGCTCATAATATAGCATAGCATAGTATAGCAAAGCTAATGATACCCCTTTCACATAAATGCATTTAATCTATTAAAAGACATAGATTCTTTATCAAGAAGTTATAGTTCAGTAACAATACAGCGATATGGTTTTCCATAGCCAGCTAATAAGTCAGTAAGTCATGATGACTAGCAGACTACTGAGCTAATTGATAATAAGATAAATAATTTGGCAAAAAAAAGTTAATCCATTTCATGTAAGTAAACCGAAAATGCTTTTTTACTATTTTGATCAGTTTCAAGTGACTTTATTTAATTAATTAATCAGTGAAAGAATTTTTAAAAAAGTGGAAGAGAGAAAGTTCCGCTTCAATAACATGAAGTGAACCAGTATCTCAAACTACAGAATTACAGCTTTAAGCTAAATGTCACACTTGTCTCTCACTAACCTTTGCACTGCTTAACATAAAAAACATACTGGTACTTACTCGGACTTCAGGCGTCCGGCTCCGTCCTTCATCTTTATGCTCTGACCTCTCCTCCTTTCTGCTTCCTACAGGGCAAAAACAAAGCATATGGACTGACTGAATGTAGTTTCTAAAACCATTTCCCAAAGATGAACGTAAACAACAGCAGTGAAGAACCCAGCTGGTTTACTGACGAGAGGAAAAAGAAATACAACAGTCCACAGAGAGTAAAGGGGTTTGGAGAGGACAAGAGCCGAGGGAGTTTATTTATAACAGTTCTGCTCATTTGGGAGCCACACGGTTTTCTGTTTAATTTTCCAATCTATACAGTGGATTAATGAAGAAGATAGGAAACAAGCCAACAGAGAGAATAAACACAGGAGTACTAAAGTTTCCGGACTTCACCATCGTGTTCCCAGGGCGAGGTCGTACTCCAGCAGGGTGTAGAAAACAGAGTAGTATCTGCTGACCTGCTGCTGTTCTGCAGCTTCTCCAGCTCAGCCTCCAGCCTGCGCAAGAGAGGACAAGGGAGAAACAAAAGATTACGGTTCAGTGAGGGCGAGCTATCACTGAAAGACCAGGAAGAAGCACGTATGGTTTAGCTGAATAAAATAAAGAATTCGTCTTTTATTGCAGCGCCATTAACTTCTATCAAACCATGAGATTAATTAGTCTCATTTCAAGTAAAAATTTGAAAAATAAATAAATAAATAAATAATTCATTAATAGTAAAATTACTGGGAAAAAAACTGAAAAAACAATGAGTCATTTTCATGGTGCCTACTAATGTCTTTCTGGCAATATAAGCTTCTGTTGAACAGATTCCAAAGTGGTTCTTTGCACTAATGACGGACTAATCTTAATATTTACACAGCTGGTGCCAATTACAAACCTTGATCTGATCCTTCTTTTTACCTGCTGGAATAGCTGTGTTTTGGATTCAATCATTCATTCAGACTAATATTTAAACATGACAGAATATTAATTCAAAAACCTCTGATTTTTGGTGTTGCAGACAGCCAAGAAACCTTTTTTTTTAGTATCTTGCAACAAACATTCAACAGCAGATATTCAGTATTTGATTAATAACTTGGATTTAACTACTTACCAAGGCAGTGCTAATGCAAACCCCCACAAAATAGATAACTAACACACATGAAATAAAAAACAGAGGAATGGACGCACAAGCAGAGTGTCTCAGATGATTTCTGCTGTTCCTAACCTTTTCACTTCCTGGGTGAGTTTGTTGTTGAGGGTGCGAGCTGCATCTAGCTGACCCTCAAAAGAGCACACTTGGGCCTGCTTGGTCTGAAGCTCCTGGGCCAGACGCTCCCTGCTGATCACTGCTGTCTTGGTCTCATCTTGAACCCTCTGAAGCTCTCTCTGCGCAGACTGCAGTTCCCCACGTACCTGCTCATACTAGGCAGGTAAGGGGAGGAGGCAGAAAAGTACATATTTTAGGATCACAAAAACTGAAAATAAAAAGTCTTGTCAAAGACTGACTTATGCTAATTTACATGTTATATAAAAATCAATATAACACAACACATTTTTTATTGCACTGCCATACATTTAATATTAAATGCTCCGACGAAGAAATTAAAGAAACCTGTAAGTCGCACCAAATATTATAACACTGCTGTATTGCCAGTGCGATGAATTGGTAATGCCGTAAGACTGGAACTCGACTCTAAGGGCACATCAT
Source organism: Naso minor (assembly GCA_029874875.1). Lineage (NCBI taxonomy): Eukaryota > Metazoa > Chordata > Actinopteri > Acanthuriformes > Acanthuridae > Naso > Naso minor. The sequence continues at coordinate 14,836,135 of JAQFJB010000025.1, forward strand.
ACCTTAGTTCAACAAAATGTAATCTTTTAATTCACACACAACCAAGACTTACACTTTACGTAGCTTGATGTGACTATTTACTGAAAAAATAAACTTGGAAATCAAAAATGTGTCATATGCAATATTGTTTCTTCAATCATACTTCATACCCATGATTTCAAATTTCTTTATTCTTTATAAATAAAACCTCTTCATTCTGTACAAATTAAATCAAATACTAAACGGGAAGAACCAAGTTTTTCTGAGTAGCAGTAGCAATTGTGAATAAAGCAATGACTGGTTTTACAACTATTTGTCACAGTAAAGACAACCACGCCAAGTAAGTGACAAACATAAAGCAACATGGGTGCTTGTACCTTCGCAGTCTGTTTTTCAAGGCTAGAATGGATGTTGTCCAGCTGCAACTGTTTCTGCTTGTTCTCTCTGGACAGTCGCTCCTGATGGACCTGCAGCTCCTTCACCTTTTGCAGGACACGTCCAGACAGCCCAACTGTCCAGTCCTCCTCAGCCCAGCTCATCTCTCTCAGCCTGGGGCTAGCAGGATAGACAAGCACAAAGACTCATACACAATTTCTTCTGGATCTTTTGAATTGTAAGACATTTCTTTTATATTCTTTCGGGAAATTCTGAAAACTTGAGGTGGTTAATTGTGTTTGGCATAAGTGAGACAATGTGTCAGCTGACCTGTTCTAGTCCAGCTCGACCGGTCCAGAATCAGACAGTTCCTGGAGTCATTGGAGTCAGGAGTTTGAGTGAAGAAACTGGCAAAGTTGGTAGTCTGAAACAAAGAGGAAGTACAGGCCTGTTAGATAAGGTGCAGGCAGTTCTATGCCAATTTGTGTTGTGACAGACGATCCAGGCCATACCACATGTATCTAAACATGCTTCAATCATCTGTGCCTCTCACTGTGTCCTGTTTGGAATATGTTAGGTTGCTAAGGCTTTGATCCCTCAGGGAAACACTGGTTGTCACTGCTGGGCAGCTGTGTTTTCCAACACAAACCGTCTGCAAAGTTTCAGGAGCACTTCAAGTTGAAAATAAATCCTCTCTCTCTCTCTCTCTCTCTCAATCTTCTGCTACAACAGTCACATGTTCACAAAATAAACTGAATATTTTTTGTTGAAACAACAGTGCATATACACTACAATGTTTTTACGTCAGATCTGCAAATACTGCATTTGCTAGAACTTTATATAGATAGGTTAGTACCAACAAATGTACACAAACAGTGTTCAAAGTGACAATGACGGAATGTGGAAAAGCTTGATTGAAAGAAGTGGCCTGACCAAACCTGTAGACGTTTATTCTGAACTCAGTCTTGACATGCACTCAAGTCTCTAGGCTATAAACAGATAACTCAAGTCAGTGAGTTTATGTCATTGCTTGCAGTTTGTGTCACTGTGTTTATGTATGCCTGAAAACAACAATGGCAGAAATGTCCAACTCAACTGACACGTGTATTGGCGTAATGAGCACATTATGTCACTTCCACTGTTGCTACAAAGACACTGATTTATTATATTAAAAAGCTCTGTGTCACTGTTTCCCAGGGCCAGAGCTGACACCTTCAAATTCTTTATTTTATTCTTTATCTAAATTCTCAAAAACAGTCAAAATCCATATTATTTTACATAAAAAACAAGGCAATAAGAAAGGGAAAAGTAGCAAATGCTAGTATCTGTGAAGCAGGGGCCAAAAAAATATTTTGCATCTGTCTGTCCAGTCAATTAAGGAATAACTTAATATCTACCTGAAACTACTGCCTAGAAGGAAAGAGGATTTAACCTCACCTCAAAACACAGGACACAGCTTCCTTATTAGAGGTAACATTACATGGCACCAATATATATTTTAAAAAATAAAAATAAAAAACATAAATTAAAAAAGAGAAGAAAGAAAGGAAAATGGACACATTCTTTTTTTGTGATCTTAACTTTTGTTTGCCACACTCAGGTGTTATGGTCATTAACGCCTCTCACGTTTCAGATAATTAAAGACAAAATTTAACCTTTTATTTTTTTCACGTTACTTGTAAAATGTTCACGAGGCAGTGGACGGAGAAGGCAGGGCTCCAGAAGTTGGACCCTGGCCTGCGCTGTGACTAATGTCTGATCACGAGGTTCAGTAACGTTACAAGAACAACTGACAGCCTCTAGAAGACAAGTTGAATTTCGGTTTAAGTCAATCATGAGCAACTTCGGTGAGCTAAACAGAACACTGACCTATGCAGAGAGGACTGGGTTTTTTAACGCCTATCAGTGCTTGGTCCATCAGTGGTCAGTGATTGACAACTAACCTAGCAATGATGCTACAAGCTAACCACACGCTACAGCTACTTACCATTCACTTTGGGGAGTTAGTACGGGCGCCAGCCTCCAGGAGGGACGGTGCTCTATTGCCGCTTTTAAAAAGTTAAAACCGTCTCCAGTACTAAACTTTACAACGAACGAACGGCCGCCTCTGACAGAACCGAAGCTAACAACTGACGTTAACTGACAGTTTTCAGATAGGCGATCTGCCGCGCGTCTCGCGCATCTGACAAGCCAACTGAAACAGTTGTTGTGGCACGAGGCGGAGCGGGGGCTAGTGACGTTGCAGCTCTTAAAATACATCCACGGGGAATGTTTGGAGGAAAGTCCACGCGTCGGCGTGAACCTCTGATGACCTCTAGCGACAAAACTTCACGAGTCCAACAACAGCTGTAGCTTCACTTAAATACAGGCTGCCACTTTTCATTGAAACGTGTCAACGCAGGGCTAAATTACTTAAAACTGCTTTCACAAATGAAAGCTTCCGCCATCTTTTCTTTAACTTTAGTCTCGAGAAAAAAGTTTGGACACCCTAGAGCAATTAATTTGACAGAATCAAGACTAAAGAATATCACTTTCAAAAAAGAATCTGATATTTCTGTGGGAAGAGATGAAATAATAGTCTATTTTAATAGCCTATACATAATATAATTTATTTGGTGATATGGAAATATGCACTACTGTTACATATGATGCATACATAAAAAGACTTGAGGCAGCCTGGGTCTACTCTATTACTGGGAGTTGATGGCTTGTTTTGAGGAATATCCTTGTTTGAAAACCATGTCTCAAGACTTACATTAATTTTGCTGATAACGTATTTAGCCTACATGTTGCTTAATCCTCTGTTACATTCTCACAGATTTATTACTTCCACATTGGAATAGGCTACTGGTCACAGTTACCTACAGAGAATGGAAGTCAAAGGGATTCTGTTCTGATTTTAATATTTAAAAAATCGTGCAGAAATTTGAGATTTTCATCCATTAGAGACCCGAAAGTTTTGATTTATTAGCACAGCTAGTGTTCAGTTGACCCATATTTAGAATTCTTAAACACATATTAAGGCAAGAGTTTTTTAGGGCTCTCAACATAATTTTGATAAAAATGGTGATTTAACTGGAACAGAAATTTTATGTGTGATTTTAAAATACTGCATTCACCCCCAACCCCAACACACACACACACACACACACAATCTAAATTCTGACCAAAAAAATTAACAGTACATTTCACATTGTTTTACAACTTGTGCTTTACTGGGTCTCACCACATAATGGATGAAATACAGTGAGAGCTTCAAACTTACGTGGTGGTGAGCTCCTTTAAACTGTTAATGCTGTGTTTGGGTGACCCAAATCTACCTACCTGCCCAGCCTACCTTAATCCATTGGGTGACACTGCTGTGACACTGAAGAGATTTTTGTTTGAAACATGTCTCAAGTCTGCCGTCTTTGAACACACTGTAACATTCTATATAGTGACACACATTCTCAAATACAATATGTATTTGATGAGGTGGAAATGGCAAAGGCCTCCGCTGATGTGGTTCATTTACTCTTAACTCTAACTAGTTCTTCAACCATTGCAAGCAGAATATGAGAAGACAAACACTGAAAGTTCAGCATAATGTTCTTGAAACACTGACGGGCCAGGAACAAATTATGCACCACACCTGAAAGCAAATGTTAACTGTTTAAGAAAATAAAGGCCTAAACAAGGCCCCTAGAGATGTTGCAATGTAAAAGGAACACATATCATTTAAAATATTTTTTAGGGGCAAATTTGGTGTTGTAACAGGGGCGTTATTTAAACTTGCAGTTACTGAGTTTGGAGTCCTGCAGGGTGGTGTTTTGGGTCCTTTTATCTTTTAAATGTATGTAAAAGATTTTAAACATTTTCTCAGATCACTGTTATGAGCTAATGTCTCATAAGGATAAATCTAAAATCTAACAGTTTAAGACTCTTGTAAGTAAGTAAATGTAAGCGTTTTGCTAAATATCATCCATCCACCTTTTAAGGTATTAAAGCTTTTCTCTTCTTTTTAAAAGAAAACTCAGACAAACATCAATCAGTGTTTGAAACAAGGTTTCCTTGATAAAAGCTGTGTCACTTGATGCACTGCAACAAACTGAACAGTTCCATGTTACAGGTCACTCCGTATTATTGTTTTACTGTAAGCCTGTGTGTGTTTGATGTGTGATATGTGTTTGCACTGTGTTGTTTGCTGCTTTATTTTGTTTTTTTAATATCTGATGATTGCAGCTGGGGTTATACAGAATACTGATTTATTTATTTATTTTTATTTATTTATTTAACCATAAAATACATTAAATTAATTTCTCAATGGTAGTTTCTTGCTTACAGTAGTATACAACCATTCCTGTTCAGTTATGGCTGTTGCATCCACTGTAGCAACTATAATTAGATTATAATAATCATTACAATCAGTCATTCTTCCAGGTATGCTCTGGATTTGGATGTAATCTGGGATTTGTTGGCTCAGTGCTGAGTGGTGCGGAAATCCAGAAACTAGCCTGGAGTTACCTTACATACAATGCCAGCTAGAGGGGCAGACTGCAAACACCTTTAAGTTTAGAAGTGTGAAAAGAGAGATTATGTGGGTAATTATGTAATCTTGGTGCAATGCTTGGCCATAACAGTGTGGTAATTACAGGTTTGCCTGAAGGATGATTGTCTGGTAACTGGGAGACCATTTTCAGACATACACTGTTATTTTCAGAGGTTATACTTTCTGTAATGGCAGTAGCATAGCAGTTTAAAAACAAGAAAATATGCTCATTAAAAATTCATGACTCCCCAGAAACATCCCTCTGACAATGAAAGTGGTTTCAAATACCTTTGAGCAAGGTGTCCTGCTCTGAAACTGTCTTCACAGTTTTGACTGCTGCATAAAAGAGAACTAACATTGTGAGATACATTCAAAAGAAAATTGGTTCAAATTAAATGAACAGATTCACGCTGTTTAACACCTCATCTGAACTCTTTCAGCCACACACACCCCTCACCCAAGTGTACAGCCATGTGGGGTAAGCTCATCTCGTCACTCGCCTTTTATTAATACAGGATTACATTTATTCTCAATCCCAGGCTCACACCGCACTCCACGAGCTCCTCACACAAGTACATACACTGTCTGCCGAGGACCATCGAAGGTAGCAAGGCAGACAGGGACCCATGAGCCACTAGCTGGAATCAGAGGAGTTTTGTCTTTTTTCAATGTCCATGGAGGTTGGCTGTTCTTCTGGTTGCTAACAGACGCTGTAACAGACAACAGCTGGATTTCTTTTATAACAGAATACACGACAGCTTTGTAGATCCAGTTTCATGAAGGTAAGACAGTAATTTAACTTCTATAATAGCATTTAGAGCAAGAGAATAACATGTAATGATAGTCTTCTAAAGAGAACACGCTTTGTAAGGATCACCTTTATAACATGGTTGTCATTCACATGCACATTACCCTACTTACTGTGAGTGGTGTTTTAATTGAATAGACTTTAATCAGTGAGATTTATCTGGCATGAAGATTATAAAATATTTTCAGGGTTTCTGTCTAAATGCTCTAAACATTTACAGTAGTTATGATCAAGGCCCTATATCTCTATCTTTTGCATTCAGAAGAGAACACTTCTACAAAATGGCCTAAGCCTATGACCTTTTGCTTTTTCTTTAATCTCCATTATGTTTCTAAATTAGTATAATCCAAACTATGAATTTGCTTAAAGTTAGATACAGTGAATGGCACATCCAGTAATGAAGGATATTGTTTTCCCTTTTTCCCCTTAGAGTATAAGATAACTCTCCATCAATTCTGCCCTTCCTCCTCAGATGTTTCCTTGGTCCGCTGTTTTCTCTCTTGAGCCCAAAGTGCCTGGCGAGCGCAGCACTGAGGAGCTGGTTACCAATACACTGATGCTGGAGTTGGGGGCCATGGTAAAGCGCACTGAACTCATCCGTCTGGAGCGGGCGACTGAGGGTCGGCGGCGGCGGCGCAGCTCTTCCTCCACAGCTGATTACAGCTGGCTGGCCAGCAACCCGACCCCACAGCACTACGAACTGACACCCAACGATCTGCTGGAACTGCAGGACCTCTGTGCCAAGATCCCACCTGCACAGTGTGGCCCTTTAATTGTCAGGTGAGAGCAACAGCAAGTAAGACAAGCAGACAAAAAGAAAAATGCACATGTTGTAGTTGCAAAATGGCCAAGAAAGAGAGAGAGATGTAACTGTTAGTGAAACTGAACCAAAAGGAAAGAGCCTTACTAAAACAGAGATTAAGATGTAAAACCAGATACATGAAGAAAGATGCAGAGAGAGCTGGAGTGCTGCAGAGTCAGCAACAAAATAAGAGACTTAGGCAAGCTGAAATGGACAAAAACAAAAAGTCCCAATGCTTCCCTTAACCCTCGGCAGGTGTAGGGGAGGGGTCGGGGGTGGATGTACGGATATAGGGGCTGATAGGCTGCACAGAGGGCTCCTGCCCTCAGGCAAGCAGCAGACGGTAAGAGGGGAGGAGCAAAATTCAGGGTATAGAAGTTAAAGGGTTTGTTCACTCAAAAATATGAAAAAAAAAACAGATTTTTGCTGCATCTCTACTGTTATATGGCCATGCCGACAGTTTCTGTTTTATTGGTGATGCTCTGTCGCTGACACTGTTCAAAGCCTTTAAAAATTGCACCCAAATTACAGTAACTATGGCCCGGGTAATCTACATGCCAAAGTGTGCAGAGAAAAACTGAAAGCAGTTCCACAGGAGAAAGATTTGTCCTCTGCACTTTATACCTGCTTGTTAACTTTTTGTCAGCTCAGTTTTATTTTGTTCCTTGTTTCTTGAGTTCAGCCTTTTTTTCTGTCCTGCTTGCTTCTGTCTCTCACAGCGTGTGTGGAGAACAGCTGGAGTCGCTTCAGAGGACAGACAGCCTGAAGCCAGCTCCCAGGTAGCATTAGACACACACACCCACACACACACCTATAGACAGACACACACAGAGTGACAGCAGTGGAGCCTGGAGACAGTTTTGTGCGTGTGAGAGCAGTTTAATATAATGTTCTGCAATGCAGAGAGGCCTGAAAGTAACTGTCAGTAATCCTGTCATGTGATGCTGTAAACATATTGTTGTCAACTTTTTTAAACTTTTTGAAGTTTTTTTAAATATAATATTCTAAATATACCATCAGTCATGTTGTATCTTTTGTGTGTGCAGCCGTTGTGCTTGTGTATTTGTCTGCATAAGTGTGGGTTTATTTCAGTATCAATATCTCTGTGTGTATGCATGTGTGTGAAGGTCACCGTGTGTGTGGTAAGTGAATGTGTGTGTCATTGTGCTCATATGATACACTCTGCAAATAGCAGCAGGCCACAAAAGAGAGCGGACACCAGTGGCAGCTCCCTGTGGTATGACACACACACACACACACACACAAACAAACACACACAGTAATTCCCTGGCCGAGAATGATAATGCAAAACCCAGACGAAGGGCAGAGACAAGTGGGTCATGATACTGATGGTTTATTTTAAAAAAAAAGCAAATAAAAGAGAGAAAAGAAAATAGAAATGAGCTTAAAAAAGGAAAAAACGGGGAAAGACAATGAAAGTAAAGCTTTTGCATTTCTTGAGAAGTACTCCCTGAATCAGGAGGTATTTTTAGACTGCAGGAACCGTTTCTTGGTCCTAGAAACACAGTTATAAGAACCTCCCTTTTTATTGCATCTGTACCGCAGGAACCGTGAACTGTTACAGTTCGTAGAACTACATTTTGAGGAAATTTTTTAACTCCAGCTCCAGAGTTGGTACTTTCACAGCACCATGAGGAACTATAGCGTTGAATGTGTATGCTGATCGGTTGAACTTAGGAGCCAACGCTGGCAACCGCCTTTTTTAAAGAAATCAACAGCAGCGGTAGGACGACACAAAACACGAACCAGAGTTCGTGATGAGATCGTCGTTGTATCTTCTGAGATTAAATGACATTCAGCACGAGATTCATGGCACATTATTGCCACATACCAGATAAAAGCGTGGAATGGCCACGCACTAGCCTTCATTTGTTGTTGGCAACGGATCAAAAGCCCTTAAAGGTGTTAAGTTCCTCAGGAACTCTCCAGTGGGCAGTTCCCCTTAAACAACTTACTTGAACTGTTTGGATCTAATCACTGATCTGCCATGCTAATGCTAACAGCTAGCTGAGCCAAACACAGGAAATCTGCCTGCCGCCAGTCTCTGAAACTTGCTCTATTAACAGACATTGGACCTTTGATACAGCAACATAGAGCACTGAGCATGTTTATGTACTGATTCATATGCACAGTTAAGGGTTACTGAAGGGAAGCCCAAAGTAGCTTTTAATATAACCATAACATTCAGATTTTCATAAATACTAATACAAAGATAGAATACTATGCATTTTACAGTGGCATCTAGTGGTGAGGTTGCAAATTACAAACACAAAAAACCGCAAAAGTAGCTTTCTAGAGCCAGTGTTTGGTTTGTTCTTTCTAGGCTATTGCAGAAACATGGCAGACGCTGTGGGAGAGGAACTGCTCCATTTGTAGACATGAAGGTCCAATTCTAATTAATGACAAGAAAATGATTCTTATTTTTATGCGATCATTTGAAAACACAATTCTAATTTTTAGTTGATTTAACACTAATGACAAACAGAATTATGAATATGATTTTCCAATGATTTAAATGCCAATGGATCCTTCTTAATCCTTCACACTGGATTTTGAAGGAAAGACATATTGTCGAAGAATTGACTACAATTCTACAGCTGGTTAGCAGCTCTGAACCTTTATTACAAATTTCTTTCATTTTATATCATCCATTTTAAGTCAATCCAGGTTCCATTATCTCATTCTGACTGTGTTAGAGATGAAAGGATCAGCTGTTTTAGGACTTTTGATGCCATTTCTGTGTTCCTGTTCATTTTGCATAATGAGAGAAATGTGTAGGGTTTTCCTTCAGACGAGAAGATTAACTGAAACCAGAACACGTCTTTTTTTAGTAAGTGTATCTCCTGTCCTGTGTGTTAATGGAGGTCTCAGCTTTAACAGCTTTGGCTCTATTTCACTCAGAGGTTAAATGACTGTCAGCCTGGACTGTAAGTGCAGGGAGGTGTGTGTGTGTGTGTGTGTGTGTGTGCGTGTTGTATGACAGCACAAGTGTTCATTTTTTTCGTGAGAAAAGTCCTCAGAAAGAGAGTTAATCAGACAGAACAGTAGATATGTCATGAAAATCATACAAAAATTGACTGAACTGAATTTGATAGATGATTAATTTTAATAAAATACATGAAATAATAAAAGCTTTTAATAGAAGTTAATATTACATATTGACCTTAGGGTTTCAAATGCAACCCTTGTTTCACAGGTGGCCCATTCAAATGATTGTGTCGATGTTGTATTAGCTTTATGGGAAACCCAGCATGAGCGTTGATGAATACAAAGTCACAGAGGAAGTCACACTCGCTACTCATGCCTCACATTTTGCCCCAGTTTCTTGTAGCCGTTACACTTGGTGTTTTACTGCTTCTGTTCTAGGGGCAGGCAGGTCTTGTCTCTCCTCCCACATCGCTGACCTTCTGTTCCACCTCTGAGGTCTGCTGACCTGTTGTTGCTGGCTGGACACACAGAGAAGGATGCCAAAGATGTAGAACAGTTTGTCACGGCCTCTTCTGAATCTCTATTAAAGATGTTTAAAATTGGCTTTGGAGTGTTTTTATTGCGTGTGTATGTGCATGGTGTGTGTAAATGTATGCATGTGTGTGTGTGTTCATGCTGGCAGGTGGATTAGTGTGAGAGGTCAGACACCCCCAGTGGTCTTAAAATGAAACTAAAACACATTGCATGCTTTGGCGGTTGTGACAAAACTCTTAGCACCTCGTCACACACATACCCACACTCCACTCACACACACACATTCACCCCATCTCACTATCTGACCTTGGCTCTGATTGGCTGCTTCAGACCTGTCACACCTGTCAATCTAAGGAGAGAGATGTCTTTGCTTGGTTCCTCGGCGTCAGCATCAGCCAATCAGGATGAGCCTGCTCTGTACACCAGAGATTCGACAATCTCTAAATGTTTCACTTGCTCACAAGCTTTTACTTTTATAATACAAATAATGACAAACAAAATAAAAAGTGAAGTCAAATTTTATATAACATGAAAGTGAAATTAATAAATTACTGCTAAAGTCAAAGTCAAAGTGAAAGAAGCCAAAGTAAAAAAAAAACAAAAGTTCTTTTGCAGTTTACCTTGGTCTGTTCCTCTCTTGAGCTACTGCAAAAATAAACTATTTAATATTTAATGATGATGTTGAAATTCGCAGCCTAAAATAAAATCCTCCATGTGTGTTCGTGTGATGAAAATCCTGCATTTCTAATGAAAGACAGCGGAGACTCGTGTTATCGTATTACTCGGCAGAGTTTGCTGCAGTTGTGCTGCGTGCACACATTATCTAAAGTGATGCACAGTGCTGCTTTGTGTCCCCTTCAGTCTCTCAGCGCTGTTGCTTTAAAACATAATGAGTTCGTATTTCAGGCATAAAAAGCAACTGACCTATGCAGGTTTGAACAATGAATCACACGGACACAACTCCTGTCTCTGTACAGTTACAGCAATTCTGCAGTTTTTTAAAATAGGTTAATGGATAAAATTTTTGATAAGCAACTAATCATGTTAGTTTCCTGACCACTGAGCCTCCGTCTCTGTTCGTCCATCCTCCTCTCAGTAAGTTCCTTTCCATTACAGCTTCACTCTATTACACTAAATATTTCATCCATCTCTCACTTACTCTGAAGTTTCAGCCCTGGAGACTCTGCAATATTTTGTTGGTGGTACTGCTCATCCATTCCTCCCTATCTTCTCTCCAGTGAAGCAGCGGTGACTCACACATTAAAGCAGAACCTCCCTGTAAATATCAGGTGACTAATACAGACACAGAAGCCCTGCTGCTCCTCTTCACATCCTCCTCCTTTTCTTTCTCCTCACCTCAGCTCCCCGTCACCTGCTTTCATCGCTCCTCCTACGCCCGATTCAGACTGACGGGGACAAATGAAGACAAACAGTCACCCAAAATACAATTCATATCTTGCAGATGTACTGCTAAAGCTTTTCCTCCAACAAACTGACTTTGGGCAATTATCTTGAATAAGCAGAAAAGTGAGGACCTCCAGTTCTGCGAGGTCAAAACAACAGCTTCTTTGCCATGTCTAACAATCTACTGCATACAAGTTTAAAATGATGGTAATGACTGCCAAAAACCTTGACAATATGTTAGGATGAAAGAAAAGAAAATCCAAAATTATACTTCCAGCTCAAACATTCCACCCACCCAGTTTCTGCTTATCATCCTTTTCCCTTGCTGCTTCCTCCTCCTCCTCCCGGGTGTCCGAATGCATTCCCATGCCAGTTTGGATATACA
>JAQFJB010000025.1:14993985-15005391 GCA_029874875.1 Naso minor
TTAGGAGACATCAGGAGATTTTCCAGACAGTTTTGTGGCAATCGAAACTGTGTTTATTTAAGGAGACATTAGGCTATTTTTTTTCTCTTTGTTTCTAAAAACTGGATCTTTTTCTAACCTTAATTTTGTTTTTAACCAGATGTTAAACACAAAATGTAAAGTTTTAACATGTTGTTTACAAGAATGTACAGTGAGAACACTGACTCCTTGATTGAAATACAATTTTGTATCTCATCAGTGCTTGTGTCTGTGACTAACTTGAATTTCACAAAAGGTGAAATTATTTAGTGATTTACAAGAAAAAAGGGTCAAAAAGAACAAGCTTGACTTTGTGTAGCATACATGCATTTTTCTTCTTCCTTCCTCTGTCAGTTACCTCATGACTACTCTAATATATCTTTTGACACACCCAGATTTGGAACAACCGGTCTGCTGAACTCATGCCTTGAATATGAACATTGATCTCATGTAGAGTTTCTGCCTGAAGAAAAGAGAGCCTCTACTGTCTCATAAATCTCTTCCCAAAATATACTTTTATACAAAGGTTATCCTTATTTGAATTGAGCTTTTACATTTATTCTGTGTTAGACTTCTTGAATTGATTTTATCCATTTTATTGTAAAATCAAATAATTAGAAAAATTATTTGTAATTTGAGTGGGGAATGGGAGAACATGTGAAGCACTTTTTGGACTATGGTTTTGAAATGACTCAAAAGATGGATGTTATTAGTGTTGTTGGTGTTGTGTTTTGCGACAGACAGCGAATCATGTTGATCACAGTTTCAGTGCTGCCACAGTGAGCTACTTATACCATAACATTTAACTTGAAAGAGTAGCTTTTAATCATTCGTACAGTGCGGCGTCTTTGTTGTAGTGTGCAGGCTGCAGATGCATTTGTTTCAGTGAGTCAGCTCTACGATTGGCATTCAGTTGAACTCCCCACAGGATTTCAGGCAATAAATATGGAAATCTGAGCATGAGAGCCAGGCTCTTGTCTAGCTGCTTTTTGCCTATTGCACAGTTTAGTCAAGTATCACTTCAGCATAAACAGAATGATAGCAAACAGTAAGATTGGAGATTTTGCAACTGGCAACTATTTACTTCAGCACGATCACTCAGAGAGCATTTTACACATGGAAATTAAACATTTCCAATTTGCACCATTGTGGTTACCTCCACGTCTTTGTTTTTCAGTAATTATATGTAGCAGGTATGATAATAGGTACAGGGAATGGTGAAATCATCTATGCACAATAGATTATGCATGTTAGATTTGGCTTTTTAAAGGACTTGTGTAAGTGAAAGACCAGCAGAGCCCCTGGCGCTTGGCACAAAAATATCCCTAAATCCCCTCTCCCACCCTGGGCAGTGACACATGCTGTGACTAACCCTTTTCCGTGATAATGCGGTTAAGATTATTGTACAGAAAAGCGTGTCCTAATAAATGCAGTGTGGTAGTAAACCAGTGGAAAGTGTGTCTGATGAAAACATTAGCATGTAGCATCATCACGCATCAACAGCTTGATTAAAAATTCTTTGTTTCTTCGACTATTTGGGTCCCAGGGAGCTTCCCTGATTTCTGAGGCTACCTGGGAAAGTGCCCTGATGTGGGATGCTGCAATCAGCCTCTGCCTGAGACCCAATCACTGCGAGGGAGGACTGCTTCAAAATATCATCACTGTGTTCTGAAACCACAAAAAGCAGTTCAGCCGAGCTGAAAATGGATGTTTATGAGGGAAAATGATGAAAGGGTACAGTTTACAGGCGGATTAACGTGAGTTGACTGTGGACATGAACTGTGAGTAAAAAGTGTTACACCACCATCAAGATTCCCTTAAAGGCTCAAGAATGAAAAGTTGAATTTTCTGACTCGCAAAAAAGACATTTTATGCAGTTTGAAAGGAGTAAAATGACCATATCCGCTTAAGAGTTTATTTAGCTGATGTTTGTTCTTCTTTTTGACCTTTCTGTCTTTAAACGGCCAACATATTTTGAATTATGCACATGTCCTAGTGGCTGTTAAAAGATCCTTTACATTTTTAATAAGCTTGGGGTTTCGTGTGTCTGTTTGTGCTGTGGGCTATTTAACAGCCATCACGGTAAATAAACAAGAACATCAAACTAAATTGGACAGGTCATCTTTGCATCACATTTTCAGCCCGACTAAGAAGGAAAGGAGATTCTTTAAATATAGCTGGTATGACTTCACAGCTAGGAAGGAAGTGATGTTATCAGTATTATATTTGCTCCCTCTTCACTTTCTATTTTTAATATTCGATTTGGAAAGCAAAGGTTGAAGGGCATGAAAGGGGCTGAGCAAGCTGGTCAAGCTCTGACAAAGATTACAGAGTTGCTTTCTGGGGTAATTCTATAATAAACTGGCTGCAAAATACTCCAAATAAAGCAGGAAATATATATATATATATATGTGTGTGTGTGTGTGTGTGTGTGTCTTAAAGCCCATGTGTGAACGATGTAACGCTCTGCACTGCACATCTGGTCCAGATGACCGAGAAAAGCACTCAACAGATCCAGAGATTCTGATTAACTTGTAACAGGTTTACCCCAAAAAAATCATCCTGTCAATTTGAAGTTATTCCAAAAATCTGATTTTTATTTCTGTGCAAAGCTTAATCCTGTGAAATACCATACAGGGTATTTATGAGTTAGTATAGTGTTTTTATGTTCTATAATAGTCAGTTTTTCAGATTAAGACGTTCTTTGTGATCTTGCATAATCATTATGTATGAAAAAAAGAAAACTGATGAGCTAATAATTTGTGTTTGTGAACAGCAAATCCTGTGTTGATACTAGGCACAGGAGCTTAGGAGTCAGACGATACCTGCAGTAAGCAGTGCTCGTAAATGTATTTACTCAACTTGAACAACACCAAATCAAGCAGATACTGATCAGCAGAGAAATACATGTTAATGTCAAAGTTAAAAATCAGATGTTTACATCACTAAATTAAGTACAAATAAATAATAATTAAATACAAAACTACACGTTTGCATGAGGCTAACAGGACGCACATGTAGTGTAGAAAAACACGGGTGTTGCCGAAAGATTTTAGAAGTCACATCTTTAGATGTAAGTAAATGGAGATCATCCGTTTTGTCAAAATTTAATAAAATGTGTAACCAGCGTCTGGCATGTTACGTGTTCAGAGAGTTCATTGAAAAAGATGGCGTGAAGGTGTGAAAACTTAAAGTTCTAGTGTGTAGGATGTAGAAGGATACATTTGAAGGATAGAGCAGAAATGTAACATAATACTCATAAATATGGTTTCATCAGTTTATAATTACCTAAAAAATAAGAATAGTGTTTTCATCACCATAGAATGAGTTCTTTAAATCTGCAGTGGGAGTGGGTCTTCTTCCATGTTTCTACAGTAGACCTGATCAAACTAACCAAACAAATTTTGCTGCCACCGTCAGTAGGCAAATGCTCAGAAGTGGAGGGTGAGATGATGGAATATCAGTTGGTTGCATTTTACAACTTCACCACTAGATGTCACCTATTCCTGAACACCGGACCTCAAAGCAGTAGGATCCCCCCCCCAACCATATTTAAGGACATAAAAATGTTCTTTTTGAACAATATTGCGGGTCTCATTTTTTTTCTGCAAATAAGAATCAATTGTCTACTTATTTATTTATTTATTTATTTTATTATAGCATCATCTACCCTTTTCCCTCATTAAAAAATTTATGTAGATAAGTTGTTACTTGCTTACTGGACACAAGATGTCTTCTATTTTACTAAAAAGTCATAATTTTCCGTATCCCTTCACTGTTGACTTCAAGTTTCCATGTAACTTTTGAATATTGCATGATTACATGAAGATGACATTACAGACGTCAAAATCGCCTCCTCCATGTTTTCAGCTGAGTTTTGAACGGAGTGCAGAGAAACTATCTAATGCCAAACTCTGCAGATTCTCAACTGATGTAACAAAAAAGCCAAACACTTTTTTGAATGGAGAGGGACTTTATTTACAAGCAGTAAATCTTCTCAAAATTAGCATGTAGCTGGCAGACGGCTGACATAAAAAAAAAAAAAAAAATTCCAAGAACAAGATCAATTTGTTTCAGCGTTTGTTTGAAATTTTCAGCCACATCTCATGGCCTTTATTCAGGGTTGGGAGTTGCTCATGTGACATGGAGACGATTTGTTTGTAACCACATGCCTCAAGTGTGGAATTTCAGTCTCATAGCAGGTCTTCATTTATGAAGGAGGATAATAACCTTCATCCCTGGTCAAAAATCAGTGAGAAATCAGTTGAATCTGTTTGTCTGGTAAGAATTTGACTTATACTGATCAAACTGTGTGTAGTTTTATCCATTCACCACCACTAGGGGGCAGTGTTCCTCTTTAAGCTTAATGAGTTGCGTATCAAGGGCTGATGAAGTGGATGGAAGCCCTTACCTTTATTTTGACTGTAACACAATGAAAGAAGTGGCACAAAAAAAGAGAAAAAAATGTTGACTACTGCCTCAAAATGAGCCACTTGGTATTTGTAAGTTAAGTCTCATGAAGAAACATTTTTAAACACCTAAAGGAAAACAGGTGTAGTTGTAGACAGTTTGGTGATTCATCAAGTTTTTGGACTTGCTGAAAGGATCATTTTGTTGTTATAATTAGGTCAGAACTTTCTGTTGACCTGTTTTCAGCAGCTTTCCTCCCGTCTGCCTCAGGAATCTGCTACTGACGTGTAGCTGCAAGACGTCCAGGTTTCCAGTTGACACTGGCAGTGCACCTTTGGAAAAAGTGCACTCACATCTTTCTCAACAAGCTGCACTTCCAAACCTCCTATTGTGTTGAAACTGCTTTCTACAGCTCTTCACATTTTCCACTTGCTCTTATCTGAACTGCTTTTTGGGGTCGAGAGAGTTTCGTGGAAAGTCATGTCTGAACGGGAGCGTTCGGCTGACCTTAGAGGTGATCCGCAGAGTTTAAATGAGAGTCCAGGGATTCACTCTGTTGAAATCTCTGCTACTTAAGCTCACCACACTCAGAGCTGCCGCAGGATGGATTGCTTTCTGCAGACGACATGACTCAAAGCACGTGTGCAGCCAGTTTCTGGGGTGTGTTGCAGAGGGCTGCGGTCCAAGCGGCATTCACTGCATTTGTGTCGCTCCCGGAGGGTGGTCTGCGCTCCCAGCTGCCCACACCCATGATCCTGACGTGGAGGCTTAATTCCCACTTTGTGTTGTGTAAGAATCCCACTCAAGTAGAAGTGCTCTTACATGAGAGTACTTAAATAGGATTTTATGCGTTAAAAGAGGATTTGATGCTTAAAATCAAAGGTGTAATTTACATATTGTGAAATTTTTACTGTCTGGTTGGGAGTGAGACGAGATGATTCACACCACTCTTGTAATCTAGAGACTGTTATCGTGGCGTTGCATGAAAACTGGAAAAAGAGAGTAAATGGCCTCTCTGGGTCATTACTCTTTGTGTTTTAAAAGTGGAATTGATTTTCATACTACATACAGAGAAAAATGAGAGTAAAACTTGGAGAAAATATGATTTGTGGCTTAGGCGCTTAGTATCGCCTTTAAAACTCTTATTCTTCTGTGTGTTAACTGCTCCTCTGTGCTCTGTTTAAACAGGTTCAGATGTTTATAGTAGATTTATTACAGTAAAGTAAGTGAATGAGTGAGTCAACAGGGGGTTACAGTATATGTTATTTTTCTGTTATGGCATTCGACTCTCTAAATCCCATCACCCCTTCACTGCATCTGACCATTTTCTTACCTGCCAGTTGCTCCTATATTAAAGCCAGCTGTGAACACACATACACACGAAGGTGAGCGCACACGGTAGAGCAGAAGGAGGCTACCAATACTGACTCCTGACTCATTGTGTTAAATTACAGGAATCTGACATTAAAACCAAAACCATAAAGTTATTAGAAAGGAGTTTATTCTCCCAGTATTTATAGTAGAGTGTGAATGTGCGGTCTTGACTCCACATGTGTATTATCATGCGTGCATTCCTTTGAGTCTATTTGTCCACACCAGAGGTCCTCCTCCGTGGCATGAAATGAAGGAGTTCAGTAGGCCAGTGTGAAAACATACACACTCATGCAGAGGTTGAATTAACCCAGCGGGGTGTTCGCAAATGAGCAGCTTTCATGCTGACTCTAGAAGCTGCTGCTGTCTCTCTTCATCTCCAGACCTCCTTTCTTCTCCTAATTGGGGAAACGACACTGGTTTGTGCGATGCTTTGTTTCCAGATGGAGGGATCATGAGTGGGAAGGCCGGGGACGTGGACTTTTGACCAGGTGTGTGTGTGTGTGTGTGTGAGTGTGTGTTCTAGAGGTGGAGGAAGTGTTCTTGTTTTAGTGTTTCCATAACAAGGCTGTAAGAGAGGCGTGCAGGACGGAGGGCGGGGTCAGTTAACCTCTTTTTATGTGGTCGTTTATTTTACCAGACGGTCCCCAGTTGCTTGTAACGTGTCACTCTGAGGGACCACAGCTTTGACAGCAATATCAGCTCAGTGCACACGAGAGGGTGAGAGATGGAAAGAAACATGCAGAGCTCATTCAAGAGGGCCAGACCCAGTTGTCTCTCAACATAACTGCGGAGGGGGAGGCGAGATTTACAGCTGTCAGAGTCCTCCTTTGACTTTTGAAATGAGAAAATGACCAAACCTTCATGCTTTTCCTTATTTCGTTAGAGTCACGAAAAAATAAAATTTATATTCATCACCGCAGCAACAGACTTTCCCTCTATCTGTGTTGTGTTTCCAACAGAAACTCTGACTTCTGCACATCCTCAGTCTCGTCCTCTGCACTTCCATGCACGTTGCATAGAAGCACTTGTGACATATGTGCACTTTATTTTTTTTACCTTCATTCTTTATCTGTTTATTTTCTTTTTTTAATCCGTATTTTTCAGAGTTTTTGCTTAACATCGAGAACACACCATATTTGAATTAAACTACACGTGATACTTACATTGGTGAAAAATGAACCTATGAATCCTGTGATATTATCTTTTGAACTCTAGAAGCTCAAATGCTTTTACAAAAGAACATCATCACATATTCCGTGCTCAAGTGTATTTACATGTAGGTGTTCATCTTAAAATCACCTATGAAGGGTGCTGGTCTTTGATTTATTCCCAAGGTGCAGCATTTATACATAAAATGTTAGTAAAAATCATTTAAAACAATCATTACGTGTAACCTGAATATTACGTGTAATGCTGAACAAAGTTTTGTCTGTAACACACGATGCAAAAACCTTCTCAGAGCAGAAAAGTACTAAAGGTTACAGTCATGTTAGCCTATCAATATGACAAACAGCAGCTGCTTTATTGTGCAAAACCTGAAGAAGAAAAAAGCAACACTTCTTTGTGTGTCTTCATGCACATTATTATCACTTAGCACAAGCATATTAGCATTACTAGCACCTTAATTCACAGTATTAAAGAAGAAAGAAAGAACACTCATCGTTTCTGACTGTTTACAGCGGCTGTAGGTATGAAGTTACCATCTAAAGTTATTGTTTCATTCCCCAAGTAAATTCTAATTTTGAAATATATCATATCAGTGCTATTTTAATTGCAGTATTAGTGCTGTTATCCTATTCCTCCCCATTTTCTGCCCTTTTATCCAGTTAAAATTTTTCATTTTGTTATAATTACATAGGTACTGAGAAATTAATAGAAGTGTTAATTAAGGTCATGTTTATCCCTCTTGAACACAAAGTTGTCACTTAGTTACTATCCTTTTTTTCTTTTTTAATTTCTTGTTTCTACACATTCAGGTCAGTACAAGTGTTCATGTACCCAGTGTTCTGTTAAAACCATGTATGTGCTAAGTAAATACAGTTATTTGCATGCTTTAACAAAAAGTGTTAGCACAATAATCATCCAAGTCAAAACTAAGCAGAAGTGTGACAGGAACGGCAGTAAAGTGTTGTGTAACTTTCTCTTGTAGGCACATTGTTCACAGATGATGCATTAACATCCACATATCTTTTCTTTTACAGCAACGGTATTCTGTAATTTTCTGGCTCGGCAAACTGTGTCCTCATTGTTTCTTTTGGACAGGTGGTCTCGCTGAACATTACTGGCTCCTGAGCGAAACTTCCTTCCTCTAGTTTCACTTAGAGTGAAAAACACAGAATAAGATGAAGGAAAACATACCAAAGTGGCCTAATTACACACAGAACTGAGGCCAAAACGTGGTGAACTCGCTCCAGAGAAATTCATGCTCACTCGTGATTACTTACGACCTCCCACTGATGACAGACCTTCTTTGTTTTGTTACCTGTAATGATACAACAACCCGGATCTGAAAGCCATTAGAGCGATGATTATATTTTCTGTTTTCCTGCGAAGTACTTGTGGTTGTTTCCATCTCATGTTGATTCATTGAACTCCACAGCCACTTATACTCTGACAATCAAGAAAATCGGCCGTTAACTGCCTCCATCAGCTCCATCTTTATCGCACGTGAGCTCTCTCTATCCTTTCATCCCTGTTTATATCTGAGATGAAGGTTGAGATTTATGTTCAGGTGCCTCTGATTTCTCCATTTTCACGCTCTGACACCCACTGTGATCACTCTCCAGACATCATTAAAGAGAATAAATTTCTCCCAATCTGGTCGTTGAACTATTTCATGTGTTCATATTGTGTGTGATTATTGCTCAGTGACACCAGATGCTGACCCAGGGCTATGTGCTGTACTGTTTATATGGGAAGAATGTAGACACATCTCCCGTCAGATTGCTCACTTTGAGCATGCAACTCTCAGTTTTTCTCTCTTAAAAACACATTTAGAGAAACAAAGCTGATATGTCTGGCAATTCATAACACTGTGGCATCCCTCCAAAAACATCTGACATGATATTTTCTCATTTTTAAATAAATGTTTTTGGGTGTTAGAATCCGTCCTCTCATCCACTACGAGCCCCCAAGTGTTTGGAGCGGTTTCTATGGCATCTACAAATACTGCTGCTCTTTTGAAAATTTATAGGTGCTCTTTATTGGACTTGTTGCTGTGTGTATGTTGTTCATTAAGACATCAAAATGCTTTACAGTTCATTGCTCTTTAACACTGCCTGTTGGAGCCAGAGCTGTAATTCCAGTTAGTGAGGGATCAGATGGAGGTCACCGCTGGCCTGTGGGGGTTGCAGCGCACCACAAGTCCACCGAGCCTCTCCGGACTACATTACAGTTTTTATCCTCACTAATGGGATCTCTTGGTGGGGAATCCCAAGGGTGATGGGGATTAAGATACCTGGCTTCGCTCCCACGCGCCGTTTACCATGTGGGGCGCAGCAAATATGTTGCACATGCCAGGACGGGTGCAGCCTTTGCATCTGTGGAAGAAGCTGCAGAGAAAAGTGTTTGGAGGTTGATTTTACACGTGCTCACACCCAGATTGTCAGGAATCTGTCAGGCTTTTACCCTCTCTGTGCACAATTGAAGCGTTTCTGTCTTGTCTCCACGCCCTGACCCAGTTGAATCTGACACTGTTTGCAACTCAGTGAGAGAGTATCAGATGATGGACGGCTGGGAGCCGCTCAGGCCGCAGAGACAACACTGATTGTTAACTTTCTACCCTGCTTGGCTTGAGTGACATTGTTGGATATGCTTTGGAGTTTCCCGGTGCTCAGGCCAAAGTAAGAGAAAGAGGACAGGGTGAGAAAACCTTGACTTGGAGGATGACTGAAGAGAAGAGGGTGGAACAAGTGCCCAGTCGCTTTGTGCAGGGCGTACAAAGAGAGGAGTGAGAACGAGCTGTGAAGGAGGGGGCTGGCTGAGAAAATCACTCTTTTCATCAAGATTTTTTTTTATCAAGACAATGCTCTGTCTCAAATCTGCTCTCTTAAGCTTTTCTCTGTACTCTCCTCTGTATTTTAAACCTTCATCACTGCAGCGCTGAACCAAATGTCTGTAAATCAAGACTTGACGCCCCATCTGTCTGTCACATGTCATCTGGGCGTCTCTTTAACAGAAACATCACAGCTCAGAAAACACAGGAAATCGACTTCACCTCCTCTTCTGCTGCGCCAACACGCCGTCATCTTGTTTGTGACTTGTTTATGTCCATGTTTCTCATCAAAGGTTGTGAAAGTATTTCTCTGCATTCTCTCTCCGATCAAGTCAAATTATGCAGCCAGATGTGATAAAATTACACTCTCACATTGAGCTAGAATTTATTACTATTTATTTTCTTCTGTGTTTTACGTTGAAACAGCAGTGCTCTTTCCTGCGGCCCCTGCTGAGTCGCGCAGACTCGAACCTCCCTCCTGCTGCAGCAGCAGCAGCAGCTCCTTGGCGCTGAGAGCAGAAACAACGAAAGGTCAGGTGGAGTCCATTGTTTCAGAGCTGTCAGTCTATGATTTAAGGGCAGCAGGTTCACACTGTTTGCAGTGCCTTAATTCACTCACTGTTTCCACATTTTGCTTTTATATACAGGAAGAAAAAGATATGATGTAGATGGGAAAGAACCGTCTTGCACAGCCTGCACCACTTTTCGTGTCTGTAAATGTGACCTGAGGACGTGGAGGCTTGCAAACAGGGCTGCAGATAACATTATTTAAATTTCTCCTTACACTGCATTATTTATACCATGTCAGAAAATAGAGGAAATGCCACCACTTGTTTGGTTTTGTGAGACCAACAATCCATAAACATACAAGGAGTTTGACTTGGCTGTGCAATGCACTTGCACAGGAACAGAAAACTATGAACAAGGACAACTAAGCTGAAGAATCACGAGTGAAGAAGCAGAAGAACAGTTACGTCAGCTAGTAAGTGAAAAAACATGAATATCATTCACACATATTTCAATAACAAACACTGTTAAGCACTAATGACCAGCGTTAAGCCAAGGGTTTCTGTATTAATTAAGCACCTATTTGTTTTAGATTTGCTTAAAATAAAGTAATTGAGGTTTATATTGTCAAAGTTGCTGCTTTGTATCCTCATTTTCACTCAGAAGATTTGAAATGACCTTGAGCAATTTCCTCAAACTGCTCTGTACCTCCTCATTACACTTAAGAGCTCTAACAAGCAGAAGCAAACTGCGACTCTGCTGTGTGGAAAAAGTAAAAAAAAAATCAAAATATTAGGGACCTTAAACCTCTGAGGTCCTCATGTGTCCTCAGGGTGTTTGTTGTGGGTGACCAGAGGGCAGCTGGGACTTTGGCGGCTCGGGGGAGTTGCTTTGGTTCTGCGGTGGAGTCGGTGAACCGGCGCTCTTTAAGCTGACAGTCATTCAACAACCTGCCAAGTCACAGGCTCAAAATTCAGCAACACCTTCTGTCTCCATGGCCTCTGCATGAGAGGAGAGAGCGAAAGCAACACACACTGCATGCAGCAGAGAGGCCAGCACAGAGCCGTAACATGAGAGAGACAATATACACTTATTAAATTAAA
>JAQFJB010000025.1:15007013-15017707 GCA_029874875.1 Naso minor
AAGAGAGCTCAACATGGTGTAAGTGTATATCCTAGAGTATATGAGTCCAAGTGTCAGTGGGAACAGGTCTTGGCTGAAAAATGCTGTTACTAATCTGGATCTAAATGGGAGTTGAGTGTGAGGACACACAGCTGCAGCCCAGCCTCGTCTGTACTGAGATCAGGCTTTGGCCGCCTCAGCCGCCTTACGTGCCTCTCGCGCTCCTTCACTGTGCAATTGAAGACTGTTGTCACCTGTCCCGCTGCAGTGAGCACCACGTTTTCCCTGCCTCGCATGCTTCTGGGAAAAGCTGGAACAATGTGTGTGAGGTATCAGATGCATTGGATCAGCTTGTCTGAAGTAATTATAACAGCCTGTAGCTTTTAATCAGGATTACACGCTCATTATTTCACTAACAAGTTAGTGATTAAGATATGAGAGTCAGGTGAGGGCAGACCTGAAAGTTTTAAAAGTGGTTTTAACAAATATTTGGTGAGACAAGAAAAACAGGGCAGGTGGAGCCGACTGAGATGTTTCTGAACTGTTTTCAGTGTTTTTTCCTGGTACAGGACGTCTCTATCCAAGTCTCCTCCAACTGGATCCCTGGTGTTAGACACAGTTACGTTTTTTTCCAAGTTTTCCTTGGCTCTGCTTGGGGTGTTTTGGATTCTGCTGCTTATTATAAACAGACATGCGTTTGCAAAGCTTTCGTGATCATCCAAGTTTCTCAGGCACTCATGTCCTCTGGGCTCTTTGTTCATCTGGCAGTGGATAACCTTTAGATAAGTTTACAATTAAACAGTTGTCGCTTGGAATGTTTTGTCATAGCACTGATGTCTTTCAGAGCTGAAAATCACTGTGCTGTCTCCCGTCGGTTGAATTTATGGACCCAAATCAGCCGTGGATTAAATGCTGGTCTGAAACAATGAGCTCCAGCTGAGCATAGAGCAGAGATGTGCCATGCTGGAATCCAATTATGAGCGTCGTTGCTTCATCAATCTGTCCACAGCTGAAAAGGGAACCAGTCAGGGGGACAAAATCCTGAACCTGAGCTTGTGGCTGATCTGCATAGCAAGAATTGTTCTCAGGAAAATGAGCTCCACAGCTCTCAGGGGTCTGTTTTGGTCACTAGGAGTGAGGGCCAGCTTTGTTTCTGTGTGATATGTGGGTGTTTAAAGGATTAAACTGTGGGTGTGTGGTTGTCCTGCAGCATTCTGACAACTCTGACGTGCAGCCTGCGGTTTCTCTCCTCAGAGTGTGCAGGGACAACACATGCACGGCTTTGTTATTCCCAAGTGAACAGGAAAAGGCTCCAGTAAAACCTGCATGGCCAAACCTCAGTGAATTCCTGATGAAGGAAAGAATGCAGCAACAGCAAGAGAAGCCACGTTCTCTTCCTTCTTGGATTTTTTTTTCAATACCATGAAAACCTCACAGCGCAGTACTTTGGCTTGCTCAGCTCTTCATTCACTTGCAAAGCTCTGGCAGAGTCAGACTCATAAAAAAGCCCTGCGGTAGATCTTGTAGATCTGGGGGAAAGAGAAGAGCATGGAAAAAATCTTTAATTTCACTGAGGGCAAGCAGTAACAGCTCAACACGTGCTCTGATTTTAACCCATGTTGGGAACTTCAGTTTGTTTGTAGGCAGGGTGTGTCTGGCTGAAAAAGACAGCCTTGTTTCTCTTCATCGACAGACAAGTTGTTTGGTATAATGCCTGGGAAAGACTGCTGCTATTGTGTTATGCAGTAAAGCAGTGCCAGCAAATTAATATCCCTTGTTACTGCGAGTATTAGCAGCGACAGCTAACAGCAGAGTGAAGAGATCTGACATTCTCACAGCTCTGTTTGTGTAAGCAGCATCTGGCTCAGCTCATGTTTATTTAAACCACCAGAGCCACAAATTTGGAGGTTTATTAAAGAAATAAATGGAGAGAACTAAACAAGACACTCACAAATTAAACCACACTTAAACTGGACTCACAATCATAATAGACCACTTTCTACTCTGGTTGCTATTTACAAGTCCTTTAAGGTTGTTGAATTTTTTTTTGTTTTGTTTTGTTCTTGTTTTCAGGGGGGGCTGGAGTAAACACACACACACACACACACACACAGTTAGCAGGCCTCACCGTGGCTGTTATCAAGGCTCTTTGTTACCCGGCAACAACGTTGTTTCTGTGGGCGGATCCTTCTCTGGAGCAAAGAACTGTGGTGATAACATTCCAGGACATTCCAGGACATTCCAGAACATTCCATGCAGGACTCAGGTGCCCCCTTGCCCTCCATCAAACTGTAGAACTGGGTTCGCTGATACGAGAGAGGGTGAAATACGATTATCAAAGTAGCTTGTCTTACAATTTGCGTGGGATATTTTCAGAGGACTCAAGGAAAATTTGAGCTGGCAGGAGAAATATGTGCAAAAATATGTGAAGTTATTAATGAGGCAAGTCTTGCCATGGGAGTCAGTGTTGCTGGTGTTACCTGGTGTTGGGGTAAACATTCACAACATAGTGATAACATTACCTGCCCAATGTCTTTTTCCATTTTTTTTGTAAAACTGAAACCCGGAGTGAAAGGTTTTGAAGTTCACATACAATGTTATATTATGGTAGGCTGTGATAATGTTACTCTTACCTGTCCAGCAGAAAACAGCAAACTTCCACCTGGGAAAAGCAACACCAATGTCTATTCTTGTTTTATCCCATCCAGATTTTGTTTGTCCTCTTTTCGTGCTGGATTACTCTGAGCTTCTCTCTCTTTCTCTTGTTTAGCTTCTTTCGTTTCTTTGACGACGGTGATTCAGGCTCCTGTGAGGAGAAGGAGTGATAAACATGATCCCCTGTTTATCTGATTTTGCTTTGTTTTTCGAACAGGAGCAACCGCTCTCTCTTCTTCTTTTGGTCTTCCAACTGGTACATTTTCATTGAAATGTGAAATGCCCCAACTACAGCCGTTTTAAGTTTGTCTGCAGCATGGCAGCCTCCGTGGAGGGGGTCCCTCCCTGTGTAGATATAAAAGGCTCATTCTAAGGTTATAAAAACAAAACAACAATTTCAAGCGATTATGCACAAATTAAAACCTACTTATGAATATCATAGGCTATTCCATTTCTACCAAGTCTGTCCCAAATACTACACACTGTACCTTTAAGCACACTTAACATGTTAGAGATTAGGTCAGAAAGGTTTAACTAGATTCTGACTGAAATAATTTGTGAATAAAGTTTCTAAAAAGCATAAATCAATATTTCTACATAAACAGATCAGACAGCTCGTGCTTCAAAGTCTACAGTTCCCAGCAACACCTGACAGACACAGTTAACAGTCAGCTCAATAACACAGTAGAGATTTTTAAAAAATGAAGAGAGCCACTTTAAAAACAAAATTTCCTTTTATTTTTACGCGTTTGCTCTAGTTTACATTTCTCCCTTCCTCAGTCCACCTTGGGAAACAGCTAAAGGCAGCATTGAGTAGCACATAATACACATGATAGGCTACTGTATGTTATGACTATTGAAAGATCTGCTATCTTACACACACACATACATATTAAAGCTTAATAAATTATGATTAAACATGTCTTCTAAGTGGGAGAAAAGTTCAGACCAACTCAGTGCAGATACACTTGCCTCTGACAGAGACACATACTCAGATACTTTAAGGGTCAAATGGCGAAATGCAGGTTGGCAGTACGAGTAACTTTTCAGTAGCGAATTCATCAATGAAACTTAACTGTCCCTGCATGAAGGAGAGACGCTCACAGATGAGTGTCAGTGGGAATGTTCGCTCTGAGGCTGTAAATATTTGGGTGTGTTTACTGAGTTCTTTACAGCAGATTTGTTCCTCCACTCAAATGACCTGGATGCTTTTTGTCCTGGTCTCCTCCACGGAAACAGGTTGAGGAATTGATCCCTCTCATGTGGTCGCACGGTTTGCAGTGACCCACGCTGTGTTTCTATTACAGCCTCTTTTAATGTTTTCTGTATATTCAAAACATATTGGTTTGATAAATGATGATGGCTTTCCTTTGAGTTGGCCTGAAATTCTGCCAGAGGCTCATACGTTTGCATTTAGTACAATGTGTAACAGCTGTGTGGATGTCTGTGGCTCCAGACCCTTTCACTTTATTGTCACTGTTCATCACACATACAATTACATTCCGGTATCATCTCTGGTCACAAGTCACATCTCACAAGATTTTTAGCGTTCCCTGAATAATTTCTCCCCTCTGGTATCAGTTAAAATTACCCAAATATCCAACCCACACTCGGGTCGTTCCTCAGCTCCAGTCAAATATTTCGGCATTGATTTCCCATCATACTGGGAGGTTGTGTGGGGAGGAATTTATTTGCTATGTTTAATTTCCCACTGGGCAGCATTGTTTTCAGGGTCAGGATTTGTTCAGGCTCATCACTAACACAGAAAATAACATTAATGATTTTAAAAATGTAACTAAAAACAAACATCAGAGTCAAAGATCATGGGGTTTGGTTCTCAGTTTGATCTGATTCAAATAATAAGACATTATTTGCCAATTTGCATCATTTTACAAGCTATTTTTCTACAAGATTTTACTCAAAAGCAATATTTTCAAATGCAGTTGTTTCTTAATGTATTGACAACATCCTTCTACAAAAAAATGACCTTTAAACTAATTTGAAAACAATCTGTAAAGTGACTTAAGCCCTATAAGTAGAGTTATTTTGCCCTTTGGGTCCATATTTCCTGTTGTTACCAGTATATCATTTGACTAAGCTGACAGATGCCTGTCTCCTTTCCATATTTTCAGGCCGAAAAGATGTTTTAAGGTTGTTATGGGAAGCCAGAGAGGTCGGCGTGACAGAATAACATTTGGCACGACTTGCAGTCTCAGCAGCAGTCTCTCTCTTACACTCCTCAATCTGCCCAGACTGGTTAAAGATATGAGGAGACACACTTTCCACCTCCTCCTGATGGATTTCATCGCAGTCAGTTTGCATTCCATAGTTCTGTTATTGCTAACTGTGTTTCTCCCTTTTTTTTCTTTTCCGCTTAGAGCTCATGCAGCCAAACTGAAATGACATCATGCCGAGGGGAAGTCGGGCTGAATACGTACCCACAAGGCCCTGCAGGAGGACCAGGGACCAACGGTAGGAGGGGTAGGATAAGATTTTTATCAGGCTGAAAAATAAAATAATGCCTGAAAGGATCATTCCTGGCACAGATGAAGCTTTTTGTCCAATGCTGCAACAACAAGTGGACTGTAATGTGGAAAATGTCCTCTCTGTTTTGACCAGATGATGACAAGAGATAAAGGACAGACAGATGGGGTGGGAGGGCTTATGATGAAAAGAGACTGGTTGAAGAAACAATAAATATATCCGGACAGAAAGAGGGGGCATAAAACATCGAGGCACAGGCTGAGAAGGGGAAAGGGGACATTCTTTGTGTTCACGTTCCTCCTGATCTTTAAAAAGGCTCCAGTTTCTGTGGTTCCTAAGTGACAAGAGGGTCTGGTCAAGAGCTACAGGATTGTTATAAAGGGTTCACTCTACTGTTTAAAGGCTCAGATGTTTGTTTGAATCCGAGGCCAATTATCAGATTAAAAAGTCCAGAGAAAACCCTGTGATCTGCCTAATAAATCCTCATTTGCTTACAGAAACTGTCGTGGGGCCCTCACAGCACGTCAGCTGAACCGTCATACAAGCCTTGATCCTTCGGCCCACCATGTTGGCATAATGACGGGCAGAGGGACCACATCTTTGTTCGCTGCCTTAATAAACAAATGTCTCTTACTCAGTCAGATTTGCACATGGGGAAATGAACTATTACAGGCTTTTACTTGTGCTCAGCACCACAGTACCGTTTCCATGGAAATTCAAGGTATGCCTGCACACACATACCCAGCGTGAACTCACTCATCTGGAATCCTCCCCGCTGCTTTCCTCCAGGCTGAGCCAGCACAGCCTTAACAGCTACCAGCAATGACACATGTGAGGGAATCCTGGATAATTATGAAGAAAGTCCAAGGCAAGTGGCACAGATGGCTGTTAAGCTGGTGGCTTTCATTTCATTTGTTTTCCTCTCTCGCCCGTCACACAGTGACAGACTGAAAACACACTTCCCTGAGAAGTGGTCACATGTTAATGAACATGACAGGCGTTTCTCCAGAGAGGAAAAAAAGTGGGTCTCGAGGGAATTTTCTGTTTTCTTAAATGAATCATCTTGGAAAGTGTGAGTATGGGTCAGAGAAAGTGAGTGAGGGTGTTGAGTATTTGGGGGGGGGTCGCGGGTCATTGACCTTCAGGACCTCAGTGTTTAAGAGACAGGCGTGAAGATGAGGAAAAATAGATCACTCACTTTGTTAAATATTTGATCTGCAGTGTTTAGAATATTATCAGACTCGACTTCTTCCATCCTTCGACGTTTCTGACATCATATTTTGACCAGAAACAGAAGCAGCAGTGAACTTGGCAGTTAGCTGCTGTATGTTCAGATCTGTTGATTCCAGGTGGATGGAGGAACTGGTGTCTTTGTCTCATCAAAATATAAGACTTTGATGCATCTAAACAATAGAAACAGAGAACATACACGTCATCTTTTTTATGTTTGGTCAGTTATCCTCAAGAATAAGACAGAAGAAGAGAGTTTACTCCCATTGGAAACCTTTTCCGTAGCTCTTGATCTTTGTTGCTTGTGACACAATAAAATGAAGCAACAATTACTTGCAGTCCCCCATCACACCCAACAGCCTTAATATGGATTGTACAGTCAGATGCAAATGTTTATATTTATATTTAATCACACTAAACAACATAAAATGCATCCGAAAAAGCATCTTCAAGATTTTGGAAAGCATGCATTCTCTGTGCAGCCCTGCTCAATAAATCACTCTCATGTTTATGTCTGTTCACTGACCAGACGGCCGGCTCAGTCGAAGCCAATGAGTGACCTGACGCTAAATAACCTAAGGCTGACTAATTAAATGACCATTCCACCTGGTGTCCACGTATGAATAACCACAGTTTGCAACACGCAGCTCCTGGTATGCAGTGCGGCAAAACCTGCCACCATCAGACAGAGGCAGCAGTGTGTCGGTGTCACGGGGCCGATTCTCAGTCCAGGAATTTTCTTTCATCTGGAGTTGACAAGTTCTCCCCGCATGACCTTTGAAATGACAAAGACATGTGAGTCACACGACTTTATAGTCTAAAATGTGTCCTGCTAGTGTCTATATTAGACCTGTGATGGACCTTAAACCTCTCCAGAGGTTTTTAAATACTTTTACACCACCCAAAGCATGCTGGGAGATTTTTTCTCTTGGAATAGCTAGACTTTTGTACAGTATGTGCTATAATATTTTTCTGAAAGAACTTTAAAAAAAGATACCTGACTGCTGAAGAATTAACCTAACCGTTAAAGCAGTTCAATTATATTGTACACCCTTTATGCTAAATATGAGGCTACAGCCAGCAGCTGGTTATCTTAGCATAGAGGAAACGACCTGTACCTCTACAGCCCAAAAATTAGCATATTAAATCTGGTTTGTTGGATTTGTACAAAAAATTTGGTGTAAAAACAACAATTTGTGGATTTTCTTGAGAGTTAATTCTTGTTGCCATCACATAACTCCGTGCAGAAACAAACTAAATTGCTGTTTTTACACTTTGGCTTTTGTACAGATTAAACAAACAAGATAATGTGTTATTTAGTGAGCTTTTAAAGTGCTCGTAGACCGAGCATGTTACCTTTGGCCACCCAGGCTAGCTGTTAGCTCTGTTTCCAGTCTTAATGCTAAGCTATGCTAACTGGCTCTCACAGGACAGTCTTATCACTCCCCTCATCTCACTCTGCACAAGAAAACAAATAAGTATATTTCCCCAACATGTCTAACTATTATTTTAATAGCTGTATCTGCTATTCTTTATAATTTTACAGTTTATAAGCAGAACTAAATCTGCAGGAAAGTGAAAAGAAGAGGACGGAAAGAAAGGAATCTGCAGAGAAACAGAGGCCAAGTTGCTTAATGCCAAACACTCTCTCTCTCTCACACACACACACACACACACACATTTGGGTGAAATTAATTACGTACATCGAATAGTTGCTAGTTCAGTAGGACTGAAAACTGAATACTATTATGAATACTGAATGCTACTATTAGTATCATTATTATTATATTATACTACCTGTTTTATTACATATGATCATACCACTCATAGACAGAGAGATGACATAGATAGCTCAGCTGCATACCTCCATCTGTGTTACGTTGGGCACTCTGGGCTCGAGAATCAATTACCCATCCCCCAACTAACACCGTCAAGAAGACCGTGTCACGTAAACCAGAATTCACCTTGATGTACTGTGCTGCCTACGCAGATTAGTTTTTAAATTTTTTTTTTTTTTAGCCATTTCAAATAACCCCCCAAAAACATATAGTCGTGTTTGAAACTGTGGGCCTTCATAATTAAAGCTTTATGAATAAAATGTACTTTATTTGGAGGCAATTGGTGGTGTGACTGACTTTAATTGCATTAGTTGTGCACTATGGATCCCCTGCTCCGGTACTGTGACCTGAGGTGAACCTGAGAGTCTCTCAGCAGCAAGTCGACGCGCCTGCACTACATAGGGCGATGACATGATTAACTTGACGTGACGTGGTTTTTTTTGTTGTTGTTGTTGTTTTTTCTGAGCACTCGTGCGCCCTTACACAAGATTGTGCCCTGGGCACTTGCCCTCTTCGCCACTTTGAGGAACCGCCACTGTAGAAAGGAGTTGAAGATGCTCTACGCACAATACTGGCCCGAGGGCGCAGGTGCCATGCATGGAGAGACTAAAGCTGCATCACTGTGTCGGTGCTCACGGGCCCACAGTACAGAGACTCAGGTGGGAAAGACATCTCTGAGGAACTGAAGGAGGAATTTGTTGCTGTCAGTGACTTTCCCATTGCAAGTGCTGAGTGTGATCGTGGATTTTGACAACTAAAAAGGTAGGCATATACTTGTCTATTAATAGGCTGCCATGATAATCTTTAAATGATAATTAAATTTTAGAAAGATTGTTTGATTCCTTATCATTAGCTATTGTCTTACTGTATATGTTAGACCTTTTGAGAAATTAATTGCTGTTGTAAGCCCCACATGAGGTGATGTGGACATTTGTATGTGAAGTTTAAAATAAAAATAAAATTAATGAATTAAAATATTGCCCTAACATTTTTGAGGCATGTGTTAGACCAACAACATCATAAGTGGGCATGTGCTTATGTGTTTTTTTTAGCACTGTTTTCTGTACGTGCTCTGGCCCCTGTGTCCGCCCCTTCATCCCGTGCTCTCATGTGCACTATGCAATACGGCACCTTCTGATTTACTAAATAAGCACTCCAGCTATACCTGCTGTGCAGTGTGAATGAAAAACACTTGCAAAGATAGTTTTTGATTCAAGACAAGCAAACCATCAGTTAAAGACACACCTATTTGACTGTCATCCTCTCTTTGACCATTTTTTGGTCATTTAAGGACTCATGTATCTCACACTCTGCCAGTCCTTGATGTGTTCTTCCAGGGTTTCCTCCTGCTTTGAAAACATTTTAATGAAAACAAAAAAGAAGACAAAAACAGAAAAAATCCCTGGAGGACCATGTAAAAAAAAAAAAACAACAAAAAAAACCTGATACATTGGTCCTCCATGCACTCTTAAGAGGGGACAAGGGTTTAACAGGAATGCAGATCCCTGCCGGGTTGGGCTGATATGCCAAACAAAGTCAAGCCAGGCATGTGAATGGAAAAGATGGAAAAGGATAAAGACATCCTTAATGTTATCCACTTGAAAAGATCCACCTCCTGCATGCAAACCAAGATGCCATTTTGCACATCATTCTCTGTCGTTGTCAGACTAAAGGTTCTTTTTCACCTAAGATACAAAACAGACAAAAAACCGGGACAGTAATTGAAGTTTCCAGAAGGCTCAATCTCACACATATGGTATTTTATCACATTAACAGTTGCTCACATATTGTGCACCCCTTCATCTCTTCCTGTCACATAAAACAAAAACTGTAAGTCTGGTAACAGCTTCATTAAAAGTTCTCTATTGTGGGGCGTCAGCTTTGTGCCACTTTTGTAAACCACAGCTTTAAAGAGGCGTGAGAGAGTAAATCAATCAGCAGAGGAGCTTTTGACTTAATGTTGAGCTGACAAGTTGACTAATTAAATTTCGATTCCAGTTGCTGTATGACTGATAAGAGTGATTGTACAGCCACTGCTCAATAGGACCTTTGAATCGGGACTTGAATTTCAAACTTTTGTCGGGTGTGTTTACTACAGCATAATTCATTCAGTGTGTGTGTTTGTGTGGAGATAGTCTGCACCCAATTACATTTCTCCATCCATTATTTTCTTATTTCAATTAAGCAAAGTTAATTGGTCAAAGCTTAATAAAAGTCGTCCGTACACCTGGGGAAAATGGTTGTAAATGGTTCACAATTTTTGAATCGCAGCAAATAGATGTTGAGAGTGAGACTTGTTCCAATTCCCTGTCCGCTCAATTAAAGTTTGTGAAATGAGGCAGGTTGATGGAACAGCTGAAATACAAGGACAGGCTGTTTCTCCAATTACAAAAAAGAAGCATCTCGTCATGTTTTCAATTATGTTTCGCTCGGTGGAAAATATCTGTTATTTCATGGAGAGTATGTTATTTCAAATACTTGGACCAAACCAGGATGTAATTCTTTAAT
>JAQFJB010000025.1:15148405-15164160 GCA_029874875.1 Naso minor
ACTTCACATTCAGCCCACACAGTATTAAACTGATCTGTTTCACTGGTGCTAAAATGTTACACACAGTACTTTTAAGTTTTAACTGATTGATAGTTTGTTATTTTAACAGAATGTGTTGGCTCAGGCTTCTTAAATGCAGTATTTGCTGCTTTAAATGGAATATTTTTGAATTCTGGTGAGGCAAAAATGAAATACAATAAACTAAAAAAGTGAAAGGAGACTTCACACTTGGCACTTGGACATTGTGAATGACATTTCTCGCTATTTTCTGAACTTTTCTAGACTAAAACGTTAAATGATTAACAGAGAAAATATTGATAAGCAAAATGCAGACACCCAATACGTGAATGTAAAAGTGAAAATGACATCAAGTAGATGTGAAAAGCAACATAAAGATGCAAATCAAAACAGTCGAGAAAGACGTCTTAAAATTATTCATTTTTGGGCTAAGGTCTGCTCTGTCACTGAGTTCAGGGGCTTCAGTGGTGATCAGATTTTATATTAAAGTTAATGTTGTTGAGCTGCTGACAGCAGAGTTCATCATTTTCAACAGAACCATAAAGTAATGGCACTTTTTCTGTTGATGTCAGACATGAGAAATGCGATTTTGTTCACACCATTTAACTCCTTTCTGACATTTGGTATTATTCATCATGTGCAGCTCTCTTCTGCCAGTTTCGTTCACTTTTCCATTCTGCTCTCTGAGTGTTGCCATTTAGTCGGTAAGATGGATGAACTGTGAGAATTGATCTGGTTTCCAAAGCGTGCAACAGCATCCAGTGCTGATGAGCACTGTCCATTAAAGATTCTAACTGGATCTCATTTGTATGTACAGAAGGAGCCTGAGGGCTGTTTTCATTCAATCTTGCAAAGGAGAATCAAGACTTTAAACAGCTGAATGGCCATTAAAGCCGGAGCAGACTGTGCCTTTATGGTGTAAAATAAAATGTAAATTTTACAAGAAAAATCTGAAACAATACACTCGTGTGATCAGAAACAAAGACGAGATTAATGAACAGAGCATCAGCTTTGAACAATTAAGTTACAGCCGGATGAGTTTATTTATTATGAAAAATAATTCAGCCTTAGTTATGTTGAACAACTAATTTCAAACCGTCATTGTTCATTGGTCAAAGCTCGAGCACTGCGGACTTATTTTATTTTTACAGCAGCCAATACATGAATTTTTCTAGTTGGAATTGGCATCGGGGGGTGAAAAAATTGTGGCAGTGCATCCCTGAGCAATAAAAACAACAGCACAACGCCAGCTGTCTCTCCAGAGCAATGGAAGAGAGAGACATATACAAGAATTAAAGACAAAACCTTCACAGGTTCAATCCCATTTCATCAGCTGGCTTGAATAGAGTGAGGCTAATGTATATGGGCAGCTGCTGAGGATGGAGGCGTTAGTGTCTTTGGCCCGGAAACTGTGCGAAAATAGTTGCCGACTGAGGCAGAGTGTGGCATCCACCTGCACAATGGAGCTGTGCGACTAGAATAAGAATGGGAATATGAATAGGGCTGAGGGAGGAGATGGAGGTGGTGGTGGGGATGGGGATGCACGATGGGGTGACTGAGCAGAGAGAGGCAACTATGTGATTGGCAAAGAGAAAATAGGAAAGGATCACGTAGTCTCGCAGTTAATGAGAGCTGTGTGCAGAAGGTCAGATGAAGCTCTGCTTTTGCAATTAAGTTAACACTTGTGATTATTCGGAGCGAACAGACCAAACAAGAGATAGATTTGTGTGTATTTTTACCTGTCCCAGGATAGGGCCAAGTGGAGGTCCGGGGGCCGCCTGTCCTGACCTCACTATAGCCCGGATTACATTGCCTGTATCCAATTTCTTCACAGCCTTAGCTGCCTTGGAGATCTTTGACATTCTGCTCTATCTGGAAAATCCTTCAAACTGCCTCCGAGTCAACCATCCGCTGAAAATGCAAGAAAAACAAACAAATTAGTCTTCCAAGAATACACAACAGCAACAAATCATTTACACCTCTGCTCATTAATACATCATATACTCGAGTCAATACCGATACCCGCGGGCAAAACCCTGTGCCTTTCCATTCTGCAGCGGGCGAGTAATTAAAAAAATCTTTGCCTTCGATCGGCTCGGTGAGAGCCACTTTCCTGGAGGTGTTTGCAGTGTGGATCAGCAGCCGAGTGAGATGCTCGGCCCGCTGAAGATCCTGAGAACTGGCAGGATTTAAACCTGTCTCCG
This sequence comes from Naso minor, assembly GCA_029874875.1. Classification (NCBI taxonomy): domain Eukaryota; kingdom Metazoa; phylum Chordata; class Actinopteri; order Acanthuriformes; family Acanthuridae; genus Naso; species Naso minor. Next base: position 15,150,628 of record JAQFJB010000025.1, read on the forward strand.
AAAAAAATCATGGTGTGCATGCCAAAACGCCTCAATCGCTTCACCTCAGATCATCTGTAGCACTGCTACACTCCCTGTGCTGCAGCAGAGCTTCGTCTGCATCAGCAGAGGTCAAGTGTCAAGGGCGGAGGGAGGAAAGGAAAATATTTAATACATGAAAGAGGGATGGAAGTGTCGTCCCCATGTATGAATTCAAAGACAGGTCGACTTTTTCATTCCACCTTAAAATGCATTTACCAAATTAGGAGTCAATTAGTGGAGTGCGGAGAATGGCCCGAACTTCTGGCCTTTCTCTGGGGAGGCAGAACACATAAAAGCAGGACTATAATCCTCTGCTCGAATAAAAGTGATACTGACACAGCTGTGGAAAAAAGGAGGAGAGAAAGATCAATGACTGGAGCCAAGGGACAAATACAAGTTTTAGGGCTGAGGATTGTGATTCAGGGAAACCCTGCATTCAATAAAAATAAGTACTTGAGGGGAGAGAAGAGGTCCTGCGATGATTCATGGTAGGCAACAGAGGGTATCCAATTAGATCAACAGAAGAGACAGTACCAAAAAGATATATGGGACCTCATGCTGCTTTGGAGCAACAATCGGGGAGAAACTGCTCCCAAGAAAAGTTGTGATTCTATCTGAGCAGCTGATTATCCAGCAGCCGTTAAAGTGCAACCACCATGAGGCAATATTTGTAAGGGCATTAAGGTGATGCGCGCGCTGCAGAAAGATGCCCAAATAGAATCCATTTAGTTAGAACTCCCTCACTAGCTATCTTTACATTGTAACTCACATGCACTGCTACTTTTCAGGGGTCAATTTCACGCTCTTCACCTAATGTGTTCAGCCACTTCATTGTAGAAAAATCGTGTTGCAGTTCGGATCAATTTTGGAGCTGAGATTAGAAAATGCAGAGAACCAGTAGTACACATTAAATCTTAAGTGAGAGACCCGACTTCTGTTATCAAACAATGCCAGAAAGGCTCATGAATCCTTAACTGGCAAGCTGCAGAAAAATGACTAAAACAGCAGTTTGAGGGGGAGGGGAAAAAAAAAAAACAAGCGCCACAAAAAATATCAACCAATAAAATGACATACTGTACGTCCAGAGAGACGAGGCTTGACTGAAGTTTAGCGACTGCGAGAGAAAACAATTAGGACCAGCATCAAATGTTGGGTTTAATTCCAATTTGGGGGGGGAAAGGGAATAACAGTACTGAGAGTGGGGAAATGGCAGCGTCATGCTTTAATGCACCGCAACTCCAATCTGTGTTGGAGTATGAATAATAAAACCCCAGTTCCCTCGCAAAATGAAATCACTCATCACAAGGCCAAGCAGTTAACGCTGAGGAAGCATTGACCTACATAAGGCATCACAACTGCACTGACAGTACGTTTCACACGGCTGAATTTACATTAGATTCAAGGGGTAAAGCTGTGTTAACTGCGCGCCAGCAGGAAACGTGGTTCAAGGCGGTCCAATAAGACTCAATCAGTGCTCGGTTAATGTTTCGCTGTGAAAAAAATCAAATCAAAGGCGCAGTAATTTGGAAGGAACAGACACAATTTTGAGCTGCTCTTTAGGCCGAATATTACATTTCTACGGCAATTACAAGCAATAGCCTCAGTGATAACAAGGAGTCCACGGAGCAATTTGTTTGCATGGTGCAGAGTTGCAGCAGAAAAGCACTTTGTTTAAACATGCGTCTTGATAAATGACATGCCACAAAGCGAGCTTTTAAATTACCACCTAATAAAGGGAGGGTGAGGTGAGCTACAATACAGCAAAAACCAACGCAAACTTCGGACTGCTCTGCAAATCTCCGAGCTGCTGCTGCACTGCCTGCTCTGCCTTATGATTTAGCATCAAGTCTCCAGTTATCAATTCGAGCAGTTTTGGTTAATAAATCGCCTGTCACAACCAAAACCCCTAACTCTAAATCCAAACTGTGTTTCTTGGCCTATCTGTCTATAAACCTGGACATTTTCTCCTGCTGCCTGTCAGCGATGCTACTTGGGATGGGATGTATCTCTGACAGAGGTAAACATGTCAATAAAACTGAGCACACAGGAGAAAAGCAGAAAAATCTCCACTGTCATTACAAACTGCAGGTCTATATCAACTGCTGTGAAAAGATGATGTGAAATTACACTTCCCATGTAAAAACTCATACCTTTTTACCACCTATCCATTATAATGTGTCTGACGATTTTCACAGACCAGTAACGGCAGCTTGTGTGGTGCATTTCAGCATAATTAAAGCAGACTGCACATCAAGGATAGAGCTGACTTTGATTAAGGAAATTAATCAGTTTGCTATTAAAAATGTGGGTGTAATTGCACCACCGCTGTTTGTTGTTTAGGCTATTAGGCTCTCTTTAGTCTTCATTAAAAAATACAAGCATAACGATACCTAACATTAGTATGTGTATTTATACATGTCAAGGTTACAGACATGGATCTTCTATTGAATGACATCCTCCAAGGGACACACACAAAAAAAAAGGAAGAAAAGTCCTCTAAAAGATCGCTTTAGTTTGAAAATCCCAGAACCTCCTCAACATAAATGATACTGACATCGAAGCAGCCGAGAAAATCACGTCTTCTTCTGCTTCTCTTTATATCTTTCATATCTTTTTACTGCAGTCTGATGAAATTTAAAAAAAGGGAATACTAATTGATTTCTCAGTGGGATCAGGCTTTGTACCTGCAATAGCACAGAATCAAATCCATTCAATAACCTTTGTTACACTTTATCTGCAGTCTCATCTTCGTATCTCTGCCAAATTAGAAGTGAATGAGTGAAGAAAATGAAGTCAAATCTTTTCTAATAACAGATTTTGTGTTGCCGCAAGAATCAAAGACTATTATCTCATCAAAGAAACTCTGACAGAGATTAATTTGAGTGTGGATGTGTTAACCTGTAAACTGTGCTTTAGTGAAGATAAAAGTTACGTTTCTCATCAGTCATTCTCTGTGTCCATCCTGAACCATCTCTGCACGGTGGGGGGAGAGAAGAGAGGAGTCAGTACGTGCTTTCCAAGGCTTAACACCAACACTTACTTTAGGTTATGTGGTGTCAGAATGAAAAACGAGTATAACAAAAGGGAAGTTACTTGTTTCACCACTTCAGTCCATAGTCAAGACAGAAAAGTCTTAACAACCATGGGATTTATTTACAGGATATTTTGTACAGACAGTCATGATCTCTGGAGGCTGAATCTTACCGACTTCAGGGATCTCCTGACTTTTAATGTCGTGTCACAAGCAGGTCAAAACTTCACCTGCAAAACATCTCAACACTTGCTTGACAGGATGACGGGTTATTTTGCACAGGTATAACTGTAGTCTAAATGTCTTTGACAGTCTTTCTGACTTTGTTGTCACGCTGCCGGGACGTTGATATCTGCAGTTCTGACTGAAATAAAAAAGTTGAAAACTCTCAATATCCCTCAATTCTTAACACTTCAATTTATGACTAAATAAATGCCAGACTAATAACATTCCCATCAGCCTCAGCTGTACTTTGTCTTAGGTGCAAATTAGCAAATCTCAGCATATTAATTCGCTGAACTATGAAGGTAAACATTTTGTTTGCTGAGCATCAACATTTAAGCATTGTCACTGTGAGCACGTAATGTTGACATCTGCAAATCGCTAAAACTGCCTTGTCTTAGAATGGCTCAATGACAAACAGTTCGTTAAAGAGCAACTAAACCCCCACACCTCTTTTTTCAGCTGAAAACCGAGGCTAAGAAGTGTTTCGTGTTTTGAATTAATTCAGGTACAAATCTTGACATTTTTGTTCAAATTAACTGACTTTTTCATATTCCATTTGAAATGTGTGTAGCGACTGGCATCTATTGGTTGAAACCCGGCTATTAGAATGCAGGTGAAACATGATGTGTCTGGTGCTTGTGCAGCATCATCACCTAGGAAACAGCACACACACACACACACACACACAAGCGCACACCAAGAAAAGTTTGGTGGAGAGAAGCCGGCTGCTTATTAAATGAACTGCAGACACATGTGAAAACTAAAATATGCTAACAGCTAAATCTAACTACAGTCACTACACTCAAACTATTCTATTCTCCTGGTCGACTCTCAGTAAGGCCCCGCCTCCTAGCGCTGCTCGAGTTGATACATATTTTCATTTTCGAGATGCATTCTTTGGAATTTCAGGAAGGATGCACACCAGCCAAAACTCTGGGGATTTAGTTACACTCTAAAAAAAAAGTCATGTTGTCGCACTCCATTTTTTAGCGCCTCGTAACTAATTTCAACCAAACATATCAGAAAAACGAACGCTTGAACATTCACCAGCGTGATCAGAGCTACCAAAAAAATGACAGATTTTCTTTTAATGTAGACTTTGCTTTTTAATTTAACCAATTGCCCCTTCTGCTAACATGGGGGTGAGGGGGTTATACTGCAGTCAGACATTGGGGGGAAATCAGGATGTTTTAAGTTTTTTTTTGTTATTGTTGTAGCCTCATAGAGGTGAGATTCTTTTTTGTCTTTACATAGTGTAAAAGGTGACAGGAGGATGAAGGGAAATAAGAGGAGAGAGAATGAGAGTAAGTTAAAAAAAAAAAAAAAAAAGGCCCTCTTTGTGGGAAATATGGACACGCTGTGATCGAGGATATAATCCATCTCAATTCTTTGAGCCGCTGCAGCACACCTTTCTGGGTTTTTTTCCTATTTGCTGTCCCTCGTGTGTTGCGATAACACAGCATTTACAGCTTAGCCGATAGTTCCCAGCCTTTCTAAGGATGAATTTAGCTGATATTATAAATCAACGCAACAAGGTTCTATCTTAGGTTATGTCTGAATAGTGTGATCCATTACTTGATGCGTACTTCACGTCCTGAGGGTCTAATTTTGTGATTCCCTGATAAGGACTGAAGAATTCCTGTTTCACTCTCATCACTCAGTCCACAGTAAAACCCATTCTGTTTCCATCTCTTTAAACAGATGAAACCTGTCAGAGCCCATTTTCAATCCAAACCATGATTAGTAGTCTTTTAAATTACAAAGGACCAAATACATTCTTATCTTCCGGCGACACTAAAATCAGCTCTGACAATTGGTTTTATTCAACTCCAAGTGTGGCATTCACCTTTATTTGTTGCTGGACACTTAGCTGAAAGACATTTCCCCATTAAGATTGCGGTGCACTTCAGTCGCGTGTGCAACTTCTGAGATAAACTTTGCCACCACTTTACAACCTGGCCGCTAAACAAATTTAAAATAAACAGGAAGAAAGGCCCTGGAGAGAAGCTGGAGTCCCTGCATGCTAATGGAAAAAGAGCAGGAGCATATTAAAATTATAATAACAATCTTGTGTTTCTGCCCGTCTTTGCAGAAAAGTTTGAATACCATTAGAGCCACAATAAATTGGTGTCCTTGTATATAGAAAATAATGAAATCTCTATTAACTGCACAATAAACAGCAGAGGAAGGATCCTCAATGGCAGCAGGGAACTCTGGGACGTAAAATTTTTGTAGATGGCCCCTAGTTATGAATTAGCAGCATTAACTAGTCAATGAGCCTAATGCATTGACCAAACAGAACAAATGTGCTAGGCTGAGATCATTAGGTGGGCCACACGAGATGCTCTCGCTAAGATTGAGAGATAACCTCGGATATAAAGTCATAGAGAGCCAGTCATATGCCGATGCTGTTCCACTACATTAGTATTCATCCCATCAAACTCCGGCCCTGGAGCTATTGATTGCTGAATGCCAAGTCCTAAAGGCCAGTCAAATAAAACGAAGAACTCCAGAAGAGTCTGAATGATCCCACAAGACCGAAAAAGGGAACTTGCACGGCCTGATTTAACCGAGGGCTGAACCTGCAGGTCTCAGCGCTCCCGGTTCTGAAGTAATCTGTCTGTTTCAGGAACAAACAAGTGAGAAAAAAACTCAATCCCACACATACAGGATTAAACACATTTCACATCCAGTCTTCTCATGTAACACCAAATTGCACTAGTTTTAAACTACGAAACAAGCAGTAAGGTGGAAAACACGTTCACATCAAATATTCAGTATGCAAATATCTTGGCAATACATAAATAAATAAAACTATTGCTGCTTTAAAATCAATTTCTTACATTTATATAATGCCTCTGCTGTGCTGACAAGCCTTTTATACATCATAACAAAAGGGTCAATGTTTTCAATGTTCAGCACGTTTTAGAATGCAAAGCCTCATCATACAATGCGTACTTTCAATTAAATGAAAACTCATTTGACCTCTGTCTGCCATCATTGTGGTCTAATGCTACCTTGGAAAAAATAAATCCTTGAGGCTGTGCTTTTAGCAAGCACATAAAGAAACGTTTTTCAAAGGATCTGCAGCAACCACTGTAAAATTAGACTAAATTAGACTAAAACGCCTATTAAGGTGTACCCAAGGTAAACTGAAAGCTGTTTCTGAACCATTAGAGTAAACGCACAGACTTGGTCTTTCAAAAAGGAAAATCGTAGATTTCATTCCTGAGGAGTCAGAATCACTGTTAGTACTCCAGGCTTTGAGTAATATAAATCTCATCACACTGAAAAGTAAGACTTGTGTTATGTGTCTGCGTTGTTCTGCAAACAGATGCCAGCAAACATAACATTTATTCAACGCTTTTCTAGCTGTTTGATCGCTCAGAAACGCTTTTCGCTGCATATTAAGATTTATCCGTTTACACACATACATGCATACACTAACAGCAGGGGCTCCGATACAAAATCCCAACCTGCTCATCAGAAACACACACACACACACACACACACACACACAATGAAAGAGCCGTCAGAAGCAATCTGGAGTTCAGTATTTTGCCCAAGGACACTTGGACATGCAGACTGGAGGAGGCGGGGATCGACCTTCCACTAAGTAGATGACCCGCTCTACTTCCTTAGCAACAACCATATAACTTATACATTCTGTCTGAACACTTTTCATGTGGACTCTAGAAGGTTTCTTATTTCTAGCTAAGGGAAATCTAAATTTAAAAAAAAATCTGATTTTTTTTTTAAGGCAGTAGTGTTGTCAAAAGTACAGAGGTCTCGATACATATTGATACTGAATATTCAAAATGCTTTAAATACTCATTTTTTCAGTACTGATACTCCAGTACTAGCTGTGGTTTTTTTGCTCCCCTTTACAGCAGCAGGTTGTCACATGCACTGCTAACGGGAACAAACAGTCCCATGTCCTCCACAAGCAAATGGACTTAGATGTTGTTATTCTTAAAGGAGAACTTCAGAATTTTTTAACCTGGACCTTATTTCCGTGTGTGTGTGAGAGTGTGTGTGATTGAGGGAACAACTGTTCTGGAAGTTGGTCAAGTACCAAGGGAGGCGGATGCAGCCAGCAGCCAGGAAACAGGCGTGAACGGGATTCTTTGGGGCAATTACACATTGTCAAAGTTCATCCACTAAAAGTGCTTGTTTTTGCTACTGACCAACTTAAATAAATAGTGTAAGTCTGTGACAACAGCACGCGAGGTGTTTCTATTACCCTTCACTTGTTCCAGGTTGTGTGTAATTACTTTTCGTTCTGGTCTGGTCGCCCACTTGTCACATTGTAGGAGCTCCTCATCCTTATACTCGGGCTCAAATAAATACGGGCAGCCATCTAAATCAAAGGTTTCATCCACACTCCTGAAGGTGGGTAAATATTTAACCATGACACTGAAATTGATGAGACAAAACTCCCAACTGTACTCCAAAACGACCCGCTCTCAGTCACGGCTGCTCCGTTACCTTTCTGCAACATCCTCCATGAGACTGAGACTTCAAAACGAAATTTGGTTACACGCTGCCCGGAACAAGTGGAGGGTAAAGCCCGGACCGCACGCCCTGTGTGTACCTCTGCGGTACGTCTGAGCGACTGAGCTTTTGCGTCTTGCTCGCTGTCATTGTCCACACATTCAGCGTCACTGCTGCCTCTGTCAGCCCTGTCTTTACACATAGAGTTTCAGAGACACAGAGACCAAAGGAAAACTACTGCTCTCCACATGATCTTTTTTATTTCTTAACATTATATAGTTCACTACATTGGGTCTCTGGTTTGTCATTTACCCTCAAATAAAATCTAGAACCAAGCTTAAGTATGGTCTGTTTATTTACACAACAAGATCCTTCAAATGTTTCACAATTACATTTTTAAACCGAAGGATTCTTTGCATATATACACACTTGTGAGAGGTTTTATTTTGAAAGGCACACCAGACACAAAACTAGAGAGAATGTTGCTGGTACGACGTCATTATGACTGTCAACAGATTATTTCTCTATTTTAGCAGAGACTCCTGAGCTGAAGTGTTGTGACGCTGGAGGCGTGTACGAGACGTGCGTCTCGCAGAAATGCCTTGCATGCTGTTGTCAGAGACTTACAATATCGATCAGAGCCGGTCAGGGGCAGAAACAAGCACATGAGCTTTGACAGCGCGCACTTGCCCCCAAGAATCCTGTTCTAGCTCAATTTTCAGCTGCTGGCTGCGTCCACCTCCCTCGAAACTGGACCACCTTCCAAAATAATTATCCTCATCAGTCACACACTCACACACACACACACACACAAACATGCACACACAGGGAAATAGGGCCCAGGTTGAAAAATCATGAAGTTGTGCATCAACACAAGCCTTGTTATACTCATCTTTTTTTTTTTTTAATGAAATGTTATGCCCCTAATGTGTCATCTGTTCCCCTGTGGTATCAAACATAGTATTAAATATTGATATTTTCAAAGTGTTGTAAGAAATTCCAGTTTTGTGACAACACTGGTAGGCAGTAGTGTGTTGACAGTTCGGGGAAGACCCTCTCCTGATTCAACATGTAAAAGCCTCTGTGCACAAACGGTCTATAAAGAAACGGCTTTCCTGAACAGAAGTCCAACTTCAAACCATTCCACACCTCTGGTACGAACTCGACCAGCAACTGTGAGTCAGGCCTCGCTGCCAAACATCAGTACCCAGCCTCACTATGGCTCCTGTTAATGATGGGGATGAAATTCCTGCAGTGAGGCTCTTTAATGTTGTAAAAAGCCTTCAAAGAACAGTGGAAGCTGTATACTGCAAAAAAAAAAATCAAAGATTGAGAACTTATGCAACCACCACATATGGGTGTTATTTTCAGTATGTCCATATTGGTGACAGTATGTTGTATTACATCAGTTCAATTATCTCTCTGTTACTGAGCAGTCACCGTGCAAAAATAACAGTTAATGAGGGCTGCAGCTGTCCTCTGCTCCGTTTAAAAGCAGTTGTGTGAAAAGTTGACTACTGAAGCAGCACATATATGCCTGTCACTGCAGTCTGGGTTCAAACCAGGACTGCTTGAATAGTGATGACTCTCAGTCTATACTCCCTGCTTGTATTAACGCCTCTTGCCTGTATTCAAATCCCGGGGAGGTCATTTTCTTTACTGGCTTCACTGAATTACATTCCCCCCGACTCATCATGTTTGAAAGGCAAGACAGAATGTGTTTCAAACTGCCTGCACTCCAAATAAATATTAAAAAAAGCAAAAAAACAGCGACAATAAAGCATCAGCAGCAGAAATAGAACATGATATATATATAAAAAGGGAAACAGCGCTCGGTTCAGCTCATCTTCTGATATTTTTCTTCAGGCAGACAGCATGTTTTATACGTAGTGAATACATAGCAGTCAGTTTTTCCCTCAGAAAACAAAGTCAACGAAACCACAGACGGGTGTGTCGACAAACAAACTACGCTAAAGATGCATTAGAGGCTCAACAGGAGCTTTTATCTTCTGAATCGCATCAGATTTATCACAGCAATTCTGTTCAAGTGTTTGGAATCAGGTTCCTCAAAAGGCTTGATTCAGTCAAACTGCTAAGAGGGCTACTTCATATCTTTGAAAGCTATTTTCATGCTTTTAGGTTGTAAAAGATTCCTCTTTATAAATGGAGTGATTTTGAATCAAGGCTTAATTAAAAAATGTTTTGTACAAGGAGAATAGAATGCTGTATAATGGTTCAACCACACTGACAACTGAAAGGCCAGAAAATAGAGAAGGGCACCTCTGAGCAACAATAATATGAGAATAGATGAAATCACCAGTCAGTCAATGGTGAAGAAATTGGAAGCTTTTAACAGAGCAGACTTAAACAAGTCCGACTCCTGTGTCACTGTAAAGTGCACAATAATACCTATAACAGGCTAGAATTTACAGGAGTGTGGTTTTGGCAAAGATACTCTGGCAGCAGAAATTATAAATTTTGCATTGACTATCAGATGAATTTACTATGGGCTAACGAATCATAGTTTAAACTCATTCGTTTAAACTGCTGAGAAGACTGCAGGGGGTCAAATAAAAACGGGTTCCCAAAATATGTAGGGCCCAGGGTGCTGTGATTCAATAATGATCGAAGTTCACTTCTGCTTTTCTGGAATAGAAAACAAATTTCAATTTAAAGGTATTTGCAGAGAAATCATCAAAACTATTCTCCCCTGTGAAGCAACAAAGCGGGGCTCATCAACTAAATGGAGACTTTAATCATTTAGTTATTATTCTTCTGCGGTCAAAATTACATTATATGTACATGATAGATAAAGTGTCTGAATTAGGCTGTTTCCATCAATATTAACACAGAAATTTGAATGTGTGGGCTGTCACGCTTTGCAGTGTGTTGTGTGGAAAACAGACGCTGACAGACAGCAGCTGAGATTCGAGTGCAGACCAGAGCTTCTGGAGGAATAAACAACCAGCGCCACACTGGATTCCCCTCTGATCCAGAGCTGTTTACCAGCAGAAGGAAGCAGAGATGGAAGTTTATTTTTTCAATTTAAGGGATTAAAAAGTAGGTTTATCTTCACTTAAACCCGTCTCAGCAGCGAGCCGTGGAGGTCCAACCCTGTGCTATACAGAGCTTCTCTTTGCTAAATGCTTACTATAGGAGGAAATGTGCTCTACTTTATGCATGTACTGAAAGGAGAGGGGAGAAAGAAATGACTTAGAGGAAATGACTAAAGAACAAAAGCCTGATAAGTGCTGAGTTCAGTCAGAGGCTGAACTGAAAACATGAACTCACAGACACCAACATTCTCAGTGCTGTTGCTCGCTCACTTACGGCTAATGTACAGTATTCTAAGTGTGTGCAGCAGTTAAAAACATCTAATTGCAATTTTTTTTAGGCTGACATTGCGATTGCGATCTAATCTGCAATTTTAGAGTGAATAATCGTTTTTTCACCACTGTTCTCATTTTACTGAAAAACATATTAAATTGGTCATGATGTGATTTGTGCAGGGATCTGTACTAAACAAAGATGTTTTCCCAAGTCAGTAAAATATGATGTGCAGGCCAGGACAACTCTGTAGCAACACAATATTTGAATTAAAATGTTCTTTTGACAAGTAAACACAACTGTGTTGTTCTGCTCTATTCTATTGCGCCTCCATGTGATTGAAAAACGGCAGTAGGCTATACTACGATTTTGATGAAGTTTCAATTAATTGTCAGATTCTGACGACAAATAAAAAATCTGACAACTAACATTAAAAGCTTCACTGGAAATCTTAAATAGGAGCTTCAAATGTAACAAAATGACATTTGGTACAGCCCTACATACTGAAATCAAGAAGAAAAGCAGCAAAAAGGTGATTATAAAGTTTTGAATGGTAACATACGCTTGAATTCTGTCCATGACTTATGATCTTAATGTAGGTAACAAAAAGAAGCTTAAGATATTTTTACTACTCACAACATCATCAGACTTGTTTTTTACTAGATGATATTCAGCAACAACACTTAACCAATATGTTGTGATGAAGAGGAGGAAAAGCAACGCAGTCACAGGTTTCAACACACACACACACACACACAAAGGAAGCATCACAGCCGTCACAAAGCAACATATGGAAACTCAAAGCTCTGGCATTATGAAAACCAATGTTCAGAAAAACTGCAGACCAAACGTGACTGCAGTTAGGATGTGTCCATAAACCCTGGAGCCATCTGTCTCCCCCCTGGGTGTGAGCTCCTGCTGCAACTGGAGCTCACATTGGGGTGGTATCATTAATATATAACAGCGTGGGAGTGTGATTAATGAACTGGAGACACGAGAATTAAGAAGGGTCAAACTTGAATCGCTCCAGCTACAAGAAATGTGGTCGAAGCTAAATTTAGATCTGGATTCCGCAGCAAAACACAACAGTTGGGAAATGACTCAGCGTTTGATCTTCTCCTACATATTTAAATTATTCAGGCGTTTACCAGATAGTTGTTAGCAGACCAGTAGTTTTCATCCTCCAGGTCAGGACCCCCAGGGAGAGGAACTGATTACCCGGGTTGGGGGTGGGGGAAAGTATCTATTTACACAAATTTTTGACTGTTTTCTAATCTTGCTTTTTTCAAGCAATACTAAATTAATGCTAAAGTCACTCTTCAGTTGGACCACTGTCAACTCACAGCCTATCAACCTGTGACGATGAGTCCCTAGCAAAGAGAATGAAGAGCTATAAGCTATAAGATCACAGGTTTATCAACGTGGGATACCTGACTTGTTGCGCGCGGGGGTTAAATCCACCTGACACCATTTTTAAACCACGTTTCTTCTTCTGTTTGTTGGTGCTGATGTTCAGATTCATACAAATACAAAAGACATTTGAAATGAATCTGCCTGGTTGTTACTGTGCAGCTATTTGTCTTTCTTTGGGTTGTGGTTGGTTGTGACAAAAATAATCCTTGCTCCCGGCTCGCTGTGTTTACACTTTAATATTGGTGCATTTCATTCCTCCCGCACAAAGTTATTATTAATGTTGTTAGTTCCATCTCTGCTTTTCCTGCAACAACAAGTCACAATGTCGGCTGTGAATCAGATTCAGTTTTGGGACCATAACTAATCAAAAGTGCTTTGATGGTAGTGAGACGACTCAGATTCGGGCAAATAAAGTACAACAGTTCAGCATAAGACTCAAGTTTATTCTCAGAGGAGCAAAAAAGTGTTTCGTCGTTCGTGTTTAAAAACTTTTACCGGTAATGCATTTTCTTTGACAGGTCAACTTAGATCTTCTCTATTTTTATAACATCAAGATAAATAATTAACCGTTAAAGTAATGTTATTTGGGTCATGTTTATTAAGGTTTATTATTTATTAACACTCAGGATATGAGGTAATCTGCTTCTTCAATCCGGGTGTGGTTTCGCTTCGAGAGAATTTAATTTGGCCAGGCAACACAAGCAAACATCTGTCACCACATCTTCTTCTGTCTTCTGTGGTCAACTCGTTTAATTGACTGACTCATAAATTTTGATGTGTTAATAAATATGAATGAAAACTTTGATTCAAATATTGCATAATCCTGACGGTTGCGTGCATGTACATGAGCTTAACCCACTTCAAAATCTGCTGATTAATAATAAAAAACAAACTCAAAGGATAATTAGTGATGATAAAAGATTTTATGTAAAATAAGCAAAACTGTTCAAACTTTGGCACAATATCTGTTCTAATGAAGGACCCCTTTGCTCATAGTATCATAGTAAGAAGCTGACTTTTTA
>JAQFJB010000025.1:15245095-15257592 GCA_029874875.1 Naso minor
TGTTAATTTCCTACTGCGCACTAGAGTTTAGAGTTAAATAAAAATGCAAAATAAATCAAAAATCTTTGTAAAGTGTGACCCTCAACACTGTTTCAAAATTATATACCTTTAGAATACAAAAATTATACTTGATATAAAGTATCAGTGCATAATCACTTCCTCCCCTCAAAAACAAAACAATTTGGTCACAGACAAATACACAGGGGTTCAAAGCATCCACATTACACTGCAGTTTACTCACTGACAAATACTGTTTCCTCTCTAGTGGTTACCAAGCACAAGCTAGCTGCATTTTTAAAGGGTTTGTACGCTAACACAAGCATGAACACGTTTGGTCCACAGTGTTTTCAATACATCCTGTATGACAATTAAAATGCTGTTAAAACAAGAAGATTTTACATATTAAGTCACATAACAGTGAACCAAAGCAGACTGGTGCTAAGCTCCTGTCGCCTGCCCTGCAAGCTTTGCTAACACTTAGCCCGAGACAGAATAATGGAGAGTATCCTCATATCTGGAGTGAAATGTTGGGATGTTACATGTTGATGTCAGGAGGACTAAGCTGGAAAACCCTTTAAGTGACTTTAAAGCATTATTTCAAATGAACAAACAACTGAAATACTACGTAACAGTGTTTACAATCTAAATAAATACACATTTGTTCTACTAGTGCTTTCTGAATAAACTGCTCCTATGACGTCTTGTTCTAATCTCATATTTCTAACTCTAATAAAATGCTTTTTGTCTCACTTTCTTTTTACTTTGACCACAAAAATAACTCAATACCATATTAAAGTTGGAGGAATCTGTACAGTAACTCCTTCTTTCAATGCCTTCACGGCTGAGCTGTAATTTAAAATCTGAAGCTGCCTAAGTCTCAGCTCTACCCTGTTTCCTCCATTGACCTGCTTTAACCTGTGATTTTCCATAATGGGGAGAGAGCTTTAAAACATCGACCACTTCACGTCACTCCTGCTTAACCTGAATAAGCTGAGCTGAAGTTTTTTTTATGGAATCACAGGAGAAATGACCCCTCAAGTATGAGACGTTTCATAATTAATCGTTGGTTTTTTTATGTCTGCTTTTTTTGCTTTGAGCAAGGCTGAACTTCATATGAGCCACGTTACAGATGCAATTTTCGTTAAATCTTTTCGTTTCTTTACAGTATTCACAATTTGACTAAAACTGAAACATATGAAAGTCTCGTTATAAACACAGCTATCCTCTGTTTTTCCTGCATGTTATTCTTCATCATCAAAGCTCGCAGTTTATGCAGATCTGTGGTGAAGCTGGAATCAATGCGGTTTGTTTTCACAGTAGATGAAAGAAATACCTGAGCCTGCTTTCAGCTGTTTGATAGATCACAGTGAATGTGGAACGAACCAGCAGCATTAACGTCAGCCTATGTCTGAAAACTGGAAAGGGTTCGACACTCTACAGATTTCCTTTTGTTGCACAACAAACGCCCTGGAAGTTGGAAGATGCAGAAGTTACAGTCGAGTAGATTCAGAGTTCATTTTTAGAGCGTCCTTTCTAAACACTTTAAGAGGGAATGTCACGTGTTTTCCTCTCAAATTTGCAACAGAACAGTCCAGAGATAAGAGCCAAAACAGAGGAGAACAAAGCAAAGGCCTCAAGGCTGTCAGTCAGATTCTCCAGAGGGGTGAAGCAGGAGGTTACACAGGAGGGGTGGAGTAGCGAACAACAGAGTTGTAGTCAGGCGGTGGGCTGTGACACTCCAGACCTGCGTCCAAGGCCGAGTCGTCCAGACTGAAGTCCAGAGAGGGAACCGTGGGTGGGAACTTTTCCTTCTCTGAGTCACTCAGCACCGACTCTTTACTCTTACTCACTGCCTTCATCCTGAAAACACAAAGAAAGCAGCATAAATATTAAAGGGAAAAACCAAAGGAAGGCTGCTACCACACAATTCAATTCAAATTAAAATGCAGATTTTTCAAGAGGAAATTCAAGAAAAATTGATTTGTAAACATAAAATGACAGAAAGCTGATTCAGAGTGACTGTTTTTATTAAATACAGCAAAAACAAAAATGTCTCCATCTCTCAAGTTAAATATTCTTTTGATTGGTTGGTTAAATAGTAACATTTAAAGACATCACTGCAGGCTGTGGCAGACTGCAGACAAACTTTCTTACGTTTTAAAGACAACTGATAAATCTGTAAAGAGTAAATTATTAGTGGGAGATCCAGTTTCCCTGAGCTCCAGCTAAACTTCCTGTTCATGGATCCAGAGATGCAGCAATCTAAGTGGATAATTACCACATTATCAGCAGGAGGTGTACAATAAAAGGACACTTCTAATGACAAAAACAGACACAAGAAATCAGTGTGACGTGACAGGATGAACAGTTAACATCCTGCCCAAGAAATGACACAGGAAAAAAAAGTTCCTCAGGGCTTTTCTCTCAGGGTGGAAACTGAAGGAGCCAGTGGCTCCATTTCTGATCCTGTTCCGCTGGGGGGGCATTTTTGTTCCGCCTCCGATCTGGCAGTGGAGGAAGTAACAGAGCCGCATTGACGTCTGTGTAAAAAGAGTGAGCCAGCAGGGCGTGACGGGGTGTGATGCATTGACGACATCGGGAAATTTAAAAAGCAGCTAGCAGCAGTTAGCTGCTAGTTCAAAGATGATGAAGAGCACCTGAAAACGTCTGCAAACTGGGAAGACAACGAGTTCTGAGAGATCACTCGCTATAAAACTGTGATTATAAATGATTGATATTGACATATTAGAAAGCACTACTACAATGCCACACTGCAGCAGCATTATGTCTGCGTTGTTGTTGGTTCAGTGAAAAGAAGGATCTTTGCTGTGGCAGTATTGTAGGATCTCTGTGTAAAAAATTCCAAGGAGTAAACAACCCGCTGTGCACTTCAACTTGTGCATAAAATTAAGCATTCATTCTTCTTATGAGTTTTTTTTAAGCCATGAATTGATCGCTCTCACAATAAAGATCTGCTTTGATATTTTCAATTTACAAAAACCTGCTTGTGAAGCTGTACAACCAGGCAAACCCCTCCTTTATTTAAAATATGATGTAATCAATCATCCTGAGCTTTTCCGCTTCACTTAATGTCAGGAATATGAGTAATTGCCTTTTATTGTCTTTGGAGGTTGCTATGGGATTCTAGAGCTCCTCTCTAGAGGTCAAGGGGTCAGTGCCCAGCAGGGGTAAGTGACACTGCTGTACTGGAATGCTGCCCTGATGAATAAACTACCTGCTGGACTTGGGATAAAGAATAGTTAACAATAGGACAGTGTTGCCTTGCCAAAGCCAGGCTGCAGGTCCACGTGGCAACAGGAAGCAAAATGAGTCAGGGTCAGATTTTCCAGCTCCTAGTGCTCTTGGACTTATGAAATGAAAACTTTTGGGGTTAAGACTGTTGGTTTTACAAGACAGGACTAGCTTTTGCAATTTAGTCCACTACAGATCTATTAAAACATTGCTAAGGCAGCTTCCCTGGCAATATTGTGTAATCAAAGTCATATTGAGTGGTGCCAACAAAAAGCAGTCGGGTTAGAAAAGTGAAGGCCACGGGACAAACAGGTGGACGTCAGCTAAACAAAAGGAGCACAGCGCTATAGCTAACAGGGGAGGCCCTTGTAAAACCTCATAAGTTCAAAGGTGGCAGTGATTGAGCAGTTGCCCAGCAAAGAAGCTCCTCCCGTTAAAATGCAGATCATTCTCTGCATACCTCGGTCGATTCTCTCATCATTGCTGAGGTCCTGATGAGTGAACAGGCCTGTGATGAGTCTCCGTAGCCTCGACTTCAAATTTTGAATTCTAAAAAACACAGTGAGCCAGAGTGTGTGTGTTTGTAACAGTGAGTTTGGTGAGTTATTGTTTGCATGTTTCCCTCTTAATACATTTATGAGAGCTTTTATATGGTTTTCACAGGTTTATACCCTTTCCTCTTGGACTCAATAGCCATTGGAAAACATGAAGATTTGTTTTAGGACAATTTACTTTTTTGCAGTTTCTCCTTTAAAGCTTTGAAGGAGTATTAATAGTCGCAACTGTGAAGGGAGCAGCGGGATAATACCACAAGGTTTAAAGTGTAATTACCGAGTTCAAAGGTTTGACCCGTACATTAACCCTGCCACTAAGCAGCTGTAAACTTAATATGTAAGCTTAAGACACCTACAGAGACCACTGGAAAAAGATTCACAGAATTCTAACTCACATTTGATTTCATCCTCAAATAACTCCTCAAGTGTTTTTCACTTCATGACAGTTTTGTTCTCTGGCCCTGAAAGGATCCACATTATAAAGTCATCAAATGATCCATATACTTTTTTAAGAATAAGCTTGAGGCCAAGGCCTTGAGATTATTTCTTTGTTGACTCATAAATTCAATCCATTTGGGAGGCATCTCATTCAGAGTATTTAGTGAAAACAAAGGGGTTTCAGTGTGTGCTTGTGAAACAGCCAAACATCAAGTGACGCACCCACTCTGCTTTTACACTCAGTCGTTCAGTTTGTCCCCTTCAGGCTTTTTTCCTCCCACTTCTCCTTTGTGTCCATGTTCCCATCTCACTGCTTCTCCAGACAAAAGGGAAAACTAGCTGCTGACGTCTTTTTAAGGCAGAAGAAACTTGTGTGTGTGTGTGTGTGTGTCTGTGTATGACAGTTAGAGCGTCTACATTCCAGCACAGCAGGGAGGTTTCCAGGCAGAGAAGAGTGATTGATAAGTTCGTGGCCTAAGGTGGACAAAGATGAGTTATACAGCTGTTGTTACATGCACGTTCAGTTGAACTCTTCGAGTGATTACACAGAAAGTGTGACATCACTGTCTGATAGATGGACAACATCGGCCTTGTGCAGTCATCCAGGAATGCAGATTTGAACTTGCCCTAATTTTGCATTATGAGATTGAAACCTAATCCTTCGACATCCCCAAGATGTAGAAGGAGCTCAGTAATCACCATTTTGACAGTGACGATGACATCATTGTGGATTTTCTACAAAGAAGGGATTCATATGACTGCTGGTGTGTAAAATGTGGGAGGCGATAAAGTTAAAGAATAAATATGCTAGTTCTTCTTAAAGGTATTTCTTCTACCTTAGGCCAAAAACTTAATCTCTCATGTATTTGCTGTCTTTGCTTGTGCGTGCTGTGTGGTGCATCGTACGTACGCCAGAGCCATGATGCTCAGAGGTCGGCCTGCCAATGATTCGAGCCGCTTCAGTGTCTGCATGTTGTCAGATGACAGGCCCATCCCGCTGTCTGACTGACCGCCCTGATGATGATGATGATGATGACAATGCAGATACAGACAGAGAATGGATAATTAAAACCTCAAACGTCTTTTTTCTTTCTTTCTTATCTTTAGTTCTACAGAATCTTAGTACCTCAGCTCAATATTATTAAATAGAAAAAGAATTTTAGGTAATGGTCAAGCTCAGTAACAGGAACTTTGAGCTAAAAATGCTCTTTAAAGAGCTTTAAAAGTAATCAACAAAATCTCAAATGGAAATTTAAAAAAAGAACAGAGCTAATGTGATTCAGCTATGACTGCAGGCCATGTGGTATGTTTTTTTGTGACTACTGCTGGGCAGAAGCCTTGCTGAGACTTCTTGTTGCATCAGTAACTTCGGCTTGCTGATGTCCGATTTTTCAGTGGTCCAAGGTAGGGGTTGTTTATGTTACGTATATGATCAGGATCAATTAAAATTTAGTTTGATTTGCATTCAAGAAGCGAAAGGGTAGAGGCCATCCAGTCTTATGACATCCAGTTTGTTTTCATGACTAAATGAGTCATGTTTAGATCACAGTGTTAAAGTAACAAATAAAATGGCCAATTGGAAGCAGATGAAACTGAATAATCGGTCCGAGTATAGAGCCTTGTGGAACTCCATATGATATGACAGCCAGGGCAGAAATCAAGTCACCAGCAGTTATCAGCTTTTTACACGCTGTTTGACAGGTCGGACGAAAACCAAATTAAAGCATTTGTAAATTTCATCATGAAAATAAAAATAATGTAATATTATCCTTATCAACATTTCAAACCAAGCCACTAAATTAAATGATATTCATGCTCCAAGGTGAAATTTCTAGCAAACTATCAAATGTCATGTAATTATTTTTCAGCTTAACTAAAGCACTCGGTGTGTGTGGTTTCTGGTTTACTTCCAGAATTAATAACTCACCCCATGGTTCTCATTTGTACCGTTCTCCATGGTAACCTCGTCAAAGGTTTTCACACTAGCAGGACGGATCTTGATGTTCCTGGGGAGAAAATATTTTCAGGGTTGGCCTCCAAAATACCTCAAAATGTTCTTTTTTCTGTATAGAGAATTCTTTAAATACACTGGGGCCAGGAGGCAAAGTTCAGAAATAAAACCGCAGGAACTTAATCACTAAAATCAACAACGTGTTGCATCTAAGACATTGTACTTTGAAAACACACCTTGTTTACTTTGCATTTCAACACTCAGAGGCTAAAACGACTGCTTAATTTGGCTCAAGGGATGACTGTCATTACTGCTTTTCAACACCTCCTCAATAAACACACTTGGAGGATGTGTGAAAACCCGAGAGCTCAACAAATATTATGTTAAGTAGACATAAACCTTGAAGCTGACTTCATGGTTTCTGGTGAAATTCCTAAAAGGAGCAACAATACTGAAAGTTCTCTGTCCAGCAAGTTGCAGTGTGTATATTTCTTATCATGCACCAATCAAATTTTCATTGTCCTCAGGTCAGAGCTACAAGTTCTCTTGGTTGAGTTTAGTCTGAGCGCTACAGGAACTCTAAATGTTTTGGATATTAATCAGTGCAAAGAGGGAGAAAGATTTAGGCATTTCCTTTGCAAAACAGACTCACTGCTGTTTGCCTTACACAGTCTGAGGGTAGGTTTACACGTCTTTAAGATAAGGTGGTTTATTTCCTCTGAAAGTCTTAACAAGTTCAGAGTTAAACGCAACAGATTTGAGCCAACAAGGTAAAGAGTGAAAGCCAAGCTGACAGCTCTGACTGGCTGCACTTTGACACAGCAGTGCTTTGAGCTAAATGCAAACAACAGCAGGCTAACACACTAACAACAGCAATGCTAACACACTGATGTTTAGCAGGTATAAAGTTTTCCATTCTCAACATTATATTAGATGAGAAATATAATTTGTCTTGCAGGTAATTGGTCATGATTTTGACCTGATGATAGCAAAAATGTGAAATCATTTGAGGTGAATTTAAAGCTGTTGCAAGAGCAACTGAAAAGAAGTAACACTGTGCATTTTCCTACTCTGCAAGAACAAAAGCCTGCTTTGACATCAAGATATGCTGCTGAGGTTGCAAAACTCCTTCAGGCATTTGGTGACTTTCTCTGGAACATGAAAAGTAAACAGAAGGAACTGAATAGATTTTCTATGCCCTTTACTGTGAAGGCGTCTTAAGTGTCTGACAATTTACTGACTGTCCCAAATGTTGTTCAGTAAGCCCTTGAAAGGATGATGGAAAAATCAATCACCAATATCTTTAAAAATATTCATGGAAAGTCCTCCAACACTAGGAAGAACAGGTAGCAGCATTTTTATAAAATTACAAAGTGGAAAAGAGTTTCAAGTAGACATTGATCCGTGTTCTCACCAGGTGCTCCCTGAGTCACGGTGGGAGACGGGTCGTGTGGGCGTCTCCTCTGACTGCTCTGGGGCAGACGGGTCTCCCACCTTAGCCAGCAGGGCTGTGTTGATGGGTATGTAGTGCTTCCCCTCCTAAATAAACCAAATAAGAGATGCAACATGTAAGCGTGAGGCCTCATACTTTCATGATGCAAATTACAAAGAGGCTGAAGTGACTCGATGCAGTGTGCAGGGTATGCAAACAAACGGCGACAACGGTTATGGGGGCAGCCAAAGAAACTAAGGTCATGCCAAATAAATCCCATACAATGTTCATGTAGTTGATGGAGATGGCAGAGACCGTGACCAGCCTTCCTGCACTGTAACAATAGCTTTATTAATAAGAGTCAAACCCCTCCACTGTTCTTTCCATCCAGTCTAAACCTTTTCTCAAGAGGACTGCTTTCACAGACTCATTTGTAATTCAATATACTTTAGTTTTCATATGATGGGATGGGTGACCTTGTCTTCATCTCTTAGTAGTTCGCAGGACAACTTATGGTCCTGTGAAGTCTCTTGAAAAAGTAGTGAGTAAACTCATTTTCTTTGTGCGTTTCTGTTGGCAGAAGAAGCCTGTATTCTCTAGTGTCTGGAAGTGGAAACAGGACTATGAGTATCTTGTAGATCCCAATGAGTTACCATGACCTCTTCTTGTTTGGACTTTGGCGAGTTTCCTGTCACAAGTGGTAGCTATTGGTAAGTGTCGTACTTTCTTCAATTTCTATTCATCTTCTAAAAATATTTTTGTTATTTTTTTGACCAAGCAATGTGTTTGTGGCTCATTAAATTGCACTGTTTATGATCATACCTCCAAATAAACTGTTAAAATTCCTTTTAATGGAGAGTAGGACTAGAGGTTTTCAATCCATCTGATCTGAAATATTTCCACAGGAAAACCTTACTAAACTTGGCTTTGTTGCTTTAGACCTTAAAGTCTCAATTTCTCCCCCAAAACATTTTTTTTCTGTGATGATCATGATTGCATTGTGTTTAGAGGACAGAAAGAGCCCGCTTGTTTCAAACACACACAGACTTGAGACTCTATTTGGCTCGACTGCACTCAGTTTGGACCCCGCCTGAAGCATGTCTGTGGTCATTTCTTCATTAGACCTCTAACAAATCAAGGTGTCTACTGTGAAAAAGACCTTTCAGACTTTGTCAGGTGAAAATAAACAGTATTTTTTCCTTTTTACTGTGATAAGTTTGCATAATATTTAAATACTTAAAAACTATTTTACTCCAGCATATGTTTTTGGTTGGAGAGGTAAAAATGATAATTATTTAATTTTTTTTTATAAAGATATATATATCAACATACATACATATATCATATAACATTTACTTTTAATATATTGTAACATATGCATTAATATATATTACATATATGCATATACATCCACAAACAAACCTCTTATTAATGAGCAGAACAGCTGTGAAACCCTACGTCCCCTGTCAGTCTTGTAAAATCTTGAAACTTCTAGCAAGTTGTGACATTTCACAGCATCCATTACCAGACAACGTTATGCTGCACCACACCATCAACAATAACATTGTTTTTCCATGTGTTTTGAAGTGTGGTTTCTTTTATGAGACTGATGGTGCCATTTCAGTGGGAGCCAAGTGTTTGTGTTGAGTGTTATTTCCCCTCTCAGTTACTCGAGCAAACCCCCCTGGGCGAGACACCGCTTTGAATCTTCCCCCAAGGCTGTGGGACTCTGATCAGCACTGTTGCTTCCTGAGTATTTGCAGTGTTTTGACTCAGTAAGCAAAACTGGCAACTAATAATGTTACAAGTGTGCCGTAATGCCTAAATCTGGTCAAGATTCCTGTAGTATTGGAGGATTTAAGCTTGAAATATAAATTTTGTTCCAGCATTTGTCAATTAGTGGGAAACAATTCCATAAATCTCTGTTTGTTGTGTTACTTTTTGGTTTGAATTCACACCAGAGTTCAACAGCTGCTCATCATTAGCTGTCCATTCCTGTTATTTTTGAAAAAAACCTATGACACTGAATGGAATTTCACATACTGAAGCTTGAATTCTATACGTAGTGTTCAAACAGACATATTGTTGTCTATTATACCTGCTGCACGCTGGCCTGAAGAAGGTCTCCCAGCCTCTCCACAAGCTCAGTGAAGGTCGGTCGCTCTAGTGGCTCCCCCTGCCAGCAGTCCAACATGGTCTGATATCTAAGAACAAAGTACACAACATTTAACATAAACTACAAGATGCAAGCCCTCAGCATTCTGGATGGACACTCTAGGGAAGGTAGTAAGGATGTAAGGATATATTGCAAACTATGATGAGGCACATTTAAGAAGAAAAGTAATCTTTAGGCTTTGCAATCTTTTACATTTTTTATCTTTAATACGCAAACTTCTTTGCATTTAGCGACCACATCTGGTTTGCCTCAAAATTGACTGTCATCTAGGATATTTGTACATGCCCTGTTTTCTATTTTCAGGTGATCCTGAGACTCTGGCTGTATCTGATTCTCTCTCGGTCTTGGGTGTGAAGACAGCATAGAGCCTCGCTCAGGTCTCTGACAAGCTGTCAGCGTCTCTACCCATGTGGGGAGACTCAGAGCCTGTGTGTGAGTTTCCATCGCAGTGGTCCGTCTCATTTTTTAAAGGAATTCAGAAACAGAGCACCGCGGCTGCTGTTTAAATTGCATCCACAGCGTGTTACTGATTGGGATTTTGGTTGTTGATGAATCCCTATCCTGTTTCTCTTGCAGCAACCACCACGTTCCCCATAGATAGCTTGATTTTTATTTAAATAGAACTAGTATGACTCAGCTTTGGCATCACATATAGTCAACTCAAGTTGGAGGACTTGGAAAAGCAGATGGGCCGCAGCAGATTAATGAACATAGAGTGTACTTGTCCAGGTGGTAGCCTTCCTAATGGTGACAGGATGTGGGGCGCATGATCACAGCCTTTATGGATAACATTGAGGGGGGAAGTAGACACATTGTATGACTTTACAATTTAAACCACATTTCCTGCCGGGTTCACAATGAGAATAAATAACCTGCCCCCGCATGTTTTGGGTCTTGAGGGAGTGTGGTGTTTTCAAGGGGGAAGGGGGGATTTCTGTAGAACTAAGCTTTTCTTGTCTGGTTGGGCAAGTGTGGTAGGATGGGAAGTGAGCATCCTATTTATTGTCCTCCCAGTCTCTGAGCAGCATCCGTTAAATTCCTCTGCAGTGCATCAGGACGGGGGATCTTATTAACAGGCAACATTCCTGATGAATCAGTGCCGCAGTGGCACAAATTAATGGCTCAACACTGCGCGCAACCTCATGTGGTTCTCATCATTGGTATATTATGGGTTTGGGGTGAGGTCAAGGTGTCAAAACCTGGGTTTACAGAGACATGTGATCAAGTGCAGACTTCTGCAGGGGATCAGCAGAATTCAACCAGTGCATTACTGTGCATCCCACTTAAACGGATATCAGCAGATTTTATCTTAGCTTTAAATTAGCAGCAGGCCTCACAGCCATAAGCATGCAAAATATGTAATCTGGCAGCTCTGTTTTCGTCAATGGACTGCCTGAACCGAGATGGAAAGTACAAGGGATTCTTGGCACCAGTAGGTCTGCATCTACAGATCCTCTGTTCTGATTGAAAACTAAAGTCTGGAGTAGATTTTAAGAATCATTTCCAATCACTGTCTCCTTTGTAGAGCTGATGAATCCATTCAATTCGCTTTACTTGGCACAAGCTGCTTCAAAACTCTCCTCCTCCTGATATCACATCATTATCAAGCAGAAGTGCAGCATTATGCTTTCAAAACAAATAAGATTTGTGGACTTTACGAGTCATTTTAAATTAGAAGCAGACAGAATGTATGCACACATGTTGGAGTGATTGGCTGCACAATGGACAGAAAAATCAAAGTATTAATTGTAAAGAAAAACTATAAAGTTTGTCTTTCTGGATCAGTGACTGACAGCACTGATACCAAAAACTCAGGACTCCATTCTCCCACAGATATTTATGACCAGCATCCTCCACCCGTCCCTCCTCAAAGAAATCTCCAGTCTCTGGCTCTTGTCATTGGGAGAACTCGGACTCCAGGCATCGCATTTGACCGTGGTGCTCAGTTACAGCTGCACGACTGTCAGTCACAAAATGCTTCAGAGCCTCAAGCTCGCCGCTGCAGAGCTAATCAGTAGCTAATGTTTCCTCCTGCTACATTCGGAGCAGGATTACCCACGATTCTTATAAGACACCCATGACCTGCTGGTGCAACCACAGAGACAAGAAGGACACAGTGCCTCTTTTTAGTTGCACAACATTATCAGAGCTTTAACTTCTTGGCCTCTGTGAGAGAACATACAGCTGGAGGTATGGGCTCGCTAGATGGGAAAAACAAGACTTAAAGCTTGGAGATTTAAAAGATTTGAATAGAATGAGAGTTCAGTAACATACCAGCCCTTGTCTCATTGATGAATCTACTCCTGATATGTTTTTGTTTTCTTACATAGTACAAAAACAGAACATCAGCAGAAAATCAGCAAGTTGATGCTCAAACATGCTGTCCACCTCATTGAGGTGGAGAGCATTCAGGTACTTTTGACCCTCATCTGTTGTTGACTGAAGTAAAGTTTATAGGAATTCTCACATTTCAGAGGAAAGCCTGCATTATTCATCGACTGTGTGGCAGACTAAAGTCAGCCAATGGTCACCCCCCCACACTGCCTGACATTTTAAAAAAGTATCTGTTTTAACCAGTGAAGTCCTCCGTTTCACATCATTGGCATTTCAAATTCATAAAATGCAGTCAGTGTGTATGAATGTGAAAAGCGGTGGAATACCAATAATGACTCCAATTTTAGATACGTGAATTAT
>JAQFJB010000025.1:15267372-15284416 GCA_029874875.1 Naso minor
AGAGATTTCTGGCACATCTAAACCTATGCTAGACCATTAGAAGTGTTTTTGCAAAGTTCGGAGGCAATCAGAGCAATGGTGACCTGGTAACCCTGGTAACCCCGAACAGACAGCCAGACAGTGAGACAAACTGAGGCACCACCAATTATAGTAGTGGGATATGTAACCTGTTTTTTTTGGTTTGTTATGGGTGCATGAACATTCTTATCGAATAATTTAAAAAGAAATGAAAAAATTATTCAAATCAGGGATAAAAACCAAAGTTCTTATGTTCCGTCACTTATAACATCATTTTCCCTATTTTTTGAATTGGTCTTTTTTTTCTTTGAAAGACTGTATACAAAAAGGAGGTGGAAACAACACTGCTGTTTGTTTCTGGTTTGTTTTGGGCATGCATACCACACATTTTCCTATAATGTGTTCTTCCAAACATTTTTTCCAATCATCCAACACTCTGAAAGCTAATAGCCTTTGAATCTGCACAGCTTTACAGACTCGTATTTCATGCAATCATTGACTAAACAGTCAAAGCAAAACATATGACAGCTTGTTGGTGAAATATCCAGGGATGGAAATGAAACAGCAAATAGCAAGTCGAAGGCTGGTTGTCAAAGACATTCAAATTTTGCTTTGATAGGAACCTACTTAAGTGCTTCAACGTTGACAAAACTGGTGGCGTGATGTACACATGCATCACAATTCTCACCTTGACATGTCAACATATACTTCACTTTACATATAAATTACACAGAAACAGACTCAATAACAGAACAGTCTTCTCATGCAATTATCTACAGTGCGTTTCCAGTCCCCTGACAGTTGTAGCAGTCAATCTCCAGCACTCATTAGTGGACCTCTTAACACTTCACAGAGGTCATGTCCTCAAGGTATGGACACTCAGCCAGAGCCCAGGTCATAAAACTCAAGAAGGAATTCACTTGGCATTCCTGACAGTCACAGATTTTCTGTCAGGGGAGACTTTTCATAAGTCAGACCAGAGCTATTTGTAGTGATGACAAGAGGACATGAGGTCACGAGGGCCTCTGAGAAGTTCTGATATGACATTAAGAAAAATGCAATGATGATGGGTGTATTTTTTGTGTTGTGTAGCCAGACACTTACAAACCACATCAAATTTAGAAAGCTGTAGGTTAGTGATGTATTTAATATGTCAAGGTGTATTTAATGACTTACCGATCACAGTAACAACAGCACTTGTTTTTGCGATGCCCTCAGTGTTCTTGGCCATGCACTCATACAGACCCTCATCATCTTTCTTTACCCTCTCGATTGTCAGAAGTCCGTCCTTTCCAAGTGTGATACCTGCAGCACAGAAACCTCTCAGTCAAACTCATCATATATCATATCATAAAATTTAAAACAGTCTGGCATTTACACTTGGGAGCGGCAGCAGTGGAAAAGCTGAATAATTGCTTTTTTCTTTAGGCAATTGAGTTTGGAAAACATGTCTTCATATACTATAATAATACTAGAGAGCAAGTAACTGCACAAATGTCTTCTATGATGATTCTGTGCCAGCCACTACCAATAGATATGAACTTTAGTGTTTTGGAAAAGTATACTCATTTTAAGAGGGACATCATCATCTACATTTTGAATCATATGTGTATGTCATTTACTTGCTCTTTGAGAACATATCACTTCCAATGACAGACTGGTTTCTCAGTAGAAATGTTGGCCCGGCTGTCAGTGGCTTTAAAAAAGAATTATAGCTTCACCTGCTTGTTACATAATCCAGCTAATAACAAAATATTTTCTTTCAGCCTTTCATCCAGATTATGCAGTTTGTATTTTTGCCACTGCTCAACAAAACTGCAAGAAGTATCTTTTACAGCAATTTATCATAGGATCATAACACAAATAATACTCTTCTCTGGTTACCTGGGCCTTCTTCCACTTGAACGCCGTTTTTGTACCACATGATGTCAGGATGAGGAACTCCCAAAGCGGAGCAAGTCAGCATCAGGGTGCTGCTACTGTTCACATCTTGATTTGTCAGATTCTGACTCAGCCAGGGACGTTGTCTTGCTGCATAAAATGAAAAAAAAAAAATTGAATTGGAGGTTTTGTTGCTCTTTTACTGTCATGCTTGGACAGTGACTCGTGAAATGTTGCAAGATTGTTTTCAGTGTTCCTGTATGTGCTAATCCATGCAGTATTACGCCCAGCTATTATATGACTACACTTTCACAAAATTACTAATTTTATCTTTGTACATCAGCTGACTGTTATGTAATAAGCACAATTCATGGAAAAGGCGTTGCAATCAGTAACAAAGGAATGCAAGCATCTTATGATATCTTCCTCTAACTCACCATCCACTACAAGTGCTGCGCTCTTGAGTTCAAAACTCTTGTGAAGCTTGTATGCTTTGCACCTATAACCTGCAGCGCTGTGCCAGGAGACATTATGCAGATGGAGAGAAAGAGAAATCGAGGAGTGGTTGAGCTGAAGGCTGGACACATTGGAAGTGACTGGTCGATTCAAAGAATCCAACCACTGTAGGTCTGTGTAGAGGTAGCGAGCAGCCCGACAGGTCAGTGTGACGTCATCTCCCTCGATGGCCGCCCGAGGCTGGATAGTAATTTCCTCAGGGTGATCTAGTGCGACACAATGAAGACCATTTCATCTGTTTTACATGCATGAATGAAGACACTTACTATGCTGGAGCAAAACTCTATTTCGGACAATAGTTCTGGACCCAAAGCTGCTCATAGCAAGGCCAGGAATGTCAAATTGGCAGTTATTTCCTGTTTCATCACTGTTAATTAGAAGCACGTTGCTGGTTGACAGCATCCCTGATGGACTCCTGCATTCATCCAATTGGAAAGAAGCTGAGTCCGGGCCCCAGGGGAACCAGACTGTGCTTGTTTATTCAGATTGCTGGAAAGCATTCTGTGTTCCGTAAGAGAGGACAGCTGTTATTACAATCCTGTCCTCTTTTCTAGCAGCATTCCATCATTCCTCCATCTCACCTCTGGAAGGGAGCACGATTCCTCTCGGGAATTTTCACTCTGGGAGACAAACCTTTTGGTACTTGGCCTCCCCTCGGTTAAGGGTTCACCTACATCCATGCCTCTCCAAAAGCAATCCCTCACCCTTCGGGACATGTGATTCACACGGTTTTTAAGGAAATGTGATTTACTTTGTTGCTTTGTAAATCACATGTACTTGTGTGCAGTGACGCCTCATCCTCACTATCATTACATAACTGTCTCAATGGATACTCATTTTTGATACATTTGGAAAACATTCAGCAGCACATAAAAAAGTAAATTCTCATAGCAGAAGGCTCACTGAGAAAGAGGAATGACCTGCTGGCAGTGGAGCAGGAATGCAGTTATTCATAGCTGTTTTTAAACGTGTGCCATTATAGCACTCCATATGGCTCAGGACATGTTTGCCGCTCTTCCGCCCTGAGGCTGCTCAGCTACAGTGGAAGATGGTTTCAATTAATGCCCCCCTCTGCTTTCTTTATTGCACAATACAATCTGTACATTCCTTTGCTGTTCTTGCAATTAATTACAGCTTGCACTGAGTAGATCACTTGAAAGAATCCAGTGCATGCTATATTGCAGTTACAGCAATAAAACTCGGCTGAGTATTTCTGTGTGCACTTAAGCATTTTAATGTTGATATTTTAGCTGTTCTTTACTGGTGACCCACTTACCATCGACGTAGAAAGGGATCGTCATGGTGCTGCTGCCATGGTCATTCTTGGCCACACAGGAGTAATTTCCTGATATTCTTGCCTCTCCTATGACCAGAGTGCTCACAGTCTAATTGGGATCAAAAAGGAAATTATTGCCAATTATTCAAAGCAGAGTAAAACAGGTTGAGATACACAACAAATGCTAAGTATCATAATTCACCCCACTGTGACTTTCAGTGTGATTTATGCTTTGGGTTTCAATCACCATCAGAGTAGTGAGTCGCTGTTAGCAGGCAGGTGAGAGGTCTGGTCTATTTTATACTCCAGTCACAGTAATGAAAGGATACATCTGGAGCTTGAAACCCACTGCGTCTCATTCTGACCTGTGCTATAGATCTAGTGCTGGGGCTCCATGTCCCTTTCCTGGGGAGCACTTCTAATGCCACACTCGATTTAGTCACTGCACTAGTACAACATTTAACGGCTTAAATAGACAAAATAATACGTGAAACTGCCTATGAGGGCATGGGGTTCTGTTTAGTGTTCATAGTGACATGTGTTTCTTGGGGGCAGTCAGCTACATCAAAGGGAGTGAATGATGTGTGTATTGTCTGGGTGTATGGTGAACTAAACTTCCCTGGGCTTATAAGAGCTATTGTGTTGACTCTCAGACACACAGCTGTAGCGATAAAGCAATGTCAGCCTCCCTGTGCTCACAATTTCACCGCACAAACATTCGAGCGGAAAATGAGTTAAGTGTTAAAAAGTTTGATCATATTGTCCTTTTCATGCTGCTATGAAGTTTGTCAAAACACTGATGGAGCGACCTTATGATATTATGTTACATCTATTACTCACCACATATAGTAACCCGAGCTCAAAAACAGTCATTTAAAAGATTACGCACAGTCCCTAAGAGGTGACCTGACCAGACGCACTGTGACCTCTGTGCCCATGTCTTCCCCCCGTGTTTTCTTTATATTATGAACTGGGCCCGTCTCCCTCTCTACTGGGCCTTTTGAGGAGCCACTCAGAGGCCCGGCCCTGACTACGTTCTCATTCACGGGCCAACGCGATTTATGTGGGGTGACAGAGAGGAATTTACTTCCAACAAATCCCTCTTCTTTTAAACTGCTGCCTGTTATCACTGACCCTTAGTCCAGACCCTCGTAAAGCACCAGCGTTTGGCCACAAGTACTTGTAAATAAGTTTTGCCTCCCTATTTATGTCAGAGACATATTAGAACTGATGCCTTGTGAAAATTTACAGTTACTTGGAGAGCAGAGAGTTGATATGATTCTGAATTTCTTTTTGTGCTAAAACACAGCGCAGGAGTTAATAATTCGCCTCATACGCACCAGAAACACCAATGAAAACAGTGACAAAGTTTGGATCTAGACTCTTCACAGATTTTTCTTCTGTTGAAAGCTGTATGCCAGTGAATTAGTGCCCTAATTTGACCCAGCCTGCTGTAACAGGTTTCTTTAGTCTAGTCCTAGAGACAGACTCTTGTGAGGCATCAGAGGCCTGCTCTTGATTATGTTTGGGGTGAATTTGCAGTAACAAGACATGTACAGAAATGCCTACAGTTCGCCATTTTGTGAAATGTTTTGGGGTTTGCACGGTAATAAAATATTTGTAATTATGCAATATATTTAATATTGCATTTAATTTAGATTTTATTCGGGCAAAAGCTGACACTGATTCCACACTGATGCCTTAGAATTGACTGCAGATAAAAATATTTCTTATGTGTAGGAAAACTAAAAAATCCATTGTTTTGACGGAGATCATTTTTCTCTGATAAATGCACAGTGTTCATGACTAAAACTTGCTTCTGTAATTACATTTTGTTCAACTAGTTATACATGCTTTTATAACAAACATACAATTCCAGCTGTTCGTCTTTGTGTATCGTGGCTCCTCTTGACAAGTAATGGTGTTGGGTAAAATTTGTAAGCCTGGCACACACATTGCTGAGGTCATATAGCTTTTGTAATGTTTATAAGGCTTCGCTTTAAGAGCAAAACAGATGACTGAACTAACAAGTCTTTTCCATGGGGGGGGGGGGGCTAAATTAAAGGTGCAATTCATTCTAGCAGGGAGAAATAATTTCTGCCTGTCAGTTAGGGATGAACCATTTCAGAAGTGAGGGTCTTAAAGGGCAGCAATGCTCTGTCAATGAGCTTGCTCCTTATAGGAATGTTTTTGTACAAACGAAAACCATTGCAATTATGCTAAAATGTTCATCTCTTTAAACTATGCTGCAAATACAAAGCCTGTAAGAAAATATCATATTTTTCATCTTTGTCAGATTAAGCACATCATAAAGCTACACCAAATGATTTTTCCATACTTTTATGTTTACTATTTCCAAGAATCTATAAGCTGTTTTTGTTGCAGCATTAAAAAAACAAAATTAAACTAGACCAAATCCTTTTAAGGGCCCTGAAATAGCAGGCTAACAGTCAGTTTCTGTGGTGAGTACTGCAACGCTGGCAGCTTGGCTTTTTGCTGACTGGGCATTTTGAATTGATGGCTGAGCCAGCAAAAAATCACTCTGATTTGCTGATAAACTAAGTGAATCTGTATATGAGAGGAGAAATGGAAGTGAGAAAACCAAGCAAACGACTTAAGTCAGGAGGGCACACGCTGAATGCTCTTATGAATTTCATTCCAATACACGAACACTTGCACAACAGCACAGCAATCAAGAATAAAGAAGCTGAGACCAACTGATCAGCATGATGCAGGGAAGCCAGTGATGTGAAAATGGTAGACTAACGATGCTTTTTGATAACAGTGTTTTTTGTACCAGCAGTTCTTGGCTTTCCGGTTTCCCTTTTATAATGATAAATACAGACTACCACCACCTGCTGGTACGGAGAGTTATTACCTCTCATGCAGGCACAGAAGGTATGTAATACTTGGCTGTAGTTTTTGCGTGTTCAAGTGCAACTTTTTGGCTCAGACGCAGGCGTCTCGAGGCGTTACAACAGTCTGCCTTCGCTTTGATGTTGGTTTGGTGTGTCTGGGGCTTAAATTGGACGACAGAGGACATTTTTTAAAAATTTTGGTCACAGTTATAAAAATCAAATAAAGCAGGCAAAAGTAAACATTCTTGACAAAGAGACATACTGCACCACTGCCAACAGGTGGAATATTGTCAGATTTATTGATTTCAGATGTTAAATCTGACTTTGAACCTCCAGTCACAGACGATTTCAACTTGAATATGATAGAGCTTTTGGCTACTCTGTGAATCTCTAGACATCTTTTTAATCCAGCTCTCATAAATCCTACTGTTTGGGTTGCTCAATGCTAGTTGTCAACAAGATTTCACAGTGAACAAAGCAATTTACAAGTGCATCCGTTGTTTAAAAAACATATGGAAACTGTACAAAGTTAAACAGCATACCTTGTTTTTTCCTTTAACCAGTTCAGACTTGACGTTTATGCTCTTGATCCAGTTGTGGTTGTCATCTCCCCGGTCACCATCACTGACTGGGAATAGCTTTACATAAGCAATGCAACTGCAGGACAGAAAAATTACAATAAAACTGACCATCGATTCATGCTGTCAGTGTATGTGGAGACAGATGTACTTGTGTTGGACAATAGACAATAAACACAGGAGAAAAATTGAGACAATCATGTGTTTTCAATTGGGAAACCTCGAGTAACATTACAACACATCCAGCTCTGATCACATTATTATATTGTACAACTTTCTATTCTGTTGTAAAATTTCAGATTCTGAAAGGCTGAGGGCAATTTAACAGATCACTGCGACTAATCTGAGCAGAGTCCGGGTCTAGACCAACCTATGTGGGCAATAAAACTTAAGCCTTGATTTGACCTCCATCCCCCAAACTCCTCACCGCCCGGGGTGGGGAACAATCAGCCTGATGAGAGGCAGAGGAGGAAACGGCAACAGCGACAGGAAGGGCTGTACTGTGCGTCACCTCGTTCAGGAAACAACCCCCCACCCCCTTCTGTGCTCTGGCCAGAGGAGATAAGGTTGATCCTGAGACCTTGGCGGTCAACAAGGGACAGCTGATAACTTCTCAACCTGGTGATAAAGACACCCCATATTTCTGCGCCATTGCACGTCCAACACAGCAAGCTTCCCCCAATTTTAAAACCTCACCATTCTCCCAGTTTCCCCTCCTCTCAAGACCCCTAAAGATTTAGATGAGATATGACCTTGAAGGGCTACATGTTGGATTTACAGTGACAGGTACTTTACAGGGTCAGGGCTGTATAAAACAAACATTTTGCACAATTGGCCTCCCACTAGGTTACAGCAGTTCCTCTGTCTCATTAGCTGCCTGCCACAGCACAGCTACTGTTCCTAGTGCCAGCCCTGATTATCTTTAGGCCTGCAGGAAGATTTGCTTTGACCCAAGTTATGCTCTGCTATATTTATCAAAAATCTGATGAGTATGGATGGGTGTTTGAGATAATATAATGGATATAATGGAGACCCTGGGGGATTAATACAAACGAACATGTAACGTAACTGAATCTCTTTTTTGTGCAGCAGTCCACACTGTTGTTTTTGTTAATGGTGTTGAGGCCTGATAACCCAAGGGTAATGGCCCATTGTTTTCCCGATCTTACAACTCATAGGTCTCCTGCTGTCACTGACAAGTCTGGCTCTCGGGGAATGTTCATCTTGTTTGTGGGTTTGCTGGCAGGCTGGCATTCCTGCACAGTCATTAATACATTCAGCGCTATTTGGCTCTTTAACAGCTTAGGGAATCTGAGATTTATGTATCTTCTTTAGTGTTTTCTATTCAGTCTATACAGCCAACGATCACAAACGATAAGCAAGCTCTCAAAGGCTGCATTTCTTTGATTAATGTTTCACATTCTGGACCAGAGTGCATTAATACTGGCTCTGAACCCTTCAGTATTGTGGCGCTACTTGAGGTTTTGTCAACTAATATAACTGTGCAATTTGTGCAGATGCTTGCAGTGAAAAAAACAAAACAAAACATATTTACAGCAACAGACACATTTACATGATTTACTGTCTTTTTACAGCTTGACTGATAATAAACATTACAAACTGCAACAGTTTTCTGGAAGCTTAGGGGTTGAGAAAAACTTCAATCTGCTAATCCTCTTGATTCTGAATCATATTATGTTGGTTATTCAGGATGAATTAAGAAATTTGTGCATAAAATCAGGATAACCTTCCACTGAGCAGAAACTCTAGATCAAACATTTCAATCCTTGCAACATAGTGAGACTGTGACTCACTCTTTAAGCGTAGGATCTGAGTGACACGGCTGCCAATACCAAGCGATGTTTGGCAAGGGCAATCCGTAGGCAGTGCAGGTTAGCTGAAACTGCTTGCCAAACATGTAGGGCTGCACGTCCACAGAGGCAAGCTCCGCCTCTGAAATAGTTGGCTTCACTGTGAGAGACATGTGCACATAACCACACACAAGTTCAAAGACACACACACACACAAAAACACAGGGAGAGATAAAAGAGAAAGAGACAACAAGACAACAGGTTAGATCATCATCCGCCATCCTAACCTGGTTCAGCCCACTGTGGAATCTCATAATGTCTTTATAATGGGTTGCGACAGTCATGATGGATAGCCATGAAAAGCGTGCCATTGACTCCAGTTGTCCTTTAGATACTGTGTAAGAGAGGAATGGCAGGATGATTGGCTAGCTTGGGGCTGTAGGTCAAAAAACGACCCCAGAGTGGCCCATGCCTGGGTCAGTGAATCAACTAGGTCAGCAGACAAAGATCTGCGTGCCCCTTCAGGAGGCAGTCCACCACTTAGCCATTTCTCTCCAGCCTGAACAGTTCAAACAGTCAAGTTGTACAAAGTCACATAGCTTGGCAAACCACAAAACCCGCATCCTACCACACATACATACAATACTCGCACACAATTGAGTAGAACACATTCGTAATCTGCAGCACTGTGACAACTCCAAACAAATGATGAGCAAAGTTTAAAATAGTTCCCTAATTGATACCAGGAATCTCTCTTCACTTTGTTTGTATCCTTGTGTTTAATTTTTCATTCCAATAAATTTAAGTTTTGTGACAGTAAAGGAGCACAAATGAAGCTTACACAAGTCAGAAGGGGGTTGATTTTTTCCACTAGTTGGCACGCTATTAGGATTCCTAGATAATGCTTAAAGAATGCAATGAAAATAGCTCTGCCCCCCCCCAATGGTAAGTAACTAAGATGCACTTTCTTCTATAGAGAGCAGACTTCATTCAAGATCACACTTAAACACTGAAACATTTATAACCTCTAGTGAAAGCATTTATCAGTATTCCTTCCAGGGTCAAAATAATAATGAATCACAGTCCTTATTTTCCTCAAGCTCTATACAAAGTCTATAGAACATGTTGTTTAAATGAGCTGTACTGTATATACACATGGTGAGGATGCAAATAAATGCTGGGGACTAGGGGGGGTCTGGAGCGGCTGGAGTCTGCGTGCAGAATAGAGCCCAGGCCATTTACACACTGCGCCAAGCCCCTTCAAAAGAGCCCCAATAATCAACAACAGCTGCCCCTGCTACGTCAATCCAGCCTTGGAATCAACAAGCCCCCAAATTCCTCTCATACTAGAGCTGCTACCTGCCGTCCAGTGAACTGTACTGAGAGCAGCCACAGCGCTGAGGCAGCCTCAGTCCAGAGCCAAAGCACTGCTTCATTTCCTTTGGATAAGCATTCATTATCAGTTTTATGGCACCAGCTTACCTTCGACTACCAGAGTGTAGCTCAGATTCCTGTACAAGCCCTTTGCTTGGTTGCCCAGGCTTATGGTGAAGAGCCCAGCATGCATCTGCTGCACATCAGCGATAATTAAGCTGAAACCAGACATCTTGTAACAGGTGGAATTCTTTTTGATAGGGACACCATCTTTATACCTAAAAAAAAAAAAAAAGAGGCATGTCAGTTTTTTTTTTAACATGGATAAACAATAATAAACAAAGGGGGGAATATCTGTTGAAAGGAATAAATAAAGGAAGTGAATGGAAATTTGACTTACAAAGCATTTTATGTAGTTCTAAGCTTACTTACCATGCTACCGTGTCTGCTGGTGGCAGAGCGTTGACCTTGGGCTCAAACACAAGCCTTTTTCTACCTTCTTTGACAGTCACTGTACTAGGCCGCTCATGCCTATAGGAGACATTGAGGTATGGATGTTCTGGAACAAAAGATTAATGACAGACTTCAGAATCCATGCCAGAGGACGTAAAAGCACAGTCATTAGCATATTGCTATAATATCACCAAAGTGACACAACACTTTAAAAGTTGAAGCGCTTCTTTAGTTTTCGTTTTCTTGTTTGTGATCAACTTCAGGGTTTATCCAAGACAAACTAACCAAACACAAGGACTTTTGCTGAGGCATTCTTGCTTCTCATGGGTTCAAGCTCTGCGTTGCAGCGGTACATCCCCTTGTCCTCCATGCTAATGTTTGGCAAGATTAACGCCTTGCTCATTACAAGAACTGGATCAGGGACACCTTTGGTCTTGAACGTATAATGTCGATTATCCTGAAGACAAAAGGAAATGACATAAAAGTTACTGCTACAACCTGTAAGGGTCCTTTTTACAAACAGTAATAAACGGTAAATCCTTAACTTACTTTCCTCCTTGGAAAATCCCATGTGAAGTTAATTCTTCCATTATAGGTGGTCTCACCAGTACAGTTGAGGATGAGGGTGTCTCCAACCAACACTCTGACACGATCAGGGGTGATTTTCACATTATTAAGAACAAGAGCTGTAAAATGGAGACAGATTTAAGGAACCTGAAAGGCTCAAGAAACAGAAAGAAAGAATCCATACCTTTATTTTTCAGTTAGCAAACTCAGACAGAAAGACAACAGACTCACTCTGTCTTTTTGGGATGTACATTGACTTGACCTGGTGGCCATTGACAATGGAATTACAGGTGAGCATATTAACCACATTGAAGGGACGGTAGGGAATCCTGAATCCCACCTTTGGATCCCATTTCATTTCCTTAACCATCTGCTCTGACAAAGGAGGGATCTGTGATGAAAGAGAGTAGAACAGAGATGTTTTGTTAGCACACATACATATTTTGTGACACATGTGATGATGGTCATTAAATCACTGAGCCAGACAGACTGAGGTGTAATGCACTCATATCTCACACTCAACTGGACTCAGCTGAGGACAGGCATCTGAAAGAGTGAAAATCTGATTAGTTTTTATTGTTTTGTGGAGTGTAACCTCTGCGGTTACTTATCCAATGGAGCGCAAAACACTGAAGACTCTGAAAAGGATGTTCATGCCTGCTGATGTTTGTTCTTATGCCAGAAGCTGGACTGGGAGAAGAGGCAAGGGAAGGAAAGGAAGGAAGGAAGGAAAGGGAGCACAGATATGCCAAAAGCAGGAGGGTCACACAACCACTGTCTGTGCCATCTGAGTCAGAAGTGTTTATCCACAGTAGGCACTATGTCAAACGGTTGTATTTCTATGCTAAGGACATGACAAAAAGCACAAATGTTTCTGGGTAGCATGGCAACACAAGCACATAGCAAAAAACATCCTAGATGGAGCTCTCGTCAATCCTCTGCTGTGGTCTGGTATCAAATATTCTGATCTTAATGATAATTTACCTGTTGTTTCCTGTGACTGGACACATTGCACACTGTTGTTCTACTGCATTTCCTGATGTTTGTAAGGAGAACTAAATTTAGTTTAAGTCTACTCTGAGAAAAACTCTTTTGGAGCTCCTTCCTGCTCTTACAGGAAGCAGACAGGATGACTCCCTTCGCCGCCCCTGAGCTTCCCTCAGACATGCTACTGTCTCTTCTCTGTTTTTGTGTGCCAGAGTGATTTAACACGCAAAGTGTGTGAGAACCAGTGAGACGTCTTAACCAGAGTGGAAATCCTTTTTTTTTTTTTTTCTCCAAAGATGACTGGAAAGGATACCCTGCTGTGGTATTAATAGCAATCTTGCTTTACTTCAAAGTCTATGTCCAGCATGGTCTAGTGAAGACACACAGTGCACACTGTCAGAAGCGCACACTGTATAGTATACTGTGAGGAAACCTCTATTAACTGTTACAAAACTGATCAGAATACTTGGTAGAGCTTGATCTGTGCTGGTTACAGTTCATTCAATAACAGATGAAGAAAAAGAGAGCAGTGATTTTACACTGCAGCAAAATC
Organism: Naso minor; assembly: GCA_029874875.1. NCBI lineage: Eukaryota > Metazoa > Chordata > Actinopteri > Acanthuriformes > Acanthuridae > Naso > Naso minor. Next base: position 15,280,245 of record JAQFJB010000025.1, read on the forward strand.
TTGTTAGTTTGCCATTTTGTTTAAAGTGACTATGAGGAACTTTTACGAATTTATGAAACAGTCTGATTATTCCTCTGATGATTATAAATTTCCTGTAACAGGAAACAAGGCCCTCAGTGAAAAGACTGCTGTTTTTATGTAGTTTTAAAAAATGCCCATGATTGGGTCAGAATCCCTGCAAACTTAGGGAAAACAATTTCTATATTTATTTATATTTATATTCTATGCCTATAGGCATTAGTTTGCCCAAATGGCTGCGTAACTAAGCCTACAGAAGATAGAAATAATAGGTCTCAGGACATTACTGCTGTACAACTAGTTTAAAACTTATTTCTCAGTCACATATATAAATACATTCCCTCACTGCGATCCATTCTGCGGTCTCCCTTTCACTCGCTTCCAAAACAAAAGCACATGTTGGTGGTGTTATGCCGAGTTCTGCCTGCCTGGCACACACTATCAAAGATCTTTACGACAGTAGGTGCTTGTGTCACTACTGCGTTTGTCCAAAGGGGCCACCAGAATCAACAAAAACTGAAAGTCCCTCTTAGTCACTTTAACTTAACTCAAACTTTTCAAGCATTTTAGCAATGGAAGATTCAGAATGATTGCTTTTTTTTCATGGAAACAGCGCACTCCAAAACTGTTTGCTGTTTGCAATGACAGCAGAGAGAGGATTAACTCAAGTTCTTGATCAAGTTTCTTCTTCACGTAGTTTTTATTGATTGTTGCAGAACCACACTCCCAGTATTCTGGATGCACTGTCCCTGCTTCCTCTAGGGAATAACACCACGTCATTTTGCATTATTGAAATATGTCAAATCTGGGATTTGTGCGAGCTTTTTCACCCAAAATGACAATACTCTTGCATTGCTAGTAGATGCTATGACGTGTATTGCTCAGGACCAAGTGAAGAACAGTGTCAAGTGTGAAGTGGTTTAGTCAAGTGGTTCCCCAGAAAGCTATAAGCAGCAACACTTAAGGCCAAACAACTGGCTTGTTCCAAACAACTACAATTTAACAGGCAATGCATTTGTGGAGGATAATAACCAAAAAGCAAAGGCAAGAGGAAAAAGTGTGACATGATTGTCTCTGTTAGCTCTTACCCCCGTCAGTGTTACGACAGTATCAGGAGAGGAAGTCCGGCAGGGGACCACAAGGCTGGTCTCATGCCTGTAGATGCCAAGGATATACGGTGTCAGATAATGGTGCTCCACAAACGGTCGCTCGGGATCTGTGGGACAAATAGAAAAAACAAAACAAAAAACTCTAAAATAATTTCAAAAATTGAGATCTAAAGGACAAGTCACTGAGAAATCACATTTAAAAGCAGATGTGGCCCCTTACATTTTGTCCTTTAGGTGAACCGTGTTTTGCAGCAAATTCACAGCTGCTGCTACTCTGAAAAATCTGTTACGCTAGAACTGAGTTTAGCAGTGCAAATGAATAAGGGCGATGTCAGGACATCTAACAAAGAGATCACATCTCAGATTATTTCATTTTAACCAGAGAGGCAGCAGAGCACAAAGAAAGCAATCAGGCAAGCGGGATGCTCCTTCTGGCTAACCAATAAATATATGACTGTGGGAACTTTGTGGCTGCACAAATGGTTTGCAATTGTTGTGAGGTCAAGCACTGGTAGTGTGATAAAGGAACTATTATTTATCAAGTAAGCCTGGGCAATGATATAATAAACAGCTGACGGGTTTTGAAAAGAGTGTTAGACTAAACAGAGGCCCTGCAGCACAGACTGCCTGATAGACATTTAGTAGTTTATATTACAATTAGCCTGCATCGTCTACAAATACTTCAAACATCTTAAACAAATAATTCTTCATTTTAATTTTAAATAATGTCTAAAACCAGCTGTTTTCAAGTCTGAAAAACAAAGACATCTAAGTGGAGTCTAAGTCAGATGAGCTGTAGCTGAGTTAACACTCCTGCTGCCCAGCACAATCTCTATATGAATGATACTGTAACTGTAACCGGTGGCATGTGACGCTTAAGGGGAGACTTAGGAAAACAGTAGCTGGGGCAGGAAATCACAGTCAACGATCAGGGCTTCCTGTGCAATCACGCGAAGAAACTGTAGTACCAATGAAACTACTTCCTCTCTGTGTCTCTATGTGGCACTTGAGCTTGAATGCTTGTAGATTGCAATTAGCTGCATGTAAGAAATGACCTTCCTCATGCATGACGCATGATTGGAAAACTTAGTCTTTTTCTTTGCTTGCTTCTTGGTCTCACAGACTTTGTTCTTTTTTTTCACTATTATTCTTTTACCTTTTCTTCCATTCATGCTAACTAATTCCGTTTTTTTTTTTGGTTAAACTGGATGCTTTCCAGCTTTCATATCTTGTGGGAAATACCAGATTACTCATTAACTTTTTCACTTATTCTATTAAGTGGCAGTGTTCAGGGCCAACACCGGATACCTCCACTGACGTCATCACATTAACAATAACCCTGTGAAAACCTTTCTTTTATCAGAGGCCTTCTTTAACTTTCGTAAAAACAAACATAGTTAAATCCTGGATCTAAGAAAAACAAATCAATTCAAAAAGAAAGAACTTTTATCAGTGATTAAGTTTACAGACAAGTTATTTGTTTTTCTAAACAACACTGCATTCAGACATTTCTCATGCGGGAAAAATTGCTTACATTCTGGACAGGCGGGGATGATGTCAGAATCATTAATCGAACAAACGCACATTAAGTTTCTGCTTTCCTACAAATGGTTCTCTGACTATTTAACATCAGAGACCTATCGTTTGACCTGGTTTGAGTGCTTTGTATGACTCACCTTTGACAAAGACATAGGTAGAGGTGATGTGGTCAGACCCATCTTTGGAGTATTTACAGCTGTACCTTCCTGTGTCTTTGGCACTCAAGTGTGGGACTGTCAGTCTGCTGCAGTGTGAGTGAGGATGATGTCTTGAATCACACTGCTCCACCTTCACCTCATGTGACACGATCGATCGACCGGGATCAGCAAGTGTCCAGTGAAGCACGCCGTGACCTCTGACAGAAGACAGAGAGGGACAGTATTGGATTAATCGCATTATTTTAGATCAGTTCTCTGGAGACAAAGCAGTGGATCCAGAATGTGGATCTATTTTGAGGAAAAGTGTCGCAGTTGGCAATAAGCTCCCAATATTTCTGTTCAGCATGGCAGCAGATGCCTCTCCCTTTGGGATTTTTGGATTGATGTTCATCTTTAAGTTTATTTTGAGTTAATCCTAAGTCATCCAATAATTTGAACTTTCACATGGGAACATGTTTTTCTTGAATGATGAGCTCAGCTAACACATTCTTTCCACACAACATCAATTTTAAAACACTCATTAAAGGGATCCCAGAGGAACATCTGACATGTCTTGCATACCACTGCCTTCGCCTGCAGATTTTTTAGGTCAAGCAACGTCCAGCTCTCATCTAGTGCCAGAAAAAAAGGCAGCATTGTATAGGCCCGCCGTCCGAGCATATGGCCTTGTAGGGAAGCGTTATATTAGAAAGACATTAGTTCCTGAACATTCCTTGCGGGCCAACAAAATGATGCAAGACCCTCTAAATTCTTAACAAATGTGAATGCAGCACACTTGGGTTCCACAACCCCTAAAGGAAATTGCAACAGACTGATAAACTCGGGCCACTACCACTGGTTCCTCTTTAGGAATGTCCCAGCTTCTTAGTAGCCAGCAAAAATCATAAGTCACAGGTGTTCCTGTTAACACACATACACCCCCCCATTTGGTGAAGAGTGCATTATGATTGGGTTTAGGACTTTAAACTCAAATGTTGGGGCATCAGACTCAGGAATTGTTAGTCCTGAGTTGGTACTTGGTTTTGACTTTGTACTTGAGTTCAGAGACTTACTTGTGACTTACAGAACAATGGCTTGAGCCCATCTCTACAAATACTTAACAAAAAGTGAAAGTCCCTCAATGAAAATGAAAGTGCAACAGAAGCTGTGAGTGCTGTACAATCACGTTATATTGTTGGATTTCTGTTACTGACGCATTAACATGTGAGGAGCTGGTTAGGGTGGAGCCACTTTAAATATGTAATTATATTTTGCTGGGTATTTTAAACTCTAACAATGCATACAATAATTTTTACGCTCATTGTGGTTTGTATGCTGAATATGAATTTGAAAAGTCAAAATAAATGAA
>JAQFJB010000025.1:15291946-15302680 GCA_029874875.1 Naso minor
GGAAATAAAGTGAAAGAGTACCTTGGAGAGATTTATAATTCCGCGAAGGGAATAAAGCTTCTTCTGAAAGCGACCGACGAGTCTTTTTTCTTTGAAAACCGTGCTGTAAATCCACAAAAGCCCTCAGGTGCACATGCAAACAGCGCCGGTGATTCTCCCGTATCCCATGTTTCGCGGGGGAGCTCTCCTGCGCAGCTGGAAAGTCCAACTCCCGACTCCGCAAGGAGGAGACGAATGAACCGCTGTATCCTCAGGGCAGGTGCTCACGGATAAAAAACAGAAAGATGGATCAAATCTGGTGAATCTTACAACATAAAGTTTGTGTGAGTGCTATGTCAGTGTCTAACTGGTGTCTGGTAAAGTACGCAAAAGCAAGAACAATCAGCTCCTGACTTTCATGCGCGCTTTGAACAATTTCTCTTCCCTTTCGCCTCCTCCAAAACTTGAGAGTCCATGCGTGAGTCACGTTTTAAACAGACACAGAGGAAGGACGCAACGTCACTTTCATGGGTGGGTGGGGGGCAAACTCTTTACTTCAGACTGCTGAAGAGATCTCTTAAGAGAAATAATAATTTGGCATTTTTATGGCAAACTTACTATTATGATGGTTAACTGCTAAAACGGTGCAGGGATGTTATAATAATCCCACTGAACATGAGAATATACAAAAAAAAAATCACATTTGGCCCAAAAAATAATTATATCTGTGGGAAAACCTCATCCCACAAAAAGCCCCCACACGGTATAAGAACAGAAAAACCTGATTAATTTCATTATCATCTTAGTGATCTGTGGTCAGAGTACGTTTGTTGACAGGTCGACATTAAAATATAAAGTAGATCATTAAACTGAACTTTGCATGTAAAACTGGCTTTGATAAAATCAGCCCATTGTATAACTGAGGATAAAGGTAGCAGTTATCTTGTCTCAGGAGGAAAAGATTAAATCTCAAACAATCACTCTGGTATCAGATCCAATCTATCTGCCTGAGTATTTAGAATAAATATTTGCTGGATTTATTTTTAACTCCAGAAACAGGATACATTGCTTTTTATATCAATGTAAATAATCCTCTTTTGTCCAGCGGTACCCTGCAGCGTGTGGATGTGCTGCAGACTGTTTTCTTTTATCACCACAACAATTACGCTGCTGCAGGTCACAGTAGCAGGCATTGTAAATAAGAACATCCTGCCCTCACCTTTCCGCCCATGTCAAGACTGAACCTTCTTTAGGGACTGTATCTAGAGTTGTGGTGTGTCCTGGATGAGGCACAGCAGAACTGCTGAAATGTGATGACCATTACTCTTTCATCCCTGTGGCAGTAAAACAGCGAAAAGGCACATTAGAACAGGGGAAAGAATTTATGACATCCAAGTTGTGGGAGTTTTTTTGGTTTTTAGGATTTTAAGAACAGAGTCATAGCTCAAGAATTTAATGATTTCCTGCAGACTATCCGTTTGCTATCAGTTCACCTTTTTTTCTCCACATGTAATCATCTAAGGAAATGACAAATCAAAGTATGCATGTGGGTGGCTGTAAAGACAATGTACAAGACGTTGGGTCTTCTTTGCACGATGTACTCTAAAAAGGAAACATGGTTTATAGGCTGCTGGGTGCTAGAGTTATATGAAACTGCTGACGCTCGATCTTACAAAGTGGCAGGAATGAGTTGACAATGAACTGAACAAGTCATGACATTGACAAGACTATTAAATAGTAATAATCTCAAGAATTGGGCTAAAAAAATAGGACAACTCAGTGTGAAAGGTGGCACTTTAGTAAATAGGCTAATCTGTAAGGAGAAATACATTAGTTCATTTAATGCACAAGGAAGAGGTGAGGTTCAAATGAGACTGCCGTGTCTACTACAGCAACTTTCTTAGCATGTTTTCACATTTAAGTTTTAAGCAAAGGAGACATTCCCAGCGGGCTGAGAACAGCAGATAAGACTCCTGATAAACAATTGGTGGAAGTTGCTTGCTGTGAGGGTTGGATTTAAAGTGTTTTATTTTAGAATCTGGTTTTCAAAACACTCTATGGGGGACTAACTGGTCCTACACACACAGCATGCACTCTCCCCTTTGCCCCAACCGCAAAGGCTTTTTGGGTAAATGAACCAGTAGCAAGTCTTTCTTCTGGAGAAGCATGAAGGGGGTCAGACTGCCTGCCCTGTTGAACAAATGATTGTAGTCTCGAGTGGAAACAATGCCACAGTCTCCAAGCTTTGGAAGCAAGGAATATAATTTTAAGTAAATGTTGGTGGACAAAAGTAGGATTTACAGTTTATGATGTTAAAACAATTTCTTGCATGGCAGTAACATTATAATTTGTCATTTTTTAAGACAGAGTTATGGGGAAAAGTTTGCACCAAATGGAAAATCTAAAGACTTCTCGAAACCAATCATGTATCAAATTTGACGTGCAAGTTACTGGCCTAGAGTGAGAAATCTAGACTATCTGCAAAAGGATGTAAGGGTATCCAATATACATTGCCAATGTTTGGTCAAACATTGCATTGTTTAAAATCAACAATATGGAAGGTGGACTGAAAAAAATAAAATATCTCTCTATCTATCTACAACAGAGCTCTCTCTTAACAGAATACATGTGCATGCTTGCACACAGTTGTTTTGGAAAGTGGAAAAGTCTAAGATTAAGTCACATAACTATCTGGTTTCTTGACTGAAAAAATAGTGTACTGGTTTCCAAAAGTGGTGGAGCACATGTGGTAAAATGTAGACCTGCAGCACAGTGAAATGTACCGTTCCTCCGCCAGAGATACTGTTTGCATGTGTGCACCTAGGCCACCGGTTTTTGTTTGTTTGACACTGCATTGATTATTCCAAAAGTAAGATTAGCTAATCTTTTCGAACCTTAAACTTTAGTATCTTGGAGGGCAAAATGTGGAGTTTGCATGTCCTCCCTGTGGGTGTGTGGGTTTCCTCTGGGTGCTCCAGTTTCCTCCCACCATCAAAACATGCACGTTAGGCACATTTAGGTTAGGTTGGCCCGATGAGGCGGAGTGCTCAGTGACAGCGGCTCAGGACTAACCCTCCTGTATGATGACCATAAAGCTGCTTTAAAAATAGTGACATTTAGGTGTGCCAACAAGCGAGCAGATACTGACGCTGAATGAAGTGCTTTCATAAATAAGCTTATTTGCTGCATCTTTGTTTACAAAGCCAAAATGTTTAGTGTTACATAAAATAAGCCTATTTCTATACACGGGGACAAAAACAAAAACAAAAACAAAACAAAACAAAACAACCCTAAATGCCATGGTTAAAGTCCGATATTAACAAATGCTAGCGAGGCTAATGGTAAAATAGCTAACGTTAGCTAAATTCTTAAATGTCAAATAGCACGAACTCTAAGTATTATATTAACCAACATAACGTTTCTATTGTTTAGCAGTTTGTAAAAATAAGCTATGATGAATGGAACAGTTGCCTTTGATAATTTCCAGTAATGTTAATTAACCTAAACTTTGCTGTTACCTTTGCAAGCTCTTCTCTTCCTGTGACGTTACGAACTTCGCGGGCTTTTTCTCAGCTGTCAATCAAACAACAGACGCCGTGTCCTCTGAGACCTTTTTTCACTGGTAAAACCTTCAAGATGGAGCAGTTTGTTTCAACTGTGAAATGTGAGTAACTGTCCCCTTCACTCTGTCTAACTGTTGTATTACCCATCAGTGTAAGACTGTTTTACTTTTAGGTTCAAATTTCAGTTGTGGTGAAGCTAGCTAAGATTACTAAACGTCCAATTAGCGTGCTAGTTGACACGTTAACGTTAGCTTATGCATAGAGTGATGCTCCAATAATGCCATTAGCTAAAGCTAGCTAGCTAGAGAAGCTTGTTTAATATAACCAAAGACACTCATTACTACTACTACTACTAATGATAATAATTAACAAAGGTGATTCCTTTTATCTTGAATACAGCTGCAAACATTAAATGCACATTTTTGTGTCAAGCTAAGCCTTTTTCGACACCTAACGTTAGCTTGCTATGCCTGAATAAATAAAATAATCTATGCCTGAGTAAATAAAATAATAATAAAAAATGATTTTAACAATAATCGACCAAAAGAGGGCACATTTACATAACCTAAGTTAGAGCTTTGGACAAAAATTAACTAGCTATTCTAGCTTCTCAACTTCTGATAAATTGCTCAGTTTATTTTATTTTGAGGAATCCCTCCAGATTTGGGAACTTGTGATGCATTTGTGATGATAGTCTAAGTGCCACAAGACACACATCAAAGGTCAAACTTAAATGTTTTTTAATTTGAAAAACGTTTTACCCTTAAGAGTTTGTTTTTTCCTTATTTAAGTGTGCATACTGTTGCTCCACCAGTACTGCTATGTGGGGTAGTGCTACATGTTGTAGATCAGAGTTTAGAGATGGGTTGTGTGCTGTGTGTTGTTTCTGCATGCGACCGGAAGGTAGTGATAAGACAACAGATTTCCTATTTTGTTTTCCAAAGGGAAATGACAGTTGTTGTTAGTGGGCAAAACATCATTGTGATATGTTCTATTCTGTGCAAGGTATCATTGTCCATCGATGTAGATGATGTGACTGCTGTTGCTTTGTTTGTGCCTTGTCACATGTCTTGCTTTGTTTTTATCTACGCACAGTTCTGACAGAAAAGCTGCTGCAGGAACAGCAAGCAGATTATGATGATGTGATAGAGAAACTCTTCTCTGAGTGCTCAGGCCTGGAGGATTTTCCCAAAATACCAGATCCACAGGTAGATAAAGTTTGTGAGAGTTCTCTATTCTACACACACACTATTTTTCATTACAAAATTAAATTAATGTAGCTTATTTGGCTGATTTTACAATTTATATAACTGCTCTAACTGAGCTGTACAGTTTTTCTTTAGATCTGTTTATCCTGTAACAAGGCTGAGTTTATGTCTCCTTATTTGGCCAGTTAGTTGGGAAAGTTTGTAAGTTACATGCATTTTTTTTTCTTCTTCTTACTCATTTTACAGCTTGAGGGGGTTGCCATCCAGCTGTGGAACTGGGCAGTTACAAAGAATGTGGGCACCACTTTAAGTAAAAATCAGAAAGCCAAAGGTATACTTCTGCACTGCTATTATTTTACATTATAATTAACTGATGATCATGATACTTTAAATTAAAACAACATGACATGTTGACACAACATAGGAATTGCAAGTATGGTCACATCATGTCATATTCAAATGTTCTGACCATCCTTGCAGTGCGTCATGTTGCATGCAGCCTGCTGTACTGCTGTGAGCCAGAAAATCCAACAGAGGGCGTCCTTCGCAAGCAAATCCTGGTTAAAAAATTTTTTTTAAAAAATATATATAGATTGCAGGCACCCTTTTTGATTGTTCACCATTTCCGAATGACGGGGTCTATTTGACAGTGTCTTATCTTTACAGATGGCCAGCAAAACGGGGAGAATTTGGCTGGACTGCAGAAATCCCCAAATGGCAGATAACTTCTTAAGTCTTGCTGTCAAGGTGAGGTAAAAAATATAACACTCAAAATGAGTTGTGAAAAATATGTTGTCATTACAAATTATTCAACATACAATATCCCCAGAGTGTGGAATCTCTCTACTGCCAGCTATTGTCCAGAGGTGACGGAGCAGCTGATATTACTTCATCCAAGGGGGATGTAGAGAAGGATCTGCTTCGAATCCTCTCATTCCAGGCAGAATCGGTGAGCTGTGGCACATGTGATGTTCAACACCTTCAATGTGAATATTTGTTCTTGTGATATTTGGCAGCTGAGGAAGTGCTGTTCTGACAGACTTGCAGTGTGAAGTGTGAGACAGCTAAAATGTGAACCGAGAAACAATGACAGGGGGAAATCTCATTCTGTGTTAAGAGGGAATATTTTATTGTTTGCTGACATTCAATAGGAGGTAAAAGTCTCTTTTTTGCAGGCCTTAAGTCAAGGAAACAATCATGCAGCTGTGACCTATGTGCAGCGCTGTAAAGACATGCTGCTGCGGCTACCAAAAGATGTAAAAAGGCCCTCTGTAATAATTGTAACAACACTACATGTTGTTGTTTCACATTTTTAGTGCATATTGCAATTGAAAGTGTGGGGGATGTTAACTGTGAATATATTTTTTAATGCAGACTGCGTACCTCTCCCTTATGTGCTACAACTTTGGCGTAGACACTTACAATTTGAGAAAGTTTGAGGACAGTGTGTTCTGGTTAAGGTAAGTATAAAGTTCATTTGTTACAGATAAGTGCCGTAAATCAGTGCAGAGGGGAAAATATTTGTTTTTTGTTCTTTTTAGTCAAAGCTATGACATTGGGAAAATGAATGTGAAATATGCCCCTGAAGCGGAAGTCCAGGTAAGACAGTGCAGTTCAAATTTTGGAACATGTAAGGGGTTCATATTAAAAAAGTAATTGTTTTTTTAACTATTTTCAATTTTCTCTCAACAGGCCAAAGTTTTGAGGCTCCTTGCCACTGTTTATTTAGAGTGGGACTGTCAGAGATTTCAGGAGAAGGCGCTTAATGCTGTCAGCTTAGCCAACAAGGTGGAATTTAAAAACTATTTTCACAATGTATCATGCATTTTCAAGCATGTACTTACAAAAAGCTCAGATGCCCTGTGTCAATTAGTGCTATTTGGCAGGAATGTGTGAGTGTCTCCGGGCAGCACTTAAAGATCAGAATACTCCTGAAATGTGGGGCTTCGGACGATCATATCAGAACAGGTTAGTCGTTACCCGACCTCGTTCGTTTATTTATACAGAGCTTCATTAACATAGGCAGCAGTGGGGTGTCATTGGCTGAGAGGTTAGAGAAATAGATTGAAAAAGGAAATGCCTCAAAAATGTCCTCTGATGAGCGTAATTTCTCCTGAAATATTACGTGTGCACAGTGAGTAACAATCTACTGGTTTTTACAAGTGAGAGCAGGTGTTCCAGTAGAGCTGCTCAGTTTACAGTAGAGGATAATTATCTGCTGAGACTTTGCTAAGTGTTGCTGCATGTGTACGGGTGACTCAAGCAGAGTTAAATGCACATTTTAAAGCAGATCATAAAAATATGTTTTCAGGACTTAATGAGATGCTGGAATCTAAGGTTCCAATGGAAGTGTGTCTGAGCACAGTGAGACTACTCATGTCTGAGAACAGGTAAATACATCTTTGTAAAGTACTCTCATTTACCATTAGACACACTTTTTCTTCATAGGATTGTCCAGATGCATACCATTCAACCTCAATAGTGTCCGTTTATATGTTTTCTAGAGAAGTGCTGTCATTTGAGTATTTGAAATGTGTGTGTCAGCACTTTGAGTCGTCCCCTGACCTGGGAACTGCTCTCGTCCTGCACGTTGAGCTGCTGCTGCAGAGAGGGAAGGAACTGCTGGGTAAACAGAAGATAGAAGATATCATCACCGGTACTTTATTTTTGCATTCCAGTCATAGAATGAGCCTGAATTTAATTAAAATGACTCAGTGGATTTAATAGCAATGCGGGCAATGCTGTGTAGATGTATCAGTGTAACCTTTTTTAGTGTTATTATTTTTACACCCACACAGGCCATTATACTGGAAAACAGCTGACTCCACAGGCCCTCACGTGTCTACATGTCATGCTATGGGATAAAGCGTCCAAACACTTTGAGGTATGCATAACACAATCTTGTTTATCCTCACTTCACAAGATATTTTTATAGTTTATACACACATGTAGTTATCATCTCATGATCAGCTCTGTAGCCTCAGAGCAAGAAGGCTGGTGGGTTGCTGCTAGCCCACCTTTCTCTGTGGACTGTGCATGTTTTCTCTGTGTTTATGTGTGTTTGCTTTGGGTGCTATGGTTTCCTAAAAACCCCAAAACATGTATGGCAGAGGGAATACTCCTACACTGCCTTTGAACAAGGTAGTAGTAGTCCTAGATCCCTGCATTGTGGCTGCAAACCTAAATACTTAGGACAGGTACAATGCAAAGGTATAACTTTACCCACAGGTATAATTAACAGATAACATATTGTTCTATTTTCCTTGCCAGGCTATTAACTACTCTGAGGCTCTTCGGTGGTATAACTACTCCCTGAGTTTCTTTAAGGCAGGTCAGATGGATTCCAACTTAGCCAAACTGCAGAGGAACAGAGCTTCCTGTTTTCTGCAACTGAAACAGCTTGAGAAGGTTAGTTCACTTGAGCAACAGTCAGGGAGACAAATGTGTCGTCCAATGACTGCAGAGGGCAGTGCATGTTAGAATTTACAAGGTGATTTGTCTATATCACAGGCAACGATGGTAAGTGCTCATGCCATGTTTTTACAGTTTATTTGTGTGATGTGTTGGTGTATGAAAACATGTGCTTATCAGGCCAAAGAAGCAGTTAAAGAAGCAGAGAGATGTGATCCTGACAGCATTTTCACTCAGTTCAGTATTTACAAGATTGCAGTGCAGGAGAGCAATGTGGAAAAAGGTATGTACAAAACATTTGCTGTATAATGACTATAGTGTAAGCACGCATGGTAGCTGTGTTGAAGTGCTGCAAATTGAATTACAGCTACATTTTTAGCATATTCTCTGTGATTATGAGGCTATTTATTTGCACCAGCTGCAGAGGCAGTGAATGCGATGGGACTCCTGTCCAAGTGTCCTGTGGCCAGTGAGGACAGATTGCTGGTATCTGAGAATGCTGCTTCCAGTCTCCTCAGCCTGGCTGCTCAGATTGCTTTAGAAGTAGGACTTATCAAAGAACATACTACTCTGTTCTGTAATTCAGTTGTAAAATTTGTGGATTATTTAAGAAGAGAATGTGTGCTCTGGTGGAATTATTGTCCCGTTTCCCATCTTATGAAATTGTGATTTTATAGGGCATCAGCGTGGGTTTAGTTCTTAGTATTTACAGTTGGGGGATCATGTCTTTGTCACTGAACTCATGCTGGTTGGTGAGGGTGCCTGTGCAGGAGGGGCTGGGATCTGTGGAGGATAGCATGATAGCAGACATTTCCACCTTTACAGCAGAAAATTCACACTGATGGGTAAAAACAATATGTCATATAAAATGAGAGATGGAACATTACCTTTTGCATGTAAACAATTAAGTGTAGACAAGTGCTGATGTTCAGCTTTATTAGTGACATCACAGGGTTCATACAAACAGAGACAACTTAACAAATAAGTTATAAAACATACAAAACAAACATCTTATTGTGCACTCAGCAAACATACTGGTGGGCAGATAGCTATAAGCAGGTCTAGAAAATGCCATATTATAAATAGAAAATGTGTGGGAATCCTATTTCAGTGTGGTGTGATTGTGATTAATATGACTGGTGGGTGGGGGTCTTAACAATAATGAGGATGTTTGTTCCCCTGTGACAGAATGAACAGCAGGAAACCGCCATGAAGGCACTGGAGAGTTTGTGTGAAACCTCGAAAGATGAGGCTCAGGTTCTGACTGCTCTCAGGTCTGTGACGACTGGAATGTACCAATGAAGAGTTTAATATTACATACTGGAAACATCATCTCTGAAATGATATCATTAGAAGAGTAAGAATGAGTGGAAGAACATCTATTCGAAAAGTCCCAGTACTTCAGAAAGCCCAAAGACATGGCTGTGAAGGACATGGACACATACGGATAGAAATCAGTTTCCTTCTCCTTTGTTGCAGACATTTTCGCCTTAACCTTTGCTCTCCACACGACTGACTTGAACTAAAAACAAGGCTTTTTTTTTGATTACCCCTAAGTTATCTCACAGATTGCTTCAAGAATAAACAGAAAATACTTGCTTACAGATACATTTACATTTACCAGTAGTTTATTTTGTAGTGTTCGTTGTTAATGTATTGAGGCCGTGCAAACAAAACATAATGGTGGAGTTTCACACATAAAGTGACAAGATTTAGTAGAGATGGCTTCTGTGCTGAGAGATTGTAGTGAGTCTGTTAGTTTTCCATACACCTCTATGATCCACTGACCTATATTCCCTGGCTTCTCCACTGAAAGTGTGTCTCTGTATAATACAGTTAGTAGGTGAAATAAAGGAGGTCACCGCCAGTTTCTTCATTTATCTTTTTATAGGTGTTTGGTTCGACTTGTGCTCTCCACAATAGAAAAGTCAAGTGATGAGATGAGGTGAGGGGAACCTCATACAGTTATGAAGCATTCCTGATGCTGCTTTCAATAACATCATAACACTGATTTAAATTAACCACCTTGCATCATTGTACCCAGTAACGTCAATCTGGATGTCCTGCTGCCGTATCTAAAAATGGGTGAGTGCAAATGCAATAGAGGTTAAATTGCTGAAGTATCTGTTGTGCATCATAACCCACAAATGTTTTGTTTGCTATCACTGCAGCTCTGCAGAAAGTTTCACATCAGTCTCACATGACTGTTGAGCACCGCACCGAAGAAGCTAACTGGTTCAGGAAGATCGGTACAAAGACTTTCTTTCCTCGTCACCTCAGTCAGTTGTGGTATACTATCACTTAATGTCTTATAGCACCGCCATTTTCTCAGTATGTGTGTGTGTGTGTGTGTGTGTGAATCCTCGTTACAGCTTGGAACTCGGCTCTGCAGTGCGAGAGCTGCCCTGACAGAATGAGGGATTTCTTTGTGCTCTCTTATCAGGCAAGTGTCCTTACTAGCTTAGTCAGGTAAATTGGTGAACAACTATGGTTTGTGGTACAGATGAGTAACAATGATTTAATGCAACTTCAGAACATTTAACATAATCACAGTGACTCACAATGATCCGTCC
>JAQFJB010000025.1:15365041-15378863 GCA_029874875.1 Naso minor
TTTACTCATTGTCATAAGACAACCTGAAATGGGGATCTGACACTTGATACTCATTACATATACTGACAAAAACTGCACCTGCAGCTGTAATAAAAGTACCATCCATCCTGGCACTTGTCATTCTCACTGTTTTTTTAAAGAAAATGTATGGACATGCAGAGTGCACTTGCATTCAGGTCACATATTTCTTGCCTTTTATTCTAAGACGAGACGAGCTCATAGATAAATCTCTCTTGATCTGATGAGAATATTCCAGGTTTTAGATGGAGCCTTTCAAGATCACAGTAGGGGATCCAGCTCAAGACATTTGGACATGGAGTACATGTAAATCCCATCCGTTAATACTCTCTGGGTTGCTGTTACAGGAACGCCAAATCAAATCCGACCAAACGAAAATCTCATCAGACAGATGTACAAACCAATGACACCGATAAATCAATGTGACTGTAAGAGACACACACACACTTACGCACACATGCAGCACTTCTGATAGAGGCCTGAAGGCTTTCAAGTTGTAATCACCTATGGGAGTGTTCAACATGGAACGCCCACCGAGCCTCTGCATTCATTTAAAACGCCACTGCCACTACAGAGGCCTGTTATAAACAATGGTTCTGGCAAAGCCTTTTGGACCAAATCTTGATGCTAATAAATAAAGTAAAATCCAATTAATATTTAAGGCTAATCAGAGCCACAGAGCTGGAGAACACACAAAGACAGATTGGAGCCCGCAGGGGGAAAGAGGGAGCTTTCTGACTGGAGCTCCCAGTAGACTGAGGTCTCTACTTTTCTCAGATTTAAATTCAAAAGCTCTTGTTTTAAAGAATGTTCTTATAATCCCAACTGGAATCATCCACAATTATCCAAGCAAGCTCTTGACAAAAGCAGCACAATGGTTTAGTAAACAGATGAAGGGAGGGGGGAAAAAAATGAATGTGGCATCGTCATATGTCTTGGGGTGTCTAATGGTTTCTCACACATACATGAAATGTTTAGAGGCGATTTAAAAATGTCAATGATCCGGCTATAAAAACCCAGCTCTGATAATTCTGAATGACTGTGCAAGGTTATTACTTTTCATTACGCCAGCATCCAGAAACATGTGTTGTTATGAAAGCTATAAAATAATAAGACATGTGTGGTTGGGCGTGTGTGATTACTGCCCTGCTCTCTGGCTGTGTATAGGTAGTTGGGGGAGGGGTAGCATTCACATTTCCCATCAACGGATGAGCAACGGTGACTGAGGAGAGCGCCATGGCGCTACATAGCCCGTTCATAGGATCGGCAGCACATACTGGCCATACACATGCCTGTTTTGGGAGATGGAGGGACAGATGCTTGTCCACAGTGTCAGGGCCTTGCCTGCTTTCTCTCTCTGACAGCACCACCAACTGCCTCCTCTTACATAACCCCATCCCCCTCTCCAGGCCCACTGCCTGCCTTTATTGGCTTATTTCTCTCTTTTTCAACCTTAACATTTTCACCCCACTGACTGCTGCCTTTTCTCCTTCATCACCCATCGCTGATTTTTTCACTTTAACTCTAGCCCTTTTTATTCAAAAGTAGATATTCCTGGACTTAAGTCATAGATGCAAGATTGGATATTTTCTCTACAGAGTTTTTGTGTGGTGCACATTCGCAAGATACACCAAGGAAGCAAGGATCCTTCGAAGGACAAGACCAGATAGGATTCTACAGAGTGTTTTATCCAATAATGGGGCTCTTTAGACAATATAAGATCCCTACGTTAATCAGGATTCAGTGGTAAAACCTTCTTCATCAAGTAGACACTTATTTGGTTCTATGTAAGTTGACCATAAAATAATTATGCAGGAGAAAAACTGTAGAAAAATTAGGCAGTAAAGCTAAAAGAGAGCAAGCAATAAATGCTTACATAATCACATCTGCTATGAGCTTTTGTGTGAAATAATCCTGATTGGTCTGTATGCAGCTGATAAGAAAAAGGCTTGCAATGAATGTGAATGCGACAAAAAAACCAAGAGAAAGTGTCAATCTTTAAAAGCTCTACTTGGCTGTAGTAATCTGCAAATATCAGCCAGGTTGTGGCTCATACGCGGGCTCTGCTCAGGGGGATTTCTTCCACTCTGCCACTGAAATTTCAGCCACCATTTTACCCCTGTGCTTCTTCCTCCCTTCCCTCTTCCGACTGCCTCACATATCTCGCTTAAAACGCTATCAGACAGAAACGGAGGAACTACAAACAATGCGGCGGCTTCCACTTGCCGCAAATACAAGACTACATAGACACATACTCATGCACAGCGAGAACCATTCCTTGAATCTCATGCTCCCCGAGCTACCCTTCCCCCACCCCAGCTCACTCTCATGCTCACATACATGCACCTTGCTTAATTAACGACTGCGCTTCTGAAGCTGTTCTGACCTTTTATCAACTGTAATTTATAAATCCATGTAAATAAAGAGAGATAATAGAAACAAAATGGAGCGTATGTAAAGAGGTTTTCATTCACACTGTACAGCATGTATGCTGGGCAGCATTTGGACACCGGTTACTGCTGATTCTCTTTTTATGGCAACACGTTCATTATCTTGTGATTCTTTAAAACGTGATGTCTTACTGAAAACGAAGGCCAAGAATGAAACTGGTATCGATTTCATCATCTCTTCCTCTACTCCGAGCTTAAGAGACACAATGCTACAATTAGTCGATCCCCGAGAAATCTATTACTTACATGTAATCTCTTATAGAGTCAATATGTAATGTCAAAGTTACAGGCTTTATATAGAACTTGAAATCATTGTTTACTGCATCTCAGTGCTGCTTCAATGAATGAAAATGCACCATTTTTTGGCCTATGGTAACTGCATCAGCGTGAGCCTTTGACGACATATACTAGGTGTGCTAAATCTATAAGCATTAGTCATCTGCATCAAATCCAAACATAAAGATCATCTCCATGTGTGTGCAGTGGAACTGGATCAGTCCTGCTCTGTTCTCTGCTTCCAATAAAAAGACCACAGTCAACAAATGGAAGGATGAAGGCTTGAGATGAATACTAAATATGAATTCTCTTGCATAAACTGACAGCCTCAGCTGATACATGATGGTCTCTGTTTTACTACGGCATTCAGCTCATCTGATGCCAGTCTCCCCTACCAGGCCCCACAGGCCCGAGCTGTCTAACAGAGTGAGCAAGATGAGTTACCTGGTCATACCACTCCCGGTTGGTACAGGTGCACTCGGGCCACCATCCTCCTTGTCCACTGGAGTTGTTGCCGTTTACTTTGGGGCCACCTTTGGATTGCCCCTTTGGGTTAGGGCCTCCAGGGCCCCCACCAGACATAATCTTGCCCTTACTTCTCCCCAAAGTGCCCCCTCCTCCTCCCATGCCTCCACCTCCCCCTGAGGCTGGAGGGGGTAAGGTCTGGCCTCCCCCATACCCAGGTGGGTATCCATAGGGCTCGGCCTGCCAGTCTCCTCCATATGACGGGGCATCCATCCTACGCAAGGCAGCCATTCGGGTCACCTCATAACATTCTGGGCACTTGCAGCAGTGGTGGTGTTTGTGCATGCTGGCTGTGCTGGCTGGGCTGACGCTGAGCTGAGCGGCGTGGCACTCTGTCTCTGCTGCCTCCTCAGAACTCACACAGCACGCTGTGATCGGCTCACAGAGCGCTAATGCTGACGGAAATAACACTAATCACAGGAATTTCTACAGATTTTCCCTTTTTCGTCAAATCCTGTCACTCTCCACTTTATTCCCGTCGGATGTAGAAAAAAAAGAAGGATCGAGAGGGACGGGAAGCAGCAACAGGAAAACAAAAAATACAAAATGGGCACGTAGTCTTTGTCCTCTTGACGTAGAAGATCAAAGGAAATATTCAAAATATTGTGTACGACCATACAATCAGAGACCAGCCCCGATGATAGAAATTTCCTCTTGCTTCTCTTGGTTCACAGTGATGCGCATATAAATTCATAGAGATATATATATATATTCTTTTGTTTATATATCATATATATTTACACACACAAATACATATAAAAATATTAATATAAACAGACAAGCACAAATACAGATATGTACAGGGATAAATGTATATATATATAAATATCTATATGCGTGTGTACAAATATATATATAGATATATAAACAATATGTATAAATAAACGATATCCGCAGATGAAAATCTTCCTCTGTTATTTCTTGGTGTCTTCCCGTTCTGTCAAAATCTCACGTTTTTCCTCCTGCGTTGAAAATCGTTGTCTTTCTCTCTCTGTCTCTTTTCTCAGCCTGCAGAGAGGAGCTGAGCACTGGATCGCCTCTCAGCCAGCTTGCCCTAGATGTGGATTATTCAGAGGGATGCGAGCAAGCAAGAGGGAGATGGAGAGCGAGAGGGAGAGAGAGAGATCGAGAGAGAGGCAGGGAGGGAGGGGGTGGATACGTAGCAGCATCCCTCCAGCACCTCAGCCCTGACAGCCACAGCCAATCAACTAGCAGCGCTGCCATCAGCAGCAGCAGCACCAACAGGACTGAGCGCTTCACTAGCTGCTCTTAAAGGGGCTGCAACACCTAAAACCTCACTGCTGGCTACACTTGGGTAAAAAGGTACTGCTTCACTAATCAAGGGACAATGAAAACATTGCATAGCCTTTTTTCTTAATAAATAGGTTCTCAAGTCACAGCCTGCAGCCGGCTAATGCTGATTCTAGATCCTGATCCACTAATTGTGAGTCTAATCCATGTTTTTCATCGGACCAATGCAGCCAAAATCCAACTTACAGCAAGCACCCTTGTCTCCCCACCTGGTCACTGGTCACCTCCACGGTCATCTTTAGTTTACCTGCAGACTTAACAGCTTTCTTGCGCTAGTGATTGGCAACCTCAGGCTCTGTGTCACAGCTCACATCTGTTAATAATGTCACAATGGAAGCAGGTGCAGCAGATGAAAATCCTTTTCTCCTGGGTATCACTAAAACTGCTTTTTAACAGAGGATGTCTTTGAATCACCATGCATTAATTCACATCATTTTCTACCCCTCTTTCTTTTTTTAGTATTACTACTGGCATAGCAGCCCTGCTGCTGAATTATTTTATTGTTAAGCCCTGCCCATGTGCAGGATTAGGTCAAAATAAACACAGCGAGAGGGAAAATGCGATCCTGAAGCCTCGTTTGAGACCCATAGGCGAAGTATTTTATGTTCACAATGATGACATCAACACATGTGTACGAAACCAACAAGATTACACGCTTGGGCTTCTCGAGTGGGTGGAGAAGGAGATTGAGAGTGAGAATGTGTGAGGGGAAAAAAGAGAGAAGGAGAGACTATATGGCTTTCATGTATCTGTGGCACTTATATTTCCAGTAATGCGATAGGACTGCCTGTGAACCATTTTGCATGCTTATGAATTTGTGGGTTGATCACAGCTAGATATAAAACATCCTGACACTGAGGGTGAGGGTTTATTTTTCAGAGAACTAAGAGGGAATGTTACAGTGTCGCCATTAAAGCCCTGCATATATGCATTATTAATGAAATGTGACGGGGAATGGAGCTGGGTGTGTCAGTATGGGGGAGAGAGTGTATTTGTACATTGTCTGCATGTTACAGTGCTCAAACGAATGATAGTGCCTTTCCAGTACGTTGACTAATGTATAAGACACAGAGCCTTTATATTACACGTATGGTAAAGTGCATCTGGTAAACTGAGCAGGATTTTAGGGCGAGGGCACACTGCATTGTGCTGCAGCCTTACCTGGAGGCACACACAGCAGGCTCAGACACACTCAATGACAAGCAACAGTAACTGTGGTTAACAGTCATTATAATGATATTCTTTTGCTGTCACCTACACAGATTTGCCAAGCAGAGAGCAAAAAATGAAAAACTTGGGCATTTTTAAACAGAAAATAGAAACCACTGAATGCCTCAAGTTACATTATCGGAGGCAGCCACTAATACTGCTGAAGCCAATTGGAGCGGCGAGGCGGGGCTTCGAGGCAGCGGCTTGAAAGGACGATGTAAGCATATCGATCACAGCACACATGACCGAGCACATGTTGCAACCATCCTTCCCCAGCCTCACTCCGTCTCTCTTATAAGCTGTCCACATCACTTTACCACTCAGTGCTGTCAGAGGGTATGATGTATGAAAAGAAAACTCACACAAAACTGAACACAGAATGAGGCGATGATGAGCATGACACGCATGATACAGGCAGGAGAGATGGACACAGCAAGATGCTCTGCACTGAATGAACACAGATATGCCATCTCTGTGAGTGGGCAAGCACATACACACACACACAGACACACACACACACACAGCGATAACACACACACAGATATTAACTGTGTATGTAGACGTTTTTAGTACCTCCAGGGGAAAGGAACCTCTCTCTTTAAATATTACATAACATAAAATATATTTTAAAAAATTGGTTGGTCTTTTTACAGCCAATCAATTGCTGTTTTTCCGTATCAGGAGGATAACAGGAAGAGGAATACAGGAAGTTAATTTGCACTAATCAAATTAGAGCTATTACAGAGGACAGAAAAGGTCTTGAAGGTTAATGTAGTTATGTACATGTCTGAAGACATGTCATTTTTAATGTATTTTTTTGGATAAATATGTAATTTCTCCTTAATTACAGCTTCCTTAGGAGTAACCATTTCAGTAGATTCATGAATATGAGAAATACAGGCATTACAATATTATACAAGCAGAATAAAACCCACATTAGCACAATATAGGGTAATAAATACCACAGTCCAGCAATAGAAACAACCTTTGTGCAGATTATGTTAATCTGATGAAAGACGGTGTAAAGTTTTGGTTAGACTCAATTACATACGTATTTTTGAGGTTGTCGTTTGCTGTGTCCTTGTATCAGCTTACATGATATTGTCAAATTTAATCTGCAGTTTATAATGTAATAAAACTGTCACCTATATAAGATTATTTTTCCATTTGTGACACAGTGCCAAGGTGAAAAAGCAATATTCAGTTACTGGTACTTCTTTAGTGGCTGGACATTAATAGCAAAGATGGAAAAATGTAAAACTATCAAATAAATTTTTCGCTCTTTTATTTCATCTTCAAAATTGAGCAGAAAAACGTGGGCAAATATGTTCCAAAGAGTGAAAAAGCTTTTGGTCATAATTACTGAAACAACTTATTGTCACAAACACTGGAAGAACACTGCACAGCAGGGTGTGATTGAACTGATAGCTTGTAATAACACTCTCTTACCAAATTCAATAACTGCTCCTAACCTGGAGAAAATACAATAAGAACAACCTGGTGCTGGCGATGCAGACGGATAGCGATCTTTATGGCGTCAAGGCAAAAAAATAAACAGACATCCAACTAACATAGATCCATGCACAAATATATATGCATGTGAGTACACATACATGCACAAATGAGTGATGTTTGTGTGTGTGCAGTCCTTGATAAATGTTGTGCCCAATTAAACAGCCTGGACTGGAGAGATGTGGATCAACAGCATTAGGTGATTTATCTTGTGAAATGAAAGCGGTAACCTCTGACCTTCTCTTGACAAATGAAAAAGAGGGACTTGTGATTTATGGCATAAACGAGGAAATTATCCTGTGCTTTTGAAGAGAGAAGCTTCTTCTCTGCATTCAACCTTGCAGCTCCCCCAACGCTCAGCATCAGCTCAGCATCAGCCTGCACAGCCCTTGTTACATAAACCCACCTGGACACTGTGTAACAAACATACACACACATATATACACACACATGCTATCGTAATGAGTGTTACAACCCCCAACCACTGCACAGACCATGTATTGAGCTTTTCAGTCATTTCTAGGCAATTCTCCGAGAAGCTATGTGACTACTTCTTCGTCACCTGACCGGATGCAGCACCATAAAAGGACAGTCGGTAGTGAGGCAGTCTTAAAGAGGCAGCTCTTTATGAGCACGTACTCAGCTGCTCTACTGTAGCCTTAGCTAACTGCAAGAGGAGGGTGAGGAAGCAAGTCTTATAAGTCTCTCTCAGGCATCATTACATCTTAGCAGAGTACACTTGTTTCTTCCACAGACAGCAGAAATTATAAGTAATGAATTCAGAGTGTAAGAGAATCTTTACACTTCATATTTCCACTGCCTTATGAATTGTAGCTTTGCAAATTATGGGTCTATGTCTGTGCAAATTGAGAGAAACCATGAGACAGATTGATAGAATGAGAGATACTGATCAGTTTTTCACTAAAGGCCAATATAACCTGCCAGAGAGCAACTACAATGTTCTCCCAGCGATGCAGATGCAGAAAACAAAGGCTACACAGCTCAGCTAAGACTCCTATTAATAGGCCTCAGTGGCAGAGAACAGCTGCTCCACCACACACACCAAACACAGCACCTTCAACTGAAGGAATAATGAGAAAGTGAAGCATGCAAAATGAAAAAAAAAAGAGTGGAAGAATGAGGAAAGCAAGAGAGGAGAAGAACACGAGCTATATGGCTGAGAAACAGTCTTTGGTTGAGATTTTGTACATACATAAAAGACAGATGGAAAAGACAAATGGGGAGCAAGTAAAAAGTTAATAGATGAGCTGAAATCCTTTATAAAATATGAGAAGGTGCTGCAGGTCCACGACAGATGCCATAACTGAGTAGAAATGAAGCTAAGGTGCCCTGTGTGTGGGCAGAAATGCGATGACTAGAGGGGGCATTACTGAAGCATGGTGCTGAACAGAAGGGGGAGTAAAAATAGAGAGAAGAAAACAGAGAGATGCAGAGAAAATATAAAGCGTTTTGGGTCCATTAATGCACTAGAATGCAAAATAAACTCTGTGTAATTACCCATTCACCTCGCCACAGAGAGCAGTGCATCTCATATAAGTGTGCTTGCTGAGTGTGCATCATCACGAATATGCTCAATGCGTGCACGGTGTAAAAACAGAGCAGGAATAGAGACAGAGAGAAAAACAACAAAGACACGAATTAAAAAGAGGAATGAAAAAGACAGGATGAAAAACAGAGAGGCGAGGAGAGAGATAGAGAGTAAAAGAGAGTCAGAGCAGTCTGTAGGGATGCAGGCGGGGGAGGAATGTGGTTTCCATGGCAACCCGAGGAAGGCTGAGCTCTGGGTGTCCGTTCCAGCTCTGCACTGCACCGGCCCTCGCCTCTCAGCCGCCTTGCACTCTCTCTCTTTCCAGCCTCCCCCACTATATCTTCCTCTCCACACACACCCCCTCTTCTCTCCCTTTCACTCCCTCCCTCCTGTTCCCTGCGCCTCCTCTGCTCCTTCACCTCCCTCCTTCATGTGATAGAGGGAGTCTCAAACACACACACACACACACACATACACAGCCAGCTACATAATATCCACACCAGAGTCAACCTGTACTGTCACTGTATTCTTATTCAGACATTATCATATGAGCACACTGACTCCATGTGCTTACAGCCAACATCTCCCTCTCTTTTACCCCCCCAAGCCCTCTGATCCTCACGCCTCCCCACCCCATCCATTGCACTAGTTCTGGGCTCAGCTGAAACGCCAACGCCTGCGGCCACTGTGCTGCCATGTGCCACTGGCTGTGTTGTAATGGGGAAGGCATGTGAACACAAGGGCTTTCAACGATACTGAGGAACACAGCTAACCTATGAGACATATCTCTATCATGAAATATGAAGGCTGTTGCAGCAGGTTGACCACGACTCTTGAAGAAACTGCTTGACATTTTGAGATATTTCCTTATTTGTTTTGGGGGTTTTTTGCCAAGAGTTAGATGAGAAGATGGACACCACTCTGCGCTAAATATATAGCTAAATACATGCAAGCAGTTAGCTTAGCTTAGCATACAGATTGGAAAAAAAAGAGGACACAGCTTGCCAGTCGTAGAAAAGTCAGACCAACACCTCTAACGTTCACTTATGACCAAAATATATCTGGTATGTTTTATCTGTACAGAAAGTGTGAAAACATGTTATAGCACATAACCTCTCATGAAGCACACACAGCATTTTCCACGGTGAAATCATGATAAGGTAGCACGAGGCACATATTTCTAAATATTTCTTTTTCTTGTTTAACTACAAAAAGATTTTGCTGCATATTTTTAACATACTCTTACTTTCTTATTCTCTGCATTAGTATTGTGTTTCTAAATTATTGCAGTTTTTATACTTCTTTCTATGTACTTATTAAAGAACAAGATGTAAAATGTTAATAAAAGAGAACTTAAGAGGTGCTGGTAGTGCTGGTTTTGTTACCTTTGGACATAGACAGGCCAACCGTTTTCCTTTGACTGTAGAATCTATGCTAAGATAAGCTAGCAGCTGCTTGCCTTAGCTTTGTATTGAGTGCAGAGACGTGAGAGTGGCATCCGTCTTCTAATCTACCTCAAAGCAAGACAGTAAATCTTCCAAAATGTTGAATTATTCCTTCAAATCACTGATATTAGCACAAAGCATTAGCAACAGTGAGAGCCTCAACATTGAAAAAGAGCATTAACTTATACTTTAGGACTTAAGTTTTTAACAGTTGCAGGTGGGGTGAGTAATGACAAAATATTTACAAAATGGTCGTTTCACACAATTGGTGTCTAAGTATGATTAAAAGCATGAATGCTATTAATTATTGTGATCTGTATGAGCATATTAGATGCAAATGATCACTGTAGGTGTTGAAATGCTGAAAAGAAAATGAATTAATTTAATCTATTTTTGGCATGAAATACTAACATCACAATAATCAACACAAATTATTAGGAAGACAGACTGACAAATGTTTTGTGATGCTGGGGATGTTCATATTTTTTGTGACACTTTGCTAAACTGTCATGGAAACTGCGTCATCATTACATCACCAGGATCATTAGTATCTGCTCCTTTTTGCAGCAGCTGCCTTTTCTGATGCCTGAACAGAATTCTGAAAAATGTTGCGGACAAATCTGGGAAAATGTCTTTTGGCTCTGCTTCACTCACCTTTGGCATGTCGACATGGGAACGAGCCACCAAGCCAGAAACTCGCTCCACTTTGTGAGGGCTCCTCCTGCTGGTCACTCGTACCCGAGCCACACCCTCCTCCTCCTGGTCCTGTGGGACAAGAGTGAATAAAATCAGATAATAAAGCACTTCACAGCAACGATCAGACTTGAACATGACAAAGACCACTACCATTGCAGTAGTTCGGCATTTTGAGAAATTAAATTATATGCTGTCTATCAGAGAGATAGATGAGAGAACTGATAACAACCTCACATCTGCAGAATGGTCAACGTCGAGTCAGAAGTTACCAATGGGACAAAATTAATTGCATCTTTATTTTGAGTAAAATTACAGACTTATCTGAATTTTAACATTGTTGGATCATTTGGGATAAAGCAAGTACACAACTCAACAAAATATAGAACAAAGGTGTAGCTGTTTTTAGACATTTTTACATGGACATGTTCCATTTTGTAAGTTTAAGTGATACTTGTTAAGAAGTGTTAGTGATGAGCGTTAAATGATGAGTAATATAATCCTAATGGTACCACATTAGAGACATAAGCTGGGACATGTCTGTATGTTTAATGTAAAACCAGCAGGCAGTTAGGTTAGCTTAGCTTACTTAGCATAATACTAGAGGCAGGAAGAAACAGCTAGCTTGGCTCTGTCTAAAGGTATAAATATCCACATTCCATACCAGCACTTCTAAAGCTCCTAAATTAACAAATTATATCTTGTTCATTCGAAGAAACGTAAGAGACAGTAAAGAAAGAAACAATAATGTGGTGAAACTCACAATGTCAGAGTAAAGCTTAAATAAAATGCAACAACACAGTGTTATTTGTCATGGAAACAAACAGCACAGAACCAGACTGAATTGTTTATATCCAAAATGGCATGACATGTAAAACTCAGCCCATATAAAATAGCAGCAAACATGTAATTAATTAAACCACAGAGTCCACAGTACCTTAAGTCCAGTGAGACTTTCCCCAAAATTTAGACCACACAGACTTGACAGCAGAGGGCAGCCTTTAGTGCAGGCCATCGCTGGTGCAGAGTTTTTAAAAAAAGTTACCAGATAACAGGGCCAAAGATTTTTCAAACAAGTGGTGCCTTCTCTCTCAGCTGATTCCCTCCCCATGAAAATGAAAGCTGCTTTTGAGCTCAAGTTGAAAAGACAAGTGTTTATATAAATACACACACAGCCCAAAGCATGCGGGCTGCACCAACAGGAAGAGAGTCGCAAGGCAAAAAACAACCTTCCAAATTACATTCATGCCAAGTCCGCTGTAATCTCACAGCATTTTTCTTTATTTTGCACTTTTATAGATCAGATGTACTTTGTGATATTTCAGAGATGCTATGTGAGGTTTTCTTTGACGGCTCCATTCCCTCATGGCAGCGCTGACAGGCAGGTCAACTGACACTGCCAGGGCCAGAGTGCCCCCACCCCCCACCCCGACTGCCTGCTCCGTTTAATAGTGGCAGCTAAGATTCAACCCTTTGCACTGCGAATACACACACACAATCACATGTACAAAACTTTGCAGACATATTTGAAAAAAGTGCATCAATTAATACGGGAAAGTCACACACAATGGAAAATGTATGACATCTTAAAATTTCATTCATTCATTGGTCACACACAACAAAATCAAATATAATACATCAAAGAATTCTTGCTGTCAAACCAGTAATTATCTGCTAATCATGCAGTCAATTAGACTAATAAAAACAACTTCCTATCTCACGGTTTCTGTCATTTCTTTTCCAAAGAAGCTATTCTCCACTCTCACCTGCGACTCTGCACCAAATCAGGGAATTTGCAGACTCATTTAGTTTCCCTCCCATCCTCCACTCAGGTGACTGCATGGCTAGAATACTGATGAGCACCATGTAGGGTGTCCATTAAGCTCTCTCCCTCTCTCAAACTTCCCCTTCTCTCTCTCCAGGACTTCGCCTGGACCCCTACAAGCAGCCGGGATCCCAAGTGGGACGGATGGTGGAAGGATCAGGAGCCCTGCTGCACTGAATTAGAAACTAGACAGGGTGGATCACAGAATGCACTGAGAGGAGCTTAAGATGGCAGAATGAAGTTCAAGTCACAGTTATAGTTTGTGGTTTAGGTCTTTCATGACGGGAGTGGCAGATTATGAAAACACAGCAGAAAAAAATTACCCCTATGTGTTTCAGCAACAAGGAAGTGCGCTGGAAGCAGGAATTTAGGAAAAACAGATTACAGAACAACAAAGAAAAAGCAATCCTACAGGGTGATCAGTAAATGTAAATTGTGTTAACGAGTTAATAACCTGCATCATCACTCCGATAAGTGTGAATTTCAGCTCACAACTGCTGCAGCACACACAAAGAGAGCCAGTTGTAAGCTGCTTCATGCCACATGTAACTATGCAGCTGAAACCATCTCTTTAGTTTGAAATTCAGTGTGTATGTGGTGGTGTGAGGCCAAATGACCTGCTCAAAAGTGTTGGTATGTGTTCCCAGTTTCCAAACACAAAGAAATGACTCATACGAAACATTCTTTTTTATATGGAACTTTCTGTTGTACTGGTTTTGCACGTTACCATACAAAACTTCATTTGTATGTACTCTCCTCACTCCATTCCCCACTATAACCAAAGCTTTCTGGTTACACTATAACTTATACTGCTCATATTACACAGACATTGCACATAACCTTCATTACATTTTTCATGTGTATGAACTTAGGAAAATTTTGTTGACTCTCCCAGATGCCGGGGCATCAATGTGCCACGGGCACAAATTTCCTAGTTCATCAGTAACCAACCATTTGAGCTGCTATCTGATTGGTAGTTTGCATGCCACTTTTGCCATTTGTTTATTTA
>JAQFJB010000025.1:15535669-15551246 GCA_029874875.1 Naso minor
AAAACACTTTCATTTGCATTTGTTTGAAAGATGTTTTATAAAAACAGTTTAACTGACTGATGTTTATACACCACATAACTTCATTTTAAATTAGCTGGATCACAAAGGAGTTTTAAATTCAAAATTTTCAAAGATTCTGAATGTGTCAGACTGAATATCTGTGAAATGTGTGAACAATGATGCACAAAACATCTAGAATATTCCTATTTGACCGCTTAGGGTGAAGGAAAGATACAGAATATATGTGCTACTGTCAGTTTTGAAACCTTGGAGTATCTCAAGAAAAATTAAGAGGGAAAATTGTATGTTAAAGGTCCTTATCAGTCTCTTCTTGACTTTTGACTTTTTCATTGAGGCAAAAGTTATTATGCCAGGAAAAATAGTTCCTTACAAGTGCCTAACTCGAATATTAGCGTGAAGAAGGATTTTGACACAGAAGTTCATTTTGACTAACATCACGCATTTTCTGGTACTTTCTGTGATCAGAATCTGAATCAGAATCGGAAAAACTTTATTGTCCATTGCAAAGTAGTGGAAATTTGTCTTTGAAGTGGCTCTCACAGGTAAACAAGAATAAAAACAACATATGACATGGATAAGAACATAGAACTCAGTATAAAAACAACACACAGCAAGAATAAGAATATGTTCAAAAAGAAAAGAGGAGAAAGCAATTATTTGTTGTGCATTTGCACATACAGTAGTGTTAAGAACAGTAACATTGTTTATTGAAAATGGACAAAATGTAAACAAACACAATATCTCATAGATAAAGCTATTTTAGAAAAAATACGTGGGGTTATGTAACCTATGTGGTCGATGTTGACAAAGGACACTGACATGTAGTAACGCTGGTATTGTCCTTTAAGGTGAGAATGAAGAGCAAACTGATACAGAATATGTGTGATACTGTCAAATGGTGTGACATGAGATTGTCTTTCTAACCCTAAAGCATTTCAAGAGGAAAAAAAGGAGAAACAGTTTTAAGGTGTTAGAAAGAGAAGGAAAATATGTTGGCTATATGTCCGTCTCATGTACCTTATCATTCAAAGAGGTGTTTAAATGGAATGTTCAGGTCAAGTGGAAATAAATGTGCTACAGTAACAATTCCTGCTTCTTCCATTTTGCGTTATGATAGAAAGGCGTACAATTTTCCAAATCAACAAGGGGCATGCACTCTGGCAAACAAACTGCAATGGCTCATTTGAAATTGTAAACAGGCCAAGCGTTCATACAGTAGGTGTCACAAATACCTTCCAGATGAATAGGTCGTGGTCTTGATGGTGACACTGGAGCCCTCGGGTCAACGTGGGCTTTCTCTGCTCTCCTCTGCATCTACAGTATCAAAGCCAGCAGCTGTGGGATTGTTTGTACACAGATGCAGGGGTGCTTGATGATAATTGCCTCGCAGCTGCACTCCGGGGCTGGAACTGGATGTTTTTTTTCTCTTCGTGGCTCATATTGTGTGCGAAGCGTTAAGAGCAGGAATGTGGGAAACAGTCGTAATTAAAGTATTCTGTAACTCAATTAAGGACTCTTCCCTCACAGCCCCCCTTTCCTTCCAGCCCTGGGAGGGTGGGTGCTGCTATCCTACACCTATCCCCTCCTATCAGAGTCTATGTAAGAGCCTGTGGCCTCGGCAGCCTGGGGCCTTTACTGTTTAACTGAAGTCAGGACTGGTTGCATTGAGAGCAAAAGATTGGTCGCGTGAAAATTTGAAAGTAAAAGGGTATATGAGGTGGAGAAAAGACAGTGAAGTGGAATAAATGGGGAATTGCTGTTCCACGGAGGGCTGCTAACGTGGTTAGCACTCAGAGGTGAGACACTCATTACAGCCGTGAGTCATTTTTCATAGGCTGTTATCAACTCACTGTGCACAGAAGATGGATGGATGACAATTACACTGATGAAAACCTCACATAGCCTTATTGGCACGAATAGAGCACTCCATGAAACCATTATAGTGTTATTTCTCGGTTGTTTTTTTAAAGTAGGTGCAATTTTATAAGAAGAAAAACAGATTTATAAAACTTTTTTTTCTGGTGTGGACTAAATATCTGGAAATGTGGTGATGATATAGCCAAATTGTGAGGCAACAAAATGAACATCTTTTGTTCTAATTTTCTGAAACTGCTGCAGGCTGCTTGCCGGGCAATGCGTCAGAGTACTTTGAACAATGACAGGCAACAATCAAGGTGCTCAATTAAGTGTATAACGATTAAGACATCAATTACCAAATTGATTGATGAGGCCAAATGATCCGATTCATTTTCTCCATCCAGCGTGAAAATTGGGAGCAGCAATATGGGCAAAATTTGTTGATTAATGGTTCGAATGTGCAGGAAGCTCTCTGCCTCTGCAATAACATGTGAGAGGAAATCGCAATAAACACGCTTTGTGGACATTTAGAATGGAATAAGTAACAAGATTCAAATATAAGACAAGACAATATGAACAGACATGCAATTAGTAGCTATAGAGCAACAAAAATAGCCTAAATATAATTTACAGATATAGTTTTTATTTACTTTTCTTTAGCTTTTTCTTGATTATGCATGTAGCATGAAAGAGGTTAATGTATCAGATGAATGTGTCTCTTTTCTCTCTTGCCATTGATGCTGATGATGTTCCTCTGCCCCTGCAACAATAGCCAAAACAATGTTTGAAGAGCGCCTTGAGACCAGCTTGGACTAAGGCTTTAGTTTTTATTCTCTTCATGTTGTCAATGTGTAGAGGGATAATTGAAGCGATCCTTGACTATGGGATCTATTTATACAGAGCATAATTCCCTCCGTATTCAGGCATTATCATGGTGTCAGAACAAGCACAATGGCACAATAAGGTCAATATAATGAAACTTCAAAACAATATGGTGTCGTTCGTATAATAAAAAGTGAACCTCCCCCGGTTTGTTTGGTCTTGTAACAGTGGTTGCGTATATTGAAGTCATTACAAAATTATTATTATTACAATGAAAAATATATAAATATGATGAGAAATGAAAGTGCACTTTTGTGACAGTGTCTTACCAGTAATTATATCTATATTCATATGAAGATTAAATCTCTCTTAATATCCTTTAAAATGAATTCTTGAATTTCAGCTTTGACACAGTGAATTTGTATTTCATAAGGGTTGTTTTGTTTTTCTGTTCATTGTCTTTGTTTTGTTTTTACAGCGAAAATTAAAATGTTTTTATTTCAGCAATGTCTGAGGAACCTAATAATTTGTAACACTTGTTTTTCCCCCCACAAATGTTTATTGTCTTAAAATTATCATTACATTATAATTATTATTAATTAGAGTGGTAGCTGTAATAGTAGTTGCTGCTGTTTTGTTGGAATACAATCACCATTTTATTACTAATACTTAACTGTCATTAGAAGCCAATTTTTTTTTTATTTGTGCTGCTATGACTTCATTTCTTTATTTTCACTTTTCTGTTATACTCAGCGGCATCTGCAGCCAAAATTACATCAGTTATCCGCTTTTTCCCCATTAGCAATTTGACAAATACCCCCTTTATAACAGCCCCATATCATTCTGCTTGACTTTCTCCTGGGCCTGAATTCAGTTATTGATTGCCCGTTCAGTTTCACTTGGAAAAGGTTGATAAAAGGAGGTTTTCACTTTCTCAATTTGATGTGACAGCTCCCTAACAAGAATAATGGAATGCGCCCATTCACAGGCAAATCAAGCTAATCCAGCGTGCCCCTCCACTCTCAATGGAGAAGTCACAGTCCTTCCCGGCCCATTCCATCACAAGCCTCCTCTCTTCAGAAACCTTCAAAGTTAGCCCAACTCCTCCAAAAGACAACATCGCTCTTTGTGTGCCCCTCTCACTCGCCATCAAATGGATAAATAGGTCGATAAATGTATACAAAGTCAGTGGGGAAACAAAACTGAAGCATATAATCGGTTTGTTTTATGTGTAATCTGATTTCCCTGATTCCCACTCCTTATTTTAGTTGTTGTCAGCAGCTGATGGATGGATGTTATCAGACCTGCTGGAGTGAAAGCAAACTTCAAAAAAACAAAAAAGATTTTATGTCAGATTAACAAGAGGAAAAGGCACGTGCATAATTTTTTTGCATGTAAATTCAAATGGTATTTGTCCTAAAAATTAACAGTTCAGCAAAAGTGTTTTTAGTGATGGCAGCATGTGTGATATTAGTAATAGTCTCCCCCTCTCCTCTCCTTCTCTTCACTGGAATGCTGCGGCTTTTCTTCTAATCCTCTTTCTCAGCAGAAACCAGGTGGCTAAGCAAAGGTGCGTGTCTGTGTGTGTGAGTCACTATAAATGAGTAAGCATGCAGGCCTGCTCGTATGAATGTCTTGTATAAATACGTGCGTGCATGCATATGTGTGTAGGTGAAAAAGCAAAGCAAACACAGGGGTGTAATTGCAACCTAGGCGACTGTCTATTTCAAGTTTATTGGCACTTTGCAGTCTCTCATAGAGGCACTGTGATTCTGGCAATGCACCATCACATGCAACAGGAACAATGAAAGAAGCTGGAAAAATGCAGAACAGTGGGAAAAGTATCATCTATGAGGAGACGACAGAAACTCATTAAAAATGCATATGATAACATGCAAAGCACCCAGGAAAAGCTGCAAATAACATAAATAAGCTCAGTGTTTTTGTTGCAATATGCTTATGTTTACATTTTTAAAGAACACTTTAACTTTGCTTTTGTTTTGGGTCAAGAAACTGCAGAGGGCTCATTCACATTTGACTTAACAAGACGGAACAATGACTTTGTAAGACTTTGGTTAGACCATTAAAGTGCCTCAGGTTCACTCCCATTCTGCCTTTGGATGAGAGAAAAGGGAGATTAACATGATTTTGCTTTATCCACCGCATACAAGCCTCAAAACCATAAAACACAACCCAAAGGCATCCCCGTCCTGCTCTGAATGTGCACTTGTTACTGCTCTCAATTCAGCTTTCAGCCCCCTCTAAAGAGACAAGGCCCAATCACAATATTGTCAAGGCTCTGTTGGTTTTCTGGTTCAAATCCTTGTTCACGCTGTTTGCTGAGTACTCATCTGCTGTGACAGCCTTCAGACAAACAGTGAGTCCTGAAAGAGGTCTCCCACAACCAGATCTTTCCTGCTGGGCAGCGGCTGAAACGCTCCTTTCTCTCGCCATCAAGTGGAACCCAGGCTATTGAGTTGGCCCCTGGGATCCCTCCATTGAGGTGGGCTATGGGCCAGTGCTTCGCCCCTCCTCGCCCTGGGCCACCCTCATTCTCCCGGCACACCTGTACCCCTAAACCCCATCGTGGGAACCTCAGTGCTGCCTCTGCCACCTGAGCTGCTCGCTGTGCCAGCTGGGCACATCTGACAACACCATTGGGAGTCAAAGCACACAGAGACCAAAGATGGTCACAGCGTGCCAGCTTGAATGAGCCCTAAGAACTTTTTTTACTGGCAAACTGTCGTGCTCATTGAAGTCAGAGAGATTAAAGAATCTCCGCAGAAGTTATGAATCAAACTTGTGTCAGTTTGTGATCTATAGCAACCATTTAAGCTTTGCATATCTGAAAAATACACTCACAAGAACGCATTTCCAGCCTCAGATCTGTGTTCTCCCTGCTTACACACAACCTCCCTCACGCACCCCTACCCTCAAAATCTCCATGGCACACTGCAAAAAATGGCATCAATTAATCAACATTCATGAACCGTTTACTTGAGCTCCCCTTTGTGTGCTGCAGGGCCTAATCCAGACAGAGACCAGGCTGTTCTGCAGCAGTGCAGACTGCGTCACTCCACTCTTTGTGGGAGAAACCCATCAACTGGTGTTTCAGGGAAATGTCTCCCCCCACTGAGAGCCTAACCTTCCCCCTCTCTCACCCTCTTCCTCTTGTGCCCCCTCAGTACTCAGGGCAGGAAGCTCTATCTCTTAGAGGAGGCCATCCATCCATCTTGCCTCTTCCCATCCAATTCACAGCCGCTCCACATGTATGAAGACATCTGTCCATATTTGATCAGTTATTCCATTTTGCTGCAAATGATCCCACCCTCCATCCCCACCCATGAGGGAGGCAGCTATTTAAATGTGCTGATACTTTCCTGCATAATAACCTGCCAATTCTTTGCCTTGCAGAAGAAGCAAGTTTAATTGGGCCGTGCATTTAGAGCTCTTCTACAATTACACAATTACAGCGGAGATGCATTTCTGCACGTTGCGATGTTTGCCCCAATTTACTGCACTTTTCATACAGTTTAACTCTGGTTCCCCTTTCAGAGGATGCAAATTTGGCTCATTTGGCTTCAAATGAAGCATAATTGCTCATATTGAAATCTACACCTTTCTACAAGAGGTTCCTGCCAGTTAGTTCTCATTAAACCTAAGGAGAACAAAAATTCCCAATTCCATTTCAGCACACATGCCATCTGTATCATCTTGTGTTAAAAGCAAGGAAATTGGGGACAAAATGGATGCTGAGTGCATGGATGGAAAACTTAAAAAATCAGTTTGTTCAAGTTAGTCGGTGCAGAGTAACCTTTTTTCCCCTCTGAGGTCTGTTTTCTAAATTTCTCACACTAAGCATGAAATGGAAATTTAGTAGGAATGTTTGACTGAGAAAAAAAAAAGCACTAAGAGACACGGCTGATTGAAATTAAAGCTGTTTTCATTGTTTCCAAATACAGAATGTGTTTGCTGTGCGCAACCTGAAAAAGCATTCAATTAAGTGCAGCCTCATTAGTTCGAAGGGCATGTGCGGCTGGCCTCTCTACATTCAAAAAACAGAATGGTGTGTCAACCCCGACATGTGATCGCCATCGAAGTGTTTTCCACTCCTTCCTCTTCTTTTATATCACTGTCTTGAAAGTTATAGAAAAAACTCTTTTTCTAAAAGGCCCTCTGAGTCTGAAGTGGTGGCCTGAGCCCACTCCAAACAATACCTTACAAGATACTGTTTAAATTCATATCCGCTCTTCCTTTCTTACCGGGCGACAACACAACAAACCACTGACCCACTGATACACAATTAGAAGTGATGCGGCAGTTAAGGCTACAAGCAACTCTGTTTAACAGTCTGTCTTTGACCCTCCACCATTGAATAAATATAATGCCCCAATGAGAGTAAGACACTGAGGTGGAGTGAAAAGGGAGCTGGGGAAGATTTTAAGCCACACATAAGTAGTTAAAGACCTTTATAGAGTATAACACCATTATCCCTGCTGAATAAAAATAGGATTTAGTGTTTTTTCCACTTAATTTAAATCAAAAGAGTCCCCACCTTACATATTGCACTGGTAATGTAATGGAGAGAGACCCACAAAAAAGGCTTTGTGGTTCTGACACCTCCTATAGTGGGACTGTGTTGTCCTGTGAGCAAAGGGAGAGAAAGGTTTTTCTTCCCTGCGTTGCTATCTGCTAACACATTCTAATTGATGCTGCTGCATTCCTCCACTGGATGCATTCAGTGAATAACGAGCCTTGGACTGAATACCCATGAATTGGTCCCCACCAAGCAAAGCAGTAAAGCCTTTGGCCCCCCATCCCTTAGCCTCCCCGCACCGCCACCATCGCAACCACTACTGAGCACCACCTCCCCTCCAAACCTTCCCCAAAGCTCTACTCCAGCTCGACCGCCCATTAAAGCACGACCATTGTGCAGAGATGCAGTCCACAAAAGCTGTCAATCTCTCCGGGGTCCTCCAAAGCTTGGACTCACACAGACTGGAGTGACAGACCCCCCACCCCCCACCCCCAACCCACCCGTGTTCCCCCAAAAAATCCTCTCCCTGAAAACTTCTCAGCTAACTATCCCCCACCACCCTCTCTCTCCCTCTCTCTCTTGCTCTCTCTCCCTCTCTGCAGCCCCAGCGCACAAAGCATCAATCTGTCTTCAGCCCCAGCACCCTTGGCCCTTTGTCCCATCTGCAGGTGCCTCTGAAAGCACCCACGGTCGCCCCAGCCTCTGCGCACGCCACGCCTAGTCCAGGGACAGGAACTGCTGACAAAGGCCCAGTGTGGGAATGAGGGATGCGTGGAGGGAGGGAAGGGGCTGTCGAGGAGGGGAGGGGGGCTGCTCTAAGACAGATGGCTGGGGAAGTCTACCAACTCCTCCACAGGGGCTGTCAGTTTAAATTCAGAACTACGAATGAGACACACGGGGGAAGAACCAGTAAAGGAATGCCCACTGAATTCAGCAGCTACTGTAAACTTCACCAAGGAGCAGAGCACAGAAGCAGCAGCATCTCTGGATATCACATCAGTCTGATGCAATTTATATGCTGAAAAAGAGATTATTTTAACTGGAAATGTAAAACAAATGTTTCCAATATCCCTTTAAATGTTACTTTCAGTTAAATGTCTTAAACATTTGTAGTGTAGTTCAGTATTTGTCAGAACAGAAAACACAAACACACTAATAATTATATTCTCATTACCCCGGAAGCCTTGTTATCTCTTTAAAATATAATTCTAACTTTCATGTAGTTCTGTTATTTAGTTATTATTGGTACTGCTTTTCTTTTTATGATAAGCATAAGCTGACCCCACTGAAATACATTTGGACTTGCACAGCATCTATACCTGTGTGTAGTTTGTCGTTATTTTTAAAACAGGCGTCAAACTTTTTGTTTTTTACTCTACGCGTTGTTTTGTGTTGCTCCTGTACTCTGCATCCAGTTAAGGATTTAAACACTGAC
Organism: Naso minor; assembly: GCA_029874875.1. Taxonomy (NCBI): domain Eukaryota; kingdom Metazoa; phylum Chordata; class Actinopteri; order Acanthuriformes; family Acanthuridae; genus Naso; species Naso minor. Next base: position 15,544,342 of record JAQFJB010000025.1, read on the forward strand.
ATCATACAAAAGACAACTTTTGAAAGCTTATTCTGCATCAGGGTTATGACATCATACCTCAATTTCAACCTGAAAAGCACTTGCATTTTTTAAAAAAGTTAATCCTTCAAAAAACAAACAAAAAACAAAACAAAACAAACAAACAAACCAACAAAAACACTAATACATACATACATATGAGACTTTTGAAAGCAATGAATTGTATGAAAATTTAATCAAGGAAAATTGTCATCAGCTTTTCAGCTTTAATCCAGTTATCTTCTTCTAGTGCAACAAGTTTGTTCCATTTCATTGATGTTACTGGGCTGCCACCGTGTGGACGTGTGCTGTATTACAGCAACCAGTTGCTGAATGAATGTCTGCAGCTTTCATATGCATGCATTTCTACTGAAAATACTGAAAGCAACCTGTCAAACAGAATTTATCTATGTAAGCCTGCTCTCTAATAATTGCCCACGTGTGAATCATAAATCTTTCCCTGTGTTTTTTCTACTTTTTAAATGTGTTGATTTTTGTGTAATTATCTGTGGGGAATCACTCAGAAAGCAACTCAACATTTACCAGGTTCACCACCGTTATATTTACTATTGCAACTTCCCAGTCCAACCCAGTTACTCTGACTAAAAAATTGGAATGTTTTTCTAAGAATTTGTTCTCAGTCATCGGAACTGCCTCATTTTTTCATATCGGCTCAAGTATCATTGATATTTTATCTGTAACTGCTTATCCTTTTGCAGTGCAGGGGGGCTGGAGCCAGACCCAGCTGACACTGGGCGTGGGCAGAGACACCCTGGACAAGTTGCCAGTTCATCACAGGGCTAACATGTAGAGACAAACACTGTTCACTTTTACACCTACAGGCAACTTAGAGTCACCAGTTAACCTAATAAGCATGTCTTTGGAGTGTATGAAGAAGCCAAAGTACCGTGAGCACCCACACAGACATGGGGAAAACATGCAAACTCCACACCGAAAGATCCTATCCTGTTCTTGTTGTGAGACAACAGGGCTAATCATTAAGCCATCATGCTGCCCTGAGTTTCCTTTTTTAATCTCAGCACGAGGCCCATTTAATGGCTATTTGGAAGCCTAAGCTTTCCATTGAATCAAAAGAAGAAGAAGAAAAAAAAATCTTTCTCTGCAAAAGGTATATAGAAATGCTGAGCTGAGGAAGATTGTGTGGTATGACAAAAAGCCCAAGAATAAATAACACACAAAGCTTGTGATGAGATTATTTTAACTCTATTATCATTAAATTAAAGTATATGTACACCTTGACTGTTATGCTCCAGCACTTTGAAAGCTTTAGAAAGCTTTTTCACTGTGAAAGCCTCAGAAATGTGTGATATGACAATGAGCTTACAGTTAGTATGGTATAGATTTATATTAATGTGGTGTATTCCTGCAGAAGGCCTTTACCTGCTTGTAATATGGTTCCCTCTGCCACACTGCAGCTGACTTTGGGCTTTCATTCCTTTGTATAGGATCAGGGACAAGATAAAATTATTCCAGATATAAACAAATAGTCAAATAGAGTAGAACATTTCTTCATTTGGCCACAGGGTGGAGACAGAGTTCAATTTAGAGTCCTGCATCTGTTCATTCGCAGCAGTGTGCTATAGCCTGCTTCCTCTTGCAATCATTGAATCTCTATGACCACCTTCTTTTTCAACTTTTTAATGCTTTTATGGGTCTATTGTAATATTGACATAATTCAAACTTTATTATCCCTCATTTTGAAATTGATAATAGAGAAGAAGCATTGCATGTCTATAGAAATTCTCAAAGAACATTGAGGAAGTACTTTTGCATTTTGACAGCAATTCCATTGGATGATTTACAACACGCATTACCAGTCTGCAGTTTCAGTTTTACACACATGTACTGATTCATTTTCATGATGAGAAAAGAAGCAACAGTATGTGTTGTCAGTGCTGTGAATTGGTCATGAGAGCTAGCTCAGTGGTTTTAGTCCAAATGCATTCACACAGGTATTTCTCTAACAGTCATTTTAGGTGTAAGCCAATTTTAAGTTGCTGCAGTTTGATGTAAGATCTCGTGTTTTTTCTCTGTACCACAGCTGAAATAAACAAACATATTTGGCTAATTAAGATGGGCGAGTCCTGATTTGATGTCACTGGGATGTGTGTTTCAGACTTACTGAAACCACATTTGGCAAACAGGATGGACTCTGAAAAGGTTTAACTCTGAAAGCTTTGAGATAGATAAACAGATTTTATAGCTTTAAACAGAAAAGGTACAAATATTTGCCTTCAGCATAGACTGATCCTTTTTGAGATGTTGCTTCTCTACAAACAAAACTGTCATAAATCCCCTTTAAAGGCGTGTACTAAGTAGATTTTATTAAGAGGGAGCATTAATTCTGACTTTCCTGCCCATAATACAGTTAACTCAGGATGTTTGAGGGGCAGGGGTGAAAATAGCAAAAAGGGCACCTGTTGTACGTAGTGGGACACAGGTTGTCATACATTTATAGTAAAATGAAGGCACATTACTACATTTTGTCTACTGGAAGGGTACCTGAGAGGGCACTTTCACAGGGCTTTTTCTAAGATCAGTGCACCAGGAGGGGGAAACACCCCCCACCCCCCTACCAACCCCACCCTCGATCCACCAGTGACAGTTAAGGTCAGCTATTTTAATTTTCTAACTTTCTTTAGTTACCACTGATCCCCCCACACACACACACACACAACCCCCACACAACCCCACCCTCACACATGATCATACAGTTTTGTGGTTCAGAATACTAATTCACCCACAGACACACACAGACACATAAAATTTATTTCATAAAATTTGACAGGAGCTGAATTAGCCAACATGATCTGAAAGTTTTGCCCAAATAACTTCCTCTCACACTGCACTTGTTTTCAAATAATGTGAGTCGCTGAGGCAAAATATGCAAACCTTGCACCACATGCAAATGGCTGCTGAGGTCACTCGTGCTTTGACACACACGAATACAAATTAGTTTCTGAGAAACTCAAGTGTCAGATTTCTATTTGTGACCTACATGCTCTACAACACACGGCACCCACTGTAGTCCAAGCATTCTGTTGGTTTCACATTGCATGCGCTGCATTTTGGATTTAAAGTGAGACGTAATCCTTTTAAACATGGTTTGGTGGTTATATAATTTGACTCAAAATAACATAAGTCAGAATTCCCATGTAAATTCCCTGACAACAAAATAACATTTGAAATAAAACAGACTGAGACTGGAGACTTTAAAACGCTTTTTGCATTTCTCTCTGTTTCCTAAGAGCCAGTACCACTACTTGTAACCTTTTTTTTTCTGAATAAACTCACTACAATTTATTATTTGGGTGAACTATGCTTATTCTTATCTCACAATGTCTTGTGTAAATTGAAAAATCCTTGCATAGTCTGAGACAGTTGCAAAAACTTGTTGCGACTTCACCACCCGAAAAGCCATGAAAGAACTTCATGTACGGGGGAAACACTGACCTTTGCACATGCTAACCAGGTCACTGAGAAGTCAGCAACACAATGAACGATGCAAGTTTTGATTAATGATATAAACATTCAGGACAGAATGATAATAATACAGCTCATAAAAGGAGGAGAACTGGATTTAATGTTGGAGGTGGGGCCCTGTTCATTCCTTTGAAAGTGAGCAGTGGTGCATGAAGCGAAATAAAAGTTTCACTTTTGAGTGAAAATTTACCCAAATCTTCGACATAAATTTCGTATTGTGGAACCGTAGAGCATGAATACTACAGACTTCCATCAGTGTGGTCTGCTAACCTATGATTCAGCCCTCCGCTAACTTGAATGGGGATAAAATCAGTTTATCTTGTGGCTATTGTAGACTTTGAAATGTTTTTGGTCTGCTGGAATCAAATTTTGACTGTGAAACAAGTCACCTTACTAAGTTGTAAGGCTCAAAATGTACTATCGACCATTTTACAGCCACTTCTTTCACAGTGTCTCATATGTCTCGTGAGGGACTCACTGTCCTGCATCAGGTCAAACCACTCTGTCAAAATGACTTCACGGCATGGTGCAATTTCTGGGGACCTGGTCTTCTATCCTTCTGGTAGGAGGAGGGTCTAACTGAGCATGTGCAGTATAAATGTCATCACTTTGTCACCTCTGTTCTGTGAATTTCAGCCCCTTCCATCTGGTGGGAGATTTGAAGTCCCGAGGGTTAAGACAAAGCGCTACAGGAACAACTTTGTTCCTGCTGCAATTGCTCTTTTAGACAAGCTTTAGTAATCTATTTGCACGTATTTATTTATTTTAAAAATTTATTTATGGAAAGTCTAACTCATTTTATTTATTTATTGTCCCTTGTATCATGTTTTTATCTTGTCCTGATCACTATGCCTTCTGAGTACTTGGCCATGTCCCTGTTTTGTGTATTTTGTCTTGGTCTCTCGAGTTTTGTTTAGTCTGGATGTCTTCCTCTTTTGCTGCATAACAAATCTACCTACGGGTACAGTTAAAGTAAACTGAACTGAACTGAACTGAATTTTGGCATGTTTCTGATTGGAGAGACAAGAGTTGTTGTATCAGACCCCAGTCTACCCTACTGTTCTGTTTGGAGTTGTAGTTTGTTATCTAGCTAATGTTAGCTAGAATAAAATATGTCAACAGCTAGCTAGCAGTAGGCTATGGCCCATATTTCTCTTTCTCACAGGTAATAATGTAGACGTCAGCATTGGGAAACGTTCACCTGTTGTTCAAATATTATGTGAATCTTTTACATAAAATACTTTCTCAGGAAAAATATATAAAGCAAGACTCACATGCATCTGATATGCAAAAGCAGCCATGTTGGGTTGCAAAATGTGGGGCAGGTGAATACATGTCTGCATTCAACATGTTTCTAAAGGCAAACTTTTACAAATACCGAAAGGAACTTATTTTGGCCCACGTGGTTCATAAGAAAGGCAGTGCTACAAAAATGATTTTTATTTAAAAATTTAAAAAAGGAAAAATCAATAAAAGGAATACATGGAATATTAAATGATGTGATGAACTTATTGCAAGTAAATAGAGAATAAAAACTTGTGCATCGGTGGGTTAATGTTGTTTTCTTTTCTTTTTCTTTTTTTTTGTGCAACTTTGCCTTCAGAACTTCTTCAAAAAAGATGCCAATGATGTGGGCACATTTCTCACATTCAAATGCAAATTATTTCAAATCAAGACAGTTATGATACTTATGACATAAACAATGTTGACCAATTTCCCTGATCATGCTCTTTAAAACCTGGACAACAACATAGTCATCTCAACTCCATGTTGTATACACATTTCCACCCTCTTTTATTGATACAAAAGCTCTATCTTGTCCTTGTTTAGCTTTGTTGTCCTCGCTCTTTGAGAGCAACTTAAACTGGAGTCAAATTCCTTCTTCGTGTACACAAACATGACTAATAAAGCAGATTTTGATGTTAGTGTGTGTGTGTGTGCAGGCTTTTCAAATGTATCACTTATTAAAAGAAGGAAAACGATTTCTTCAGTCTAAGGTAAATCCTATGATGAAACATCCTAATCTCAATGCACTGGCTTATTCAATGCAAAATTATCAATAGAGAATTCATTGAGGTAATAGGACAGTTTGTTTTATGTTTATGCATGGGTGGTTTGAAAGGGAACAGGCTACCTGTTGCATTAAAAAACAACAACAAAAATCCCCCCCGACCAACCAAACAAACAAACAAACACCCAAAAACAGCTGCATCACAGGCCAGGGCTGTGCTGAGAAACTACTTGTAGAATATAGGCTACACCTACAACTTATTATTAACCCGTTCTGTTATGAGAGATGGACTGTCACTCTGAAAATCCCTTCTTCGTCGATGCTGAGAAGAAATTCACATGAGGCTTCAGCTCATCGCTCGATGATCCTTGATGCGCAGTCGCAACCCGCCACCCTCTCGCGCTGATCCCTTTCACGAAGCACGCATGAAAACAAGAAAGATTGCAGTTTGAAAGTAAAACCACATTACCCACAATTCACTGGGAGCAAAAGTCGCCGCACCTTCCTCGGGTGGAGCTTGTAAGCGTGGGAACGTTTGTGGGTTGCTGCGGTTGCTGGAGTAAAAAATTGTTTGACAGGGAGGTGAGGCGACCTGTGCCCGAGAGACTGAAAGGAGAAGTTACCGTGCTCGTGCGCCCGTGGCAGTTTCCGAGTGAACGGGGAGGCGGACTTGAGAGCGACAAATGATTCATACCAGTCTAAGCAACAGGGCACAGAGCGAAATGTCAGGGACTGTTTCAGCCTTGAGCAAAGGGAAGCGCGACTAGTACACCGCAACGCGGAAAATATTCAGGGGGGTGATAATGCGAATGGTGCGAAGATACCGAAATCAAACAAAATGGACACGATGTAGCGTCGCTGCGGCATTTCATATAGCTAGAACTAACGTTAGAGTAGAGAATAGATAGCTAAGGAGCTAGCAGGTTAACTAACATACATGTAAAGTTATTCCCCGGAGAAGCTGAAAGCAGAGCCCCGGGGCGTCTGTTGAGTCAGAAGAGTTCATCAGTAGAAAAACCGAGAAGACAATTAAGAAGATGCTACGGAGACGACTGAACCGTTTGGTATGTGTGCCTGGCATCAATTCACTCACACACTCACATATTGTTAGCTAATGACATCCTGCTGCTCCTGCTAGCGTTTTAACTGCTGTGATTCTGCCCTGAAAGAATCTAGGCGGGCATTTCCAGTCATTTTCCTTCAGTCGTTTTCGCTGTAAATGTGTGAGAAACTATCCAGCTTACGGCAAACTGTTACTTCACACTGCCTGACAACACGAGACAGCTGCTGCCTCACTTCACTGCTCCTGTTGGCCGCCAGTTAGCTAACAGTTAACGTTAACTGCTAGTTAGGTAAGTTCTTGGCAGCCAGG
>JAQFJB010000025.1:15556004-15566057 GCA_029874875.1 Naso minor
GCAATTACAGCCAGTGTAGCCTGGTACATTATTAAAGATAATGTCATCAGCGGGGCTGTAGCTGAGATGGAGATTTTTTAAAGCTTGTCAGCACAAGGATGTACTGAAAATGGGTTTTGTTGGTATTGCATGGCTGTCTGCCAAATGTAGAAAGGAAATCCATTGTAGTGTTTAAGTAAAGATACAACCCATACACTACATGGAAGAAGCAGCTGGAACAAGCACCGTCATCTAAGCAGCTGAATCTGGTAATTTGTCGCACACATGCACACAAAAACAGAGAGTACTTGTCTGGATAACATACTCCATTTATGGCTACACTACTTTAAGTTCTCTTTAATTATAGATTGAAGTGTGACTAGGCTGCTGTTTGAAAATGTGCTCCCTTTTCATGGTCTTAAAACACAAAGCGGCAGGTCGTCTCCATAAGAACCCTCTTTGCTTCTCATTCTCTTCAGGACTTACTGAGCTCAGCCGTCTAGAACATGTTCGCTATGGGGACAAAGTTCAAGCGGGTGAAGGCAGAGTAACATGTAATCTCAAACTCAAAACCAAAACCTCAGTAAATGAATGCTTTAAGACTATAAACCAGTTAAAAAATAACTCACAAAGTGAATGTAAAACTTGTTCCCAGGTTTATTGTGGGAAGCTAAGGCTACATTCTTGCCGTGTGTTCAGTCGGTGTAAGATTCTGTTTTGAGGAACAGTGAGTCTCCAGACAGAAAATACGAAATGACCACAGACCTCTGTCAGCACTGTGTGACTTGATTATGCATTTCCTGTTGTAACATCTACGACCATTTTTGTGTTCATAGCATTTTTTGTCATCTTGTGTAAAAGGGTAGCTGACGCAGACTGTCCACACGTGTGCTTTTTGTGTTTGCTGCCTCATATTGTACACAACCAAAGTTCCTTCTTCAGTTTTGGGGAAGGCCATTTATCTAATGGCCACCTGTTCTCTGGTCACGTTTTCAGTGGTTTTTCTGACATTTCAGAATTGTTAATGGAGACACTGCAAGTGTCAGTGCAGTTGGTGCAATATCTGTCTGTAGCTTTTTGAGGTGAATGATTGAGGAAGCAGCTCCCAGTGCGAGGTCTAGATGAGTTTCCCCTCCTCCCCATTGTCGAGGGACACAGTGTAATGTAGGCCAGTACCAGCCCATGGCACAGTACACTCTGTGTCTCGTACAGCTGCAGGGATGCTAGTAGAACAATGAGTCTTTGCCTATCCACAACAACTCCTTAGGATCAGCCCTCAGTTCAAGTTGGACTATTATTACTCTGTGGGGCTATTCATCACTGTGTGCAAACAGCGGACAGAGGAGAGGGTGGCCTCTGATAAGGGGTCGGTAAACTGCCAAGTGTTGGTGAATCCATGATGGAGGTAACTTCTGTTATAGTTTCCGGGAAAAGGAAAAAAGAACTGATTGCTGTTGAGAACCAGTTCAAAATGCCCAATCCATCGGAATTGTGTGCTTTAAAGGTTTTTAATTCCTTTTATCAATGCTGGCATTAAAATTTTTTTTTTTTTTGACAGTTGTGCATTGCCAAGCTATGACATCAAACCTACGCGTCCATGCTGCTGGAAACTTTAATCAAAAAGGCGCTATAACAGAGGTGAAGAAATGGTCTTAAGGGCGGTTTCATTTTACAACGGAAGGCAACAAAAGTGCAAGTTGTGATGCAAAATGATAATGTCAAGTAAGGGTGGAAGCACCAGCAGTATGCAACATGGGCTTACTGTACATTCTAGGAATGTCAAGTATTTGGAACTTGCTGCATGAGTGCCACTGCATCTCAACTTAACACCGCAGCCATTTCCAAGGGTAAATATCTATGTTAACATGTTATGCTACATTAGTGTGATGCAGGCATGCAGATCCTAAAAAATCCTAAATGGACGCGAAATGCTGTACAAATTATTCTCTTATTTCATCCATTGTGGATAAAGACAGAAAGTTGCTATCTGGCTCAACTATATTTTCGATGGTCAGACTAAGAGATTCTAAAACTGTTACACTGATGCTAAAAATTTGTCATCCTTCTTTACAGAAAATTAATCAGGAATCAATAAAAAATCTGACTGATACATAGATTAAGTAATAACATTGGTTAGGGTTAGTAATATTAGTAAAATTCTATCAATTCCCATCCCTAAAGTACAGTTGCCCTGTATAATGGCTGGGGTAATGACTCTTTTTCTTAAGATGCTTCAGTATGTGAACTTTTTCTATTGGCTCTTACCAAGAAATAGTTGTTTTTCAAAGCTGTTGTTCACTGCTAACCCTGTGTAGATGTTGTGTTGTGGTTGAAGTTTCACAAATAGCTTGTCGTTTATGGATATTGGCTATAATAAATCATTTAAGCGGCATACAGGTGTGCAGAAGTATAACTGCCAAATCAGATCAGCACATAGATTTGTATACTTGACGTTACTTAATTTAACATTTAAGGCAGCATGGAAGGTATTATGGAATGAAAGGCTTATTTGGTAGCCTCAAAGAACAGACATCCCTGTAGCCTCCGACTTTAACTAAATAACTAACTAACTAACTAAAAAGAACTATTCTTAAGATGCAAAGCTGATGCTTTATGTATATGTATTTATCCGTACATATACAGTATAAGATGAAAACTGGACAAGAAAGTATCAAAAAGTTTAATTCTTACCCAAAGATTTTTTCTACTGTATGAAGTACCTTGGTTAAATTATACTAAATGTGATTTTCTGTGATTAAAAATAATTTATATATCATTGAATATCCATTACACTTCAGTAAAACAAAGCATCTTTTGTGCTGAAATTAGACCAATTAGCGCATGTGAAGTGACTTTATTAGGAACTCTTTTGTTGCACAGGAAATGCAGCAAAGAGGTGAGCTCCTTTGTAGTGTCAAAGCTTTAGTTTTGGTTTGACGTGAACGTGTCTGTGTGCTATATTTTCTTCAAAAAGATGAAGTAGCCTCTGTAAATTCTCTGCAGGCAATGAGCACTTGGATGTGTAATCAAAACTGAGAGTCTTACAATTAGTGAGACAGAGTGAGCATGCTGGAAGAGGACGGGCGGGCAAGTGGGCTGACGAGAAAGAGGGAAAGAATGAAAAAGAGGCGAGTGCCAGATAGAGTGCTGCAGTGACTAACAGCGTTGACTCAACACATGCATCTTTTCCCTCGCATTCGAACATTCATCACTCAACTCTATTCAGCTTGCCATAATAGCAGTCTTATGTTGCAGTTAAACTGTTTTTACTGTTGTCATCAACGTTTCTTGAAACAGTTTACTCGAGGTGAGGCATTTATTCATTACATTACTCTCAGGATACCGTTCAGTGTTTAGGCCCACATTCACTATAATGTCATACATTGATCTTCTCTTGGGACTTCCTCTGGTATGATTTCTCTTGTAGTGTACCTTGTGAGAGGGAAAACTGCTGATAAGCATGGCGTAGAGCTGCAAAAGGTTGACCTGTGATGAAGTCTAGCTGGGAGCAGCATCATAAAGCCTGATAAGAATGATAAGATGCAGTTTGAGTAGATGTTAAGTCGTTGAATATTATAAAGGCTTGAGCCACTCGCGCACACACAGCCCACTCTTCTCATGTCCTCTAGAAATTACTCTTTTCGCAGCAGCTTGATTCCTTTTTTTCCCCCAGGGAATAACACGACATTGATACTAAGGTCAAATGGGAACATGGACTTAACAAGGAATCTGTCGTTCTCAGTGTGGTGCAGTGTTATTAGTACATGTGCAGGACATAAAGAAATACAAGCAAAGGTCCCCAGCGCTTTCTCTTCTTCGCTCAGCTCCCTCACACCTCATTAAATCTGTTTAAGTAGATTTTCTAAGCAGATTTTTTAAGCTTAATGGCACAGCTCCTGCATTCCGCACCAAATGAGCTTGGTGTTTTTCTCCCCCTGTACCTGAAGTTACAAAACAGGAAGAACAGACTGATCGGAACAAAGCTCAGCCCGTCTGTTTTCTTTTAGGAGTGCTTTTGTTCAGTTTGCTTCAGCACTTTTGCAAGAAAAAGTTGCATCATCGATTTAGTTTGACTACAAAATCTATTTGTGTCAGGGTCGATAATACTGGCAGGGCCATGGTCACACCTGCTGTCACCAGCCCATATTTCTGCCACACATCATGGTTTCATCTTTATTTGCTGTTCTCTCAAAGATTCTTGTCAGATTCCCTTGTTTAAAACCAAACACTCCTCGTCTGGAGACACACATTGTAAGCCACAATTCAGTCAAACTAACGACGCGAGTGTTACGCCTGGGACACACTGCCTGTGTGAGCAATGCGTTTGTGTCTATCTTGCTGAACTGCTGTGGATCACACACATGGCATGTGGCACAGACAGCTGCTGCTGTTAATGCCAGTCCCTTGTTTCTACATTGAGTTTGCCTTTTCATAACGGCCATCCATAATGATAAGGACATGAATTTTACCCTTGTTCAGAGAGAGAGAGAGAGAGAGAGAGTGAGTGAGTATGACAGATCACTCTCATTGTCTATTTTTGCTGACAACCCCGCTGATCACATAGAAGTACTAGGCAATACTCTGAATATCTAGTTAAGGCCTTGCTTACACGGGCTCTTTGGCTGCTCTAACACGGCCACTAAAATGAAAATGAAGAGGTTCAGCAGACCACATGCACTGCTCGTGCAGGCAATGCATCCCAGACGTTTGAACGCACTTCACAGCTCCTGAGAGCCAGAACCACCAACTGGATTCTCTCTGACAGACTCACAGGCCATAGACGGTGAAGATGGTTTTCATCAAAAAGAAATCTCAGTGTGCTGTTTTAGTCTTTGATTCACATATTTGTGTCAGCTGAGAGTCCTGCTTGACAAACTTAAAATCAGAAGAACTCTTAAGAACCTGCTGAGGGATGATCTTCAAGACTGTCAACAGTAAATCCAGTTTATTGTTGTAGTTTGGTGTAGTGAGGATAACAGTGGCTGTATGGTTGTCCTGCCAGTCCAAATTGGATTTTTGGCATATCCAGATTGTATCCATATTGATTTCAGGAAGTCTGGACAGCAATAAACCACATGAAATCTGATTTTGCTAATCAGATCCAAACCACATGGCAAGGTGGTTTGAAATGTGATTCAGATCCATTTTGCACAGATGCGTCCTCAGTCCGGATGCTCTGCTCGTTCAAATCGGATATCAGAGTGTCTCTTGTGTCTCCTCATGGATGCTGGGATTGTTTTGACGGACAAGATGGGGTGTTTAAAGGCCACAGAGTCTGACAAATGTCCCTTGGCGCATTTGAAGAGTTGGAGGCCACCTTTTATCATTAATGTCCCAAGGACGACGTGCTCCCAACAGTCACTGTGTTGTGTAAGGCCCAAACTCTCGCTGCATAGTAAAGCCCACCGTGACAGCAGCACAGAACACTGTAATATTCATCGGATTGTTCCGTGGAGTCTGTCTGTTGTGGAGGAGTTCAGCACTGCAACATAACAGCGCAAGTGTTTGGATGGCTGTAGCATATCTACATTTTTCCATTCGTTGTACCTCCCCGTCGTAAAGCTTCTCCCTAGCACATGTCCTGACACTGACGTCGTTACCACAGTAACCCATGCAGATTGGTGGGTACAGAGCGGTGATGTCTGGACGCAGCAGATCCGATCTGATCCCTTGCAAATGACAGTGCACACAGTCTTTGTTTGAAATCAGATGTGAAAAACAAAACAGATTTGCCTGCAGCCTGAACAAGGCCTAACACCACCTAATATGTATTAGCCTAGATTGTGACTGCACAATTTAAAGAAAAATACCTAAATGCAAATATTTGGACTGATATCGCAATTGCGATATGATGTGTGATGTGAAGAGGGAACGATCATTTTTAAATCACGCCATCATTTTCATTATAAAACAGTTAAATGATGGTGTGATTTTTGCAGGATTCTGTATCAAACAAAGACGCTTTCTTTAGTCTGTAGAATGTGATGTGTAGGTCAGAACAACTCTGCAACACTACAATATTTGAATTAAATGGTATTTTGACGCACACACGTCACCATTAACAACATTTTGCCTCTCAACACTTTAAAAAATAAGGTAGCTATATTGAGATCTCGATTACATGTTGATTAATCGTGCAGCCTTACCCTGGATTTGGATTACGTGCTGTACTCATCTACTTATCTGGATAAAGTTCAAACTATTAAACTGAATATAATGCAATTGATTGCATCAGCCCCACAAAAAAAAAATTAATTTGCTCAAACGTTTTTATTTATGTATTTGTTTTTTTACTGTTTAATACCACTCGTTTTTCTATCTCTTAAACATATGTAGAGGAATTGTAATGCACTCCAATACGACACCACAGACTTTGGCAACAGAAAGGACTAGAGTTGAGTCAACACTGCTCTGTTTCAAAGTGTCAGAAAATACTATAAAAAGTTTCTAACAGATTGTACGGTCAGAAAGTGGATTGTAGTAGAATGCACACGGCCTAGGGACTTTCTTGTTACCCAGTGAGTCTGTTCAGTTAACAGCGTGCAGTTCGTAACAAAGCCTGATAGTCACTGAATAGTGAGATGTCGTGACAGGACGCAGTGTCATCAGACCAGTGTCATCATGGGGAGTTTGGCAGTAGCTGAATGCAGTCTTATAGTCTTGCTGCTCCCAGTCACGCACCTTTTCCCCTTTGTCCCACCCTGTTCTCTCTGTGTGCATTATTCAGTTTAGATCAGTAAAGTTATAGGCTCACTCGTTCCTCTAAAACACCATTTATGTCTGACTGAGCAATCAGATCTCAGCTCAACTGAGCATCGGTTGTTTGCTTTATTGATCTCCGCTCACATCATGTAGCTGATGCTTTTGCATGAAGGATGAATTTACAGTTTGGTTTTGATATACTAGCACTTGACTGACCACTTCGCTTTACCTGCTAACATCAGTGGCATTGAATGGTTTTGTTTGACCTTTAACAGTGAGGAACAGATAATGCTATCAGTTCTGTTTATCCTTACATTAGTATTTCCTGTGTGGCGTCTGCTCACTGTTTCGTAGATGAACATTGCGATCACGTAAGTGCTCAAAAATGAAGTTGGCCCCATTGTTTGACCCTCATTATATTTTGCAGTGTATCCACCACTAAATCAATGGCCTTTCAATAGTTCTTTTCTTATCTTTAGGACCTTAGGGCATGGACTGCTTCCTCATTTTATATAGAATCTAATTTTCAGCATGAATTATGTGTGTGTGTGTGTGTGTGTGTGTGTGTGCCAACATTTTATTTTGAGAATCATATTGAGGCCCAGAGTTGCTTATGTAGTTTGTCGCAAAAATGTTACCTTGTGCATAATCAGTCCTGACGGGCACAGATGACACACAGACTCTAACTTTATCCAGCCCGTTCATACCATCTGTTGTCTGACATGCAAACCTTAAAGGACCATACCAGTCTGTTTCTGACTTCTGACCATTAGCAGAGATTGCCCCTCTCTTCTACAAATGTTGTTAAAATTCAGTGGTGTGTATACTTCAGTAGATGTCAGATTGTATTATTAAACCTCATTCACAGCCATTCATGTTGAAGCAGGGTATAAAAACAGTATAGGACACATGAAAGTTGCTAGGTATAGGTAATTCACCCTCCTAAAGAAAACATTTGCGTTTATTTGGTCAAAAATTGCTGAGTGAGTGGCAGGAGCCGTGGAGACAAAATGACCAGAACGTAGTAAGATTGGTATGGTCCTTTTACGGACAAGCCAGAGCCCTTTGGTCTTTTGACTCAAAGCTAAATTGTTTTTTGAATTTTTTCCCTAAATTGTATCTTGTATTTTTGCATAGCCCTTTGTGTATGATTGCCTTTTTGTTGTTCTTCTTTGCTTCTGTTTTTATAATAATACATGTAAGTAATTTGCAGAATTGCATATCTGGAATGATGTTATTACATTTGTAGATGGCAGAAATTTACAGAGCACACAGAGGAAGGATAACTGCCAGTAACGCTGCATCTGATTCAAATAAATGAACAAGGTAGTCCATGGGGGTGTTCTTGGCTCACTGCTACTCCTGGGGGCTGGTTGTTGTTTGATATCGAAAACCTGGATGTGCTTTGGTCCTTGGATCCTGTTGCACTTCCTTTCTCTCACACTCTTTCTTCCTCCCACTCGCTTTTTCCTTCTCTCCCCTCATCCTCTGGCAGCCAGGTCCGTCTGGTCCTGCTGAAGGGGTGTCAGTGTGTGCCGAGCGGGTAGGGGAGGGTAGATTTGACAGCCATACTGAGGTGTGAACATTGTCGCTCGTGCATGAGGGAGAACTATGTAAGCCTGCTGATTTTCTAATCTAGTCTTGACTGGAGATGGGAATTATTTACAATTAAGACCAGGATTTGGCCTCTATGTTATCTGACTTAATTATTGCATTAACTGCAGTCGTGTAGACTGTGTTTTTGTCCCTACATTCATGAATTAGAATCCCACATATTTAAGACTATTCCTTGAATTTGCTTTGTGTCAACAACAGACTTTTGGGAGAGCTTCTAGGTGGCTGTAATTTACACATTTCTTGGCCTTTGTCCAGGGTCAGATGTTCGGTGTAATCTGTTCTCTCAGCCCACATGTTGCTGGCCTTTTATATTATATAAAGCAGATCCCCTGTTGGCTTAATTTTAATAATTTATAGACACAGTAATAGCAGCACAACTTGAACTTGAGCTGAGAGCACAAGTGCTTTTAAGAACTGGTGGGAAGGGGCCTGTCAGGAGAAAAGAATGAAGAGTTTGGAACATGCTCAAGCTCGTTTTGAAGCGTTGAGTCTGACACTGAGTTTGCCAAGTGTGATCCAGCACACATACAAATACGGATTAAAATAATGCCTGTTTATGTAGATTTTCCCATTAAAAAAAAAAGAGACATCATGTGAAATTGTTATATAGATAAATAACAAAAATCAGGTATAGTGTCAGTGGTTGCTTGTACAGATGCAAAGAATGGGGATATTGTGATGCTATTATGCTAGCCTGGGCACATGATAAATCCTAAAAACAGGTTTGTGAGTGTCTGTCCTTGCATGTTGCATTAAACTTGAAATGAGATTTAAACCTCCCTGGACGAATATAGATGTGTGCATTTGTGGTTAACCAACTGTGAGGTCACTGTCTTACTTACAGCTAGCCGGTGGCTGTGTTTGGAGCATGCTTGCTTGAGCATAAGAAAGAAAGAGGGGTGGGTGCAAGTATAGGCGTAGTAGCTCTGGTTGCTTCAGGAAATGGCTGTATATTTTTTGTTTCCTCAAGTCCTTGCATCTGTCGGCTTGAAGCTAATATCAGGAAAGAAACCAAGGCCATTCAGAGAACAAATATATTTTCAAGGCTACATTCTCCAGGTCACAAGCAGGTCACAAGCAGGAGTTTTTCATCCAAGATTCAATGTAACATGGGTGAATTTAATGGTAGTCATACACTAATATGATATACTTGATTTGTATTTGTATTGCTTCCTGCTGCCCTTATTAAACAGACTCCAGTATCTGAGCCTCTGCTATCACAAAACTGTAACAATGCAGCTCGATAAGCTTTTGTATAACAATATAATTAAACATTTTACAGGCCGTAGAAGAAAGTCAGTGTGAGAAATGTCTCAACTTGTGTTTAAGAAGTGATGTGTAGTTACAGCCTGAGGTTACTTCACACAAAGAATGAGCCCAATTAGTTCCACACAGTGTGGTGAAAAGAGTTCAGTTCCACAAAGGTAAACATAATACCTGACAGTTTCCTTAGTTCCTTTTTTAGGGCATCATTTATACTACTGTTTGTGAAATTTATGTAAGCAGAGCCCCTGTAAAGGGATGTTAAGACAACATCTTGACCTCCCGGCATCCTCTGTGTTTAACCCTGGCTACCTTTTATGGAGGAGAAATGCCCGACCCCCTCATGTCAGTTAGACTCCAGTGTGTCTTCTGCTCCTGACCCGTTTCCTGAAGTCTTTCCTCTTTCAGACATTGGGCAAGTGTGTGTGTGTGTGTGTGTGTGTGTGTGTGTGTGTGTGTGTGTGTGTGTGTGTGTGTGTGTGTGTGTGTGTG
>JAQFJB010000025.1:15581773-15597723 GCA_029874875.1 Naso minor
GTAGAGTGTTTTATACTCAGCCACCTGCCATATAAACATGTTCCTTTGTACTTATTTTCTCCACAGTACCTAAAGATGTTCACTGACTTCCTGTCCTTCATGGTGCTCTTCAACTTCATCATTCCGGTGTCGATGTATGTAACGGTTGAGATGCAGAAGTTTTTGGGATCCTTTTTCATCACATGGGACAAGGACTTCTTTGACCCTGAAATTAAGGAAGGAGCACTGGTCAACACGTCAGACCTAAATGAGGAACTGGGACAGGTGAGACAGAGGGGCAAAATTAAAAAAACAAAAAAGCATTTTAATGACAGAAATCCTTCTAATTAGGAAAGTTCTCTCTCTCTAAAATTAGGATAAACTTTGATTGATCTTCTAGAGGGCAAATTTTTGGTGGCGCCGCCAAAGTACAAAGACAGAAACAAGTGCAGAAAAAAGGAGACACTTGCAATTAAATTAATTATTACAAGTGTATTAAAAAATAAATAAATTGTGTTGTACTGGAAGTATTAGTGCAATACCTTATACGTTACCTATGCTGTTCTGAAATCAGCATTGCCATGTGTCATGAAAAACGTAAAATTCTTAAATTAATCTTCAAATGAGAAAATATGTTACAGAAGTTTGTGTCTTTTTCATTTGAATAACTTAAAATCAGAAAAAAATTGAAGTGAGGGCAAGTTTGATTAAATCCATCAGATTGTGATTTCTGACCTGTGCAAGTGTGCTACCTTAGAATAATCTTATATTAACACCAGATTGGCTGTCCTGTTCTGACTTCTCCCTTGTTTTAATGGCACTTTTGACTCAAACTGCCGTAGATCAGCCACACTTGGTTTGTCGGATGATTACTTCAATTAAAGTTGATGCTTCGTTAAACCGATTAATGTGGTAATTCTAGAGTAACTGCCTCATTTTATTGTGGAAACCTGTTAAATAGGCAACAGATTCTTTATGGGTTCTGAAGAGTCTATCATGTCTTTTTATCACAATGCCTGCAGGTGGAGTATGTCTTCACAGACAAGACGGGCACCCTCACTCAGAACAACATGGAGTTTATAGAGTGCTGCATCGATGGATTCCAGTACAAGTACCGGGACGCGAGCTCAGAGTTGGACGGATTCTGCGTCACAGATGGACCTGTGAGCAGACTGCAGCAGAAAGCTGGCAGGGTGGGTGTTGTGGTGTCCCTCCATCTGCTGTAAAAGTCACACGAGCAGCAACATATGGCCATTACATAGCTCGTTGCTCAGGAAGACCATTCATAGGTCACCCACATACAGGCTCCTTGACATGTCAACATAAGCACTCTACATGGAGGGGGAGCAGAATGGCTGTGTGCTCTTGACATGAGCACCTGATAGCATTATACACACTGTTGTATTTTTCCAGGATATTGATAAGAAGCTAAATGATACAAATGGTTGTAAATCCAGGACTTAATCTAAACACTACTGTATATGGCTCTGTGTGGGGTTGTAAATTAATTTACCATTATATAGTAGTCCAATAAAAATTAATTTGCTGTACCGTATCTCACTGTTTGTGTTATTAGGAGAGGGAAGAGCTGTTTCTGCGCGCCCTGTGTCTGTGCCACACAGTCCAGGTGAAGGCGTCTACAGAGCAGAGTCAAGGGGACGGCCTGATAGACCAGGTGGATGGCATTGGGGTGGATGGAGAGGTGGTCCATCCTCTGCAGGAGCAAAGAGGCTTCATAGCCTCCTCACCTGATGAGGTGGCTCTGGTCAAGGGTGCCATGAGGTAAGAGATTGAACTGACATTGTAGTGAGCATTTTAATAGGAAGCCGAACATTTGAGTATGAGTATCACAGACTGAAAATCCTTAATAGTATATTGTTGAGTCAAACATTCGTAGTGCATATGAGTACATAAAGGGCTCATTTGTGATGATTTGTCTCCATATGCAGGTACGGCTTCACCTTTCTAGGCCTCGAAAGTAAAACCATGAAAATTCTCAACAGGAACAATGATGTTGAAATGTAAGTCTATAATTACAAAGTCAAAAATTTGGGTTTATTCATATTGTTTTACGTACATTCGCCACCCATCTTTATTTACATTTCTTATGTTATTTCCAAAGGTATGAACTCCTTCACGTGTTGAACTTTGACCCAGTGAGAAGACGAATGAGTGTAATAGTCAGATCCAAATCAGGTGAGCATGACTGTTACTGTACGGTTTAATGCACTGAGCATGTTTGTCATTGGCCTGCAGTCCTCACGATACTTTGTATTTGTTTATGTGTCTGAATGCTTGTGTGATTTTTTTTTTTTTTGCGTGCAGGTGATACGCTGCTCTTCTGTAAGGGGGCGGACTCTTCAATCTTTCCCCGTGTCAGACAGGAGGAGGTTGAAAAGATACGCATGCATGTGGAGCGCAATGCAACGGTGGGTGACAGACATTTCTTCTCCAAATTGTTATTGTTATGTTTATACCACGTGGCCAAGTTAAACCAAGACTGTTTTGCTCTTTTATTCTAACATTGATTCACTGTTCACTGTTTTCACTGTTCAGGAGGGCTACCGGACGCTGTGTGTGGCCTACAAAATTCTCAGTGCGGAGGAGTACGCGCAGGCTGATGCTGGATTGAGGGAAGCTAGACTCGCTCTGCAGGACAGAGAGGAGAAGCTCATGGCTGTTTACAACCAAGTGGAGACCGGCATGACTCTAATAGGAGCCACTGCTGTAGAAGATCGGTGGGTGGTCTCGCAATATAACCACAGCTCTCTCACTGATAAGCCTGCTGATATATTAAGCTGTCAAATATTGGCGCATTTGCTATCTAGCATTCTGCTTTTGTCCTTCCCTTCCCCAACTTCTTATTGAACAGTGCAAAGAATTTTAGGGGTGAAAGCCACATATTTAAAGAAGATCTGAAAACGTATCTAAACTCAGTGCAGAAGCCAAAGTAAAAACCAACAGACTCAGGTTCAGGTTCAGGTTACTTAATTGTGCCCGTAGGTAAACTTGTTGTGCAGTTAAAAGTGTAATGCCTCCATGACAGACGGCTCCGAACAGACAACATAAAACATGACAGCCGATAAAACAATTAAAACAACTAACAATTAATACAATTAAAACAATATGTTCTGTCTTACTGTTATTAAGATGGAAAGGATCTTAACTGTTTTCATTCTATTACTGTAATGCATTCAATTTTCCTTTGTCGTGTTTATCTACTGTTCATGCCGGCTCCACACTTCTGCAGCTGTCTCAAAGCACAGACCTTTTATTGCCCTTTTTCTGCTTCATGTCTTTGACATGCTTCCAGATTCCTCTTGGGACTTTTCCCCAATTTGACTTATGTAATTGCACTGAAGATTCCGTGAAAACTACTTTTTTCCCCCAATTTATGCTAATGCTGCCACCTTGTGGTTTACATTGGATACTGCTCTGTAGTCCAAGATTCAAAAAACTGCAATGTTTTAAAATTTGAAGATGATAGTAAATCCATCACAGCAACTGCCACAAAAACGATAGCATGCATCTGTGTTTCTCATCTGTAATATATGCTGATTATGTAAAATTAAAATCAGAGTCTTAGTATTGCATTCTCAAATTATTGGAGTAAACACATGGAGCACATGTATCCCTTTTTGAAATTCTAGTGCTTCTTTTTCAGCACCACCCCATTCTGAACTTTCAAGAGTAATTACGTGAATTTAGTACATTTTGTTTGAACAAATGAGATCTGGTAAGGAACACCTGTTACGGTCAAGTCAGACCTGTGTATTGTTGCAACCATTGTGCATTACAATTTGGACCACATTACTCATAAATCCTTTTTATACCTTTTAAGTGAAGGCAGTCTTCTTCTCATTTCAGTGCAGTCTTCAGTTGAAAAGCAGCAGCCTTATTTACTGTCATAAACAGGTCTCCCTTTGCTGTAAAGACATTCCCTGGATATTCTGTGATTATAAACCCTAATGTTCTTTGCTTTGAAAAGCAGTTCGCTTTTCTTTCTAGTGCTAGCATTATTATCTCAGAGTTGGTGTAATCATCTGTCTCTTGTCCCAAGGCTTCAAGAGGAGGCGGCAGAGACCATGGAGGCTCTGCAAGGGGCAGGCATCAAGGTTTGGGTCCTAACAGGGGACAAGATGGAGACGGCGAAGTCCACCTGTTACGCGTGTAGATTGTTCCAGAGAAATACAGAGCTGTTGGAGCTCACAGTGCGCACTTTGGAGGATGGACAGAAAAGGCGGGAGGAGCGACTGTATGATCTCCTGCTTGAATACCACAAGAAAACTGTACAGGATGCACCGCCAGTTAAGGCAGGCGTTACCAGGTTCGTACTGTGATTTACATCATCTCAGCCTGTGCACTGAAGTTGTTACATGATGCTTTGCTCCTCTTATTAAGGTAATCAGAAAAGAAACTGAATGTTATTGGTGATTAAGCCCATTTTCTTGTTCTGTTTTGTAGAAGCTGGTCTTCAGCGGGCCATGACTACGGTTTTATCATAGATGGAGCAACTCTGTCGATGGTGCTCAACTCCTCTGAATCCAACTCGAGCGGCTACAAGAACCTGTTCCTGCAGATTTGTCAAAACTGCACATCTGTGCTGTGCTGCCGCATGGCTCCTCTACAGAAGGCACAGGTCAGAGCAATCAATAAAATTTGGAAAATGTTTCTTCATTAAACTCTCTCTTTATGAAGCCTGTCTCTATAATGCACTATAACGCATTATGAACACACTTCAAATGTGTTATAAATGGTTAGGATTAGGGTTAACCCTAACCCTGCTTATAACTATGATTATACAACACCATAGTTGCATTATAACACATTGTAAGTATGTTCATAATGCATCATAAATACATGCTTTAGGTACAGTGTTACCAGAACCTTTAATAATTCATATGTTATACTTGCTCTCTGTCTCATTTCATCTTTAGATAGTTAAAATGGTGAAGAACTCCAAAGGCAGCCCGATCACCCTTTCCATTGGAGATGGTGCCAATGATGTCAGCATGATTTTAGAAGCTCATGTTGGCATTGGTAAGAAATCTCATGACTGAGCTGGTTCACAGAGGACTCGTTGCAGAAAATGTCCTGATGTTTTGTCCTATCTTAACTTAGGTTGAAAACGTAGGACAAAGCCCATCTTACTTTTACAGAAGCACTTCCTAAACTCATCACTGTGTCCAATCCTATCTCAGACAATGTTTTATCTTAGAAGTCCTACCAAAGATTATAAAACCATTTTTCAATCAGCGCTGTATCTGTGTATTGAATGTAACTGATGAAACAACCGATATTTAACTTCACTGGCTAACATCATTGGTGTTAGCTTTTCCAGCAGGCTAAAATCAGTGTAAGTGTCTCCAACAAACTAACACGGGTGTTAGCTTCTCCAGCAAGTCAATATCAGTGTTAGCTTCTTAAGCAAGCTAACATTGGTGTGTTAGCTTTTCCAGCAGTTACACTTTGAGTAACTTTTCAAACGTAATGTTTCCGTGGTAATGTTTGTTCCTCAACTTAATTGTCTTTGCCATGCAGATCTAACAACAGTGGTGCTGCCATTTTGTTTTGCTTATTCTGAATCCAGGACGGGCTCTATGCCATCTTTACTTAGGACTCCTTACTTAGAAGTTTCTTCAGTTACAACAATTTTGTAATGGCTTAATTGTCCTAAAATCAGATAGGATTTCAGACTTAGGAAGTTCCTGTACTGAGGCCACATATTGTAAATGTTGCTGGAAATAGAAATGAGGCTACGTTATGGTGCGTGTGTGTGTGTGTAATATTTGTTCTTCATGTTTTAGGTATTAAGGGTAAAGAGGGTCGACAGGCAGTGAGGAACAGTGATTATGCCATCCCCAAACTCAAGCACCTCAAGAAACTTTTGTTGGCTCATGGGCATCTGTACTACGTTCGCATTGCACACCTGGTGCAATATTTCTTCTACAAGGTAGGAGGAACAGATGCTGCTGTCACAGTTTTTTCACATCATTTTCCAGGCTAAGAACTTGTTGTGGGTTTCTGCTAAGCCTGTATTTCCTAAACAAACCCCCACACTCACTTGATTTGAGGATTATGTGGTGAAGAGACAGATTTGACAAACAATCCTCTTAACAAATTAACCAGACTTTCAGGTTGAACTTGGTTTATGTGTTTGTACCCACATCGTAGGCACATGTGAACTTAGAAATGCATTTGGTGGTCTTTGATGTTTTTGTGCATCAGTCTCAGATTTTCTCTGTCTCGGTTTGCCTGCAGAACCTTTGCTTCATCTTACCTCAGTTTTTGTACCAGTTCTTCTGTGGCTATTCCCAGCAAGTGAGTATCTGGGTCTTGAGGCCCTTTGAGGTTCAAAGATGTTGTGAACATGAAAAAAGGCAGTGTCCCTTGAATCCACATCTCCTCGTCCTCCTGAATTCCAGAATCATTCCCTCAGATTGCTCCTTCCTATCTGCCCCTGGGATGTTTGAGCTCCTACTGATAAGTTTATATACTGACTTGGATCACAAAGCACTGTAATGATCATACAGACGTGATGTTTTGCCACCATTGTACGTTGTATGTGGATAATATGTAACCATGGTGGCATGTGCATGTCACACTGTTACATAGACTATAATTTAACTAATTCATTCTAAGAATTCCGGCCTTAGATGACCAGATCATATTTTGGAGCAGACTGATAAATTCTCTTGGTTATTAATGAGAAATAAATATATTAACAAAATCTGTGGATATTTGGGATGTTTTATGGTGCTGTGGTCAAACAAAAACTGCTCCTGACACAGAAACATAGGTCAATCTGTACAGAAAGTTATAGAAATATTGTTTTTGTTTTGTTTTTTTTAAAATAAGTGATTTATTTATTCATTTATTTATTCATTTTATTTTATTTTATTTTTATTTTTATTTTATATTATTTTTTTTAGTTTGGTTTGTGAAAGGTGAGAGTGAATGTTTCACTTTCCCTCATGCCACGTGGCCACTACAATGAATCTTCCATAAATACATGAAAGCTGTATATAAGCTTGCTTATATGACATACTGTGTGCGCAAGTATGATAGAGTGTATGAGTTTTGCCCCCTTCGTTATATTAACCCCTGGTTGCCTCGCCTTCCTCCACCTTCCTCCTCCTCCTCCTCCCGTCCTCCCCAGCCCCTGTATGACGCGGCCTATCTGACGATGTACAACATCTGCTTCACCTCTATGCCCATCCTGGCTTACAGCCTCCTGGAGCAGCACATCTGCATTGAGGCTCTGCTGGACAACGCTCCCCTCTACAGGTAAACCTGAGAACCTTCACTTAACCGCAGCACACTTGCATAGCTATCGTGCTGACCTTTACCAAAATCTAACATGGATCCTTTTTCATTGATTTCTTCCCCTGTCATTGTGTAATCAAATTGTTATAAATACTGAGGTTGGGGCTGAAACGTTGAGCTTTTGTTGTGTACTCAGCGGAGATTATATGCAGATAATAACTTTGCCCATCTTTGTCTTTCATGGATTTCTTTAGAGAGATTGCGAAAAATGCAACGTTACGATGGCGGCCGTTCCTCTACTGGACCTTACTGGGAGTCTTTCATGGCCTGCTCTTCTTCTTTGGTGTTCGATACTTGTTCAGTAACCCAGCGCTGCAGGATAAGGGCCAGGTTTGATTTAATTCTCTTTCTAAATGAGTGAGATTTTATATTACCTGATCAAGCACTGTCACCTAAGTACATTTGCTCATTTGTCTCAATTAAATGCAGGTTTTCGGGAACTGGTCATATGGAACGATTGTCTTCACTGTTCTCGTCTTCACTGTCACACTGAAGGTAAACTACTGCCATGCAGTTCATTTATGTTATTTTATGAAAGCCTGCATCATTAGAGCAGGTATTTGGAGCAGATATATTCTGAAAAATTGTGTTGGATATTTTACATGCGTTTATCTCTGCTCCTCTAGCTTGCTCTGGACACACGGCACTGGACATGGATCAACCACTTTGTAATCTGGGGCTCCCTGGCTTTCTACGTGTTCTTCAGCCTCTTCTGGGGAGGAATTATATGGTTAGGAAACAACTCGGGATAAAATAGCCTATCAAGTTGCTTACCTGCTGTTTTTAATATCTATTTTAGATGTGTTGCTCTCCCTGTCGTATGAACCAGAGTGTTCCCTCCCCTGCAGGCCTTTCCTGAGGCAGCAACGGTTGTACTTTGTGTTTGCCAACATGCTGAGCTCGGTGTCAGCCTGGCTGGTCATCATCTTGCTCATCCTGGTCAGCCTACTGCCAGAGATCCTGCTCGTGGTGTTCCGCAAACCCCGCGGGCCCCACGCTCGACAGGTAAAGCTGAAACACACGCACACATTTGGCCTGACACACACATTTGCATTCCCCTCTCTTCTCTCTCTGCTCTCTATCTCTCCCTTCCCTTGTTCTCTATATCTGACCCAGATTACAATGCTTAGACTTTGCATGTATTTGTTGGTACAATTTAATCACTTAGTTTCTCGAGGGGGTTCAGTTTTTAAGAACGGTGCTCATCCTTGATGTGTGTCTAAGTGAAGCAAAAATCATAGGTAGGGTATAGTAATCAGAGGACTTTAAATAAAATTCCTCACATATCACTCTGAAGTGGGTGTGGCTTTGTTTACACAGAGCAATGCCTCACTGTTGGTCTCCACAAACATTTCCCTCACCTGTATGTCAGATTAGGAGACAGGGGAAGAAGAGAAACTATAAATTATAAGTCACATTTTTTGTAAATATAAACAGTTTTTTTTTACAGGTTATATCTAAACACACACCTCATATCATGAGGTATGTGTTGTTGTATATGACAGGTGGAGTCATTGAGTTGTTCAGTAACATTTGCTTAAATGTATTTATGTATATACACAGGAGTTCAAGTTGTGTCATGCAAAGTAAAAACATTAAAATAGACCATAAAGTTAGATACACTGTACTTGACATAACTTAACTAATAATGCAGGATTACAACATAAAAAAGCTCCTTTTTATCTTGAAGATCTGGCTTTAATGTCTTTATTTTTTGAGAGACGGTTTCCCGTCTCCTCCAGATGACAACTTTCTCAGACATGTTTTGTCATTAGCTCTCTATGAGGCTAATATATTTTCCGAGCAGCTGTAAATGATTTGTGGGTGCGTTCTACCCTCGTTTGTTTTAAATTGTGTCTAGACTTGTTTTATTTGGGGAAGAGACAATGAACCAAACCAAATGTTTTGCACATATTTGAGGGGAGTCATACAGCATTTATGTACAATATAGACCTATTACTGTGTTTGTTTTTTGAAATCTTACTTTATATCTGTTGCAAAATCGTATAAAACCAATATTTTATTGGTAGATCTAACAGCTGGCAGCTTAGGATTTTGCAATCCACAGAGTAGAATGACCGATGATGCCATAGCTGGTATAGAGTATCTTTATTTTATTTTAGAACATCCCCTTTAACCATTTCATTTTCTAACTAGTACTTCTTGCTTTAGCGCTTTTAAACTTTCTTCTTGCTCTGTGTCACCCTCATATTTCTTCTTTTCTTCCTCTCCGGACCTGCCTCTCTAAAGATGAAACATCGCCTTCCTTCCTCTGGGACGTCCACTATCTTCATGTTGTCGCAGACAGCTAGCACTCACAGCTTCTCGTGGAGTGACTGAGGTCTCTTTTTCTTTCTGTCAGCTCTTCCTGCAGAGTCTCTGTGTCTGCCAGTCTTGCTTGTTTCCTACCTGTTGTGTCCTTCCTCTCCCACTGTTACACTCCTTCCTCATCCTCTCTAAAATTACCCAGGGTGGTGTTCTCTGGCTTTTTACACAAACAAGGCCAGAAAAATTCAGATGAGTTTCGCTTGAGGAATGCCAACCTTGGAGAGCCCCATCTTTATACCTTGACTTCAGAACTTTTCTTTAGACATATGTTGATTAAATTGGGAGGAATGCTGGTCACTGGGCTGGTGTGAGCCCAAATCTGCCAGCAGTGTGGAGTAGGACCGGGTGTCCATGCTGAAAAAGCACAGTTAGTCTTCCATTC
Organism: Naso minor; assembly: GCA_029874875.1. Taxonomy (NCBI): domain Eukaryota; kingdom Metazoa; phylum Chordata; class Actinopteri; order Acanthuriformes; family Acanthuridae; genus Naso; species Naso minor. The sequence goes on from JAQFJB010000025.1 coordinate 15,591,789, forward strand.
TTGTTTGTCCAGTTGTATCAATCAGTGTCTTCCTCCCAGCTGCCTGTGCTGCTCCAATGCCTGCTGCCTCCGCATGTCCAGCCAAGTGAATGCAGCACGTCAAGCACCCAAACTTACCTGCATGAGGCTCAAGTCAACAACCTCATCCTGGATCCTCACCACAAACCCCGCGGGCCACTGCATTTTGTCTGTGCGTGTGTGTGTGCGAAAATCGTACATGCTTTTGAGAAATGTGCAAAGATAAAAATGGACCGATTATAAGGTCTAGGTTTCTAAAGATTTTTACTATTGCAAGGAAAAGGTGTCAAAAAAAGGCACCTGGACTGATTTTCATTGTCCACCTGTCCAGTTTTCAAGTCTTTGTGTATGTAAATGTCTGTTCCCTGTGTGTATGTGTATGTGTGTTTGCGAGGGAGAGCACAAGATGGTAAGAGAGGCGAAGTGTGTGTGTGTATTTGTCAGCGTAGTGATGTCATTGGTGTCTCTTGCCTCACCCTTCTAGAAGAAGCCGGTTCAGTCGAGCGTGGGGGGCCTCCAGTCTCCCCGGTCTTCATCCAGGCCCCTGCTCATGAGAACGTTTTCAGATGAGTCCAATACTGTCATTTAAACAGGTACCAGCCCACCTTCAGGCCGTTTAAGCCAATCAAAGACTCCCCCAGCCCAGAGTCAACCTCTCCAGCAGCTCTGGTCTCTAACTCTGAGTTTTAACAAGAGAATCAAAGGTTTAATGACAAACAGGCCATATTCAACAAGACCCAGTGTGTTGTTCTGTTGTGTAAGCTGATATTGGCTGGCTGAAGAGATGCACTTTTCCTGTGTGTCATTATTTTCATCATAACGATCAAATGGCGTTCTTATTTAACATATGTGTCCATCCCGAGACCTACTGGTTCAAACCTTAGTTTTTAAATTTTTTGGTAAACACGTGCTCCTTTCAGCCTCCCTTTGGAAGCCTAGCTTACATTACCTCCTGCATGTGCTTTTACAAACCTGATTTGACATATTCATCTCATTTTGGGACATGGAATGTCTGCGTGTGAGGTGTCGGTGTCACTTTGCTCTGGTTTTCTCTTACGACAGTATGAAACAGCAGATCAAGTCTGTGTGATAACTGTCTGACATTCGTGTGCTGTTTGTAACGTGGTGGTTTGGTCGTGGCCGTTTCGTCTTGTGTGCTCGTCCAAACCTGTGTTAGTGGTCGCCGTCTGCTTACCCTCTTGGCAAATAACGGATGCGTTTGTGAGTGCTGAGCTTGTTTCACTGCATGATGTGACTGCGCCTGAATCTCAGACCAAATGCTGCTGCATTACATACAGGGGTGATGGCAAAATGAAAGGAAACATTACACAATAAAATATGTCATAGAATAAATATAGACAAACATGAAATTTATGTGTACTGTGTTATTGTGAAAATATTGAATACATTTTTAAAGCTCAGCTCACATTTATGAAACTTTAAAAGCTTTCTTCCCTTAATATGACTTTTTTTAAAATTTATTTTTTTAAATTTACGGTTCATGGTCGGCCTCTTGGCTCTGAAGTGTGGTTTCAAGTTAGCTTGCCAGTCTTCCCGGCCTTCTTAAAAAAAATACACAGCCAATTTTAATCACCAAGTCTCGTCAGAGGCAGTTGTGTGATTGGTTGTTTCTTGGTTTTTGGTTTGCTATGAGTATGCAAACAGAAAATGACATAACTAAAAAATCCCTAATAATCAGTAATATGAAGTAAAGATATTGTCAGAAAACATGGCACAAAAATAGAACATTTTGTAATCAGAAATGCCAGAATAACAAAAATTATTATCGCAAAAGTAGGAGGAGGAAACATTTTATGAGTTATGAATTTTAAAAATATGTTTATTATTTTAAATTGTTATCGTTTAATATATATTTTGTCTGTATTTATTCATATGATTGTTTATTTCTTAATATCATTCTTATTGATTTAATATCAAACACTTTTACTCTCCTCGGGTGAATAAAGATGATGATACAGAAGACTTGTAGATTGTGCCAAACTGGACTTGTTTAAACCTTCCTATGTGTAAAATGTCCAGTTGTTTTCTTTTTTTTGTCCACCCCCTGTAGGTAGGTCTGAATGTCACACCTTCCCATTACTGTTGAGCAGGGTCACGATATCTGTTGCTGAACAATAACTTCAGGCTTTCCAACAACCGCTTTCATTGTTTAACCTTCATTTCTATTCTCCCACTAGCTGTCAGAGGATGACCTGCTGCAAACATCCAGGTAAACCACAGCGAGACAAACCTAACTCTGTATCTGTTCAATGTCTCTGCTGAGCTTCAACAGATCAGTAGACCTGGGTGACACTGGGTGTGTGTCTTTTACTAATTCCTGCTTGTATCTGGTGGCGGGGAAGGTGACGATTAAGTGCTTTTTTAATATATGGTGGCACGTGGCCAATCACCGCTTTTTCTGTGATGATTTTTGATGATTTCAAGGCATCTTGTCGTCGTCGTCTTCGTCTTGTTGGATGAAGCTCATACTGAAAACTCTGAAGTGAAACCTGCCTGTCTGTGCTTTTCCAGATCGCAGCTGTCACGCCATTATCCTATAAGCACCTGAAGGAGCGCGAGTGAAAGGCACCACGGGCCCGCAACAATGATGGCATCAGCTGCTTTCGGGGTCTCGTGCCAGTTGGGTCAGAGCTGTCTGCCATCACGCCTGATCTGGGAAGAGGAGGAGGAGAAGAATAAGGAAAAAATAAGAAGAAAAAGAGAGAAATTCTGACTGAGGGGGAAGGGAAAAAAGGGGTTTGACTTGCATATCTGGTTCGTCTTTCTCTGCCCGATCCCGATCTGACAGCTCCTGACCCCCCACGCATGCCTGCAGAGCAGTGCCCTGCATTATTTTTAAAATATCTACTCAGATGACAGGCATGAGTTTTCCCTCTTTTGCCCCTGTTTTTAATTATTATTATTATTATTATTATTATTTTATAAATACTAGCTTACAAATGAATGCATACACGGCTGCCTTGTCCGTAGCTCTACCCAGCTGCTGTGTTTTAACAAGCAGTTGTAATACAAGAATGGTTCACCTGCATGAAAGAAGGCTCAAGAGAACGCTTCACTCCACGGATGTTCAGTCACTGTATCCTGCAATGTTTTTATTTAGACGTGACGATCTCATTCTTGACAGCTCAAGGTTTTTCAGTTATTGCGGTTATTCTTAAAATGTTTCAGGAAATACACTCATCCACAGATCGAATTATTTAAGATGAAATGTTACTGAAGGTGATTGCGGTTGTGCTCAGAGCAGCAAACAGACTGTTAGAACGGGCTTCTGGTTTATAGATTCTGTGATTGTTTGTTTCCATGGATGATTCTGTGTTTTATACTGAGGTATAATGAGAGAGGCCATATTACCACTCAGTCCAAAAAGTGTGTGTGTGTGTGTGTGAGTGTGTGTGTAAGATTGAGAGATAGATTAGAGATGTTAAACATATTCTGGCAATTAAACATTGCTCAAAGCGTGACCTAAATCTTCCAACCTCAGAGATAATTTAAGAGTCCATTGAAAATGAGAAAATTAATATATGTGCTGTACTGTATATAGATAGAGACGTATGGTCTGCTCAAAGCCAAAAAGACAAAAATGATGTGATCAGATTCTGTCCACACGAGTGTGATCTGAAAGTGACAAGTCAGGGTGTGTGTGTTCGTGTGTTCCATAAATGCGTGCAGCTGGACAGCCTGAGTGTGTTTAAAACCAGGATTACTTGAACCTTGTCAATGATGTTTGTTGAGACATTTCCTGCACTATTAAGGAAACTGGTTTCTAAACTGCGTGGATGGTCACTTAGGCACATTGAATATATGCCATGCAAACACGCACAGTTTAGCTAGATGAGAACAATACACACACAATAACCACATGTCGTACACATAAATGCACACATGCACTAAAGCCTAAATGAGGTATTTATGTTCATCACCACATTCTAGTTTGCATTGTCTGTCTCAGGCTGAAGTTGGAGTGTAAAGAAAATCAACTCCAGACCTGCAGAGGCGACATAGTTGAGTCCACTGTGAGGCTCGACGCTCCGTCTCCTTCCGTCTATTTTCGGTCAGATTTGCTTGACTGTAAGGATGAAAGAGTGTTTGGCCTTTTGTTCCTTTAACTTCTTGTGTGCTGTGCTTCATACATTCCATGTTAACATGCCATGATTTCACTTTTAGATATACTTTTTGGAATATATTTTTCTTTTTATCTCACGAACATATTGTACGTATTGTCTCTTTGGCATATTTATTCTTAAGTGCTTTTATTCACAAATGTTATACTTTTATTACATAAATCTATTTTTATTGTGGAGAGCGGACAGCATTGTGCCAGTTGAGTTAGCCTGTGTTACTCCAGCCCTGATGTGAGCCTGTGTCAGTCCTATTGGTTCGTCTTTGTCATATGTGCAAAGACAGGCAGCCCCACAAATACACTCCAAACATCCCCAAATCAATCTTTAAACCAGTGTCACTCCTGTATTTTAATGCTTTGTTTAAACTGATGAGTAGCTTTCACTCATTCATGTTTTATGTTACAGAATCTGCCAGTATTTTTATCAAGAGTTCACTTCTCCATCCTTCTGACGGTAACCTGACATGTTTGATTCATGCATCTGCAGAATGGCTCATGCAATCTTCACATCAAATTGAGGTTTAATAAAGTTAATGTTGATTTGTTTCTAACAAGTGGGAATAATGTTTATGACTGTGAGTGTCATTGTTTTTCTGATGTTAAGAAAAGGAACGAGGCTGTTCTTTATTCTGAGACGTGTCTCCTCCAGACTGCACTGTGCCGTACAGTAGAAACCGGTTGTAAGCAGACACACTGAGAGGGGCTGCCTGCTTTGTTAACAAATGAAAAAACCTTTAACTTACATCAGAGATGCTATTTTCAGAGCTCAAAAATATCTTGGAATCTAATGTTTTGCCTGTCTTAATGAAAAGAATAAAAGAATGGATTGTATTTTTAATGCAACCTTTTTCCAGCCACTTTTGTAAGAAAATGAAAATGTCTAAAAAAAGCACGAGAGGCTCTGTGTTTGTGGACGCCGTCCCTGTCTGTGAGGGGGTGGAGGTGGACACCTTCAGGCACCTCAGCAGCCCTGCGTCATGCAGCAGGGACACCCTGCCACCTCCAGCCTCAACACACCAAACCTCTGAGCTGAATGTACCTCTTTGAAACTAGTATATTCAAACCTAAAGATTTTCTGTAATAAAGCAGAATGTTTTGAAGATAAAAAAAAACATCTCATTGTGCTTTTTTTTTTCCCACAACAGTTCTGTCAGCAGGTTGTGCCTGATGTAAGGATGTGTGTATGCGTGGGCGGCTGGGCGTGTGTGTTTGTGTGCATTTGGCCACACTAAGCAGATGCTGTGCAGTAATGAGATGGCTGAGAGGCTAAGCTGGATCAGCTGAGTGGCTGCGTATCAGGACGGCGTGCTGCTGCTCTCTCCACAGCTCCGTGTGTGGCCTCACATCAAGAAAAATCAAGCACCACGAGTCACCGCGTAGAGGAGCTTTACATCCACATATTTAAGTATCTTCCAGTCGAGTCTGCTGTTAATAAGCACTGATCCGGCCAGAGTGGTTGTGGGCTGAGCAGTGGGGAGTTGAGTTGAGAAAGGCTCTGTGTATCTGTATGTACACAATGACACCCTTTCATATTTGTTCCTCTGCTTGAATGTGTTTTTTGTGTATTAAATGCTGAACTTGTTGGCTGAGGGTGCGGTAGATTTTCATTTTCTTTTTTAACAAAAGATCTATTCTCTGCTGTGTGTGTGCATCTATATTATAGTAAAGCTGGAGGAAGTGGTGACATGAACGTGGCAGCCAGACAGCCAACCTACTGTAGTCCAATCAGCTTTATACTAAAGGCAGAGAAAGGAGAGCATGAAGGAGTGTGAAGTG
>JAQFJB010000025.1:15835568-15847455 GCA_029874875.1 Naso minor
TCACTTGTACTTGTCCCTCGTCCTTGTGAAGTTTTGTTGCGATTCTGTATCGCTCGAACCGTTGCTTCCACTCGGGCTACTCCGTCGGCTTGTCAAACATAAAGTTTTCCGGAGGGTTAAACTTAGCCATTTCTTTTTTTTTTCTTGCTGTCCGTCTTCTTACTTTGTCTCTTGTAACGCTGACACTACTTCTGACACCATGTAGAATGATCAAGAGGTCGGCTTGATCCATTTATATTTACTTTAATGACAGCGAGAAACAGGAAAACATACCGGCATAAGAAAGCATCGCGTAACCCCCGGTAACAACTGCACTCAGACTTTCTGCCGTTACAATGTAACCGTGACTGTGGCAACATTAGTTCCGCTATATGAACTGTATATGACAACTCCCATCTGGATCCCTTTTGTTTGTAAGTCTTCTGGATCGGTGTCCTGTTAAAAGCAGAAATTCATCTAAATTCAATATAAACACTTTTAAGATAACACTTTAATTAAACACCAATGAAGGATGTAACTTTAAATTTGTGTATGTGAAAAGGAGATTATGATATTAAGTCTGTCCCTGGTGGAAGTGATGTAAATCAATCCAGAGCAGATAGAGCGCTTGTTAAATGCTCTGTTAAGACAGCCGATGGCGCTACTGGGCCATGTAAGTCAGCTTAATGGCTAAAATATGATGATGAATAAATTTTTTGGGGAGCTACAATCCAGGGTGTGAACACTTCATCTTTTCTATATTTGAAAGCAATATGGAATAGAGAATTATACATAATATGTGCATGATAAGTAATGTGCACTCATGGTTGACCAAAAAGACAAAGAGACATTCTGTACTCACCAGGCATTGCAGGAAAATCTTCTCTGAAGTGTCACGGAGAAAAATGGGTAGACCTTCTAGACATGCTCTGCTTCGATGCATTGTGATGTCAGAGGTCTGGAAATTGGACAGAACCAGCTTAAAACCATCTTCCATGAGCTTTTCATAAGGATTGGCACAGGTAAGCTTGAACCATAATCAAAAATAAATGATGTGTATTACATGAAATCACCTGTTCATCAAGAACATCTAAGAGGCTCTCCATGTCTTGTCCAAAGGCCCCTTTCCTGGCACGATATAGTTTGAGTAGACGAGGACAGTAGGTGTCTAGGGCTGCTCTAAATGTCCCCAAAAGATCCTTGGTAGTTACACGGTAGAACTCGCTGCAAATCTGTGGCACATGAAAGAAACAAAAAAAAAGCACACAAAAATCATTGTATAGTTTTGTGATATCAAATAGTTAGCAACTTTTTCACACATTTTCTTACCTGTTCCTTAAGAAACAGGGCAGGCCATCTGTCCTAGATTTCCACGACCATGGGCTGCACCTCAATAATCTCCTTCCTCCTGAGGGAAAATGTGAGTTCCATCTTCTGACTGATAAGTTCCATGTCTTTCCACCTCTTTTTGGTTTCATCCACCAGGACACATCTTTCATCTTCTAGAGTGTCATCATCAAGTTTTCGGGATGATCAGGCAAATGATTGACTTCACCTCGCTTTGGTTTTTTCAAGGAAAAGCAACCGTCATCAGGATCTTCAAAGCACCCTCTTTTCCTGTTGACACTGACCACATGACAACCAGCCTGTCGGAGCTTTGCTCTGTAATTCCCCAGCTTGTACCTAATGCTTGCTGTCCAGCCTTCGTATCCCGTTCCACTACCAGGCTCCTTGAGGCATGGATATTTGCATACAAGTTCAGAGGCAACCGATTCAATTTCACTTATACCGGGATAAGCTTTCAGAGCAAACATTTCTTGTACCACCTTGTCTAGAATTTCCATTTGTACATCTCTTGCTAGACTCAGACCTTTCCCAGTTTTTTGAAATGCCTCATTTCCCTTATGCAGCTTTAACTCTACATCATATGCAAAGGAAGGAACTGGAAAAGGAGAGGGCCATTCTGCAGCACTTCGCAAAATGGTCTGAATAATGGACGATGTGCTGTGGGAAGAGGCAGGCGAACTGATACTAGCTGTATCAAGAGAGGAGACGGATGCTTGACTTGTGATGCTTGGTGTTTGTGGTTCATCACCACTATCCCAAACAATGTGCAAGACCGCCTTTTCTGCAGGCAACTCTACCATGTCCATTAAGTTGCAGAGTGCACTCTCAAAGTCTGGATCCACATATTATACAGAGAAATCACCTTCCAGTTCAAGTTTTTCCCTTAGCTCATTAAGTAGTTGCTCCACAGATTCAGGGCGTTTAGTTAGCTGAACTTTCCTAATGAGTTTGGGGTTGATGTTTACACGTAGCAACAAAGCCTGTGAAGACAAAGAAAAACATTTTATACACAAGCATGGTAAAACAATCATCCTTGGATCATACACATTATACATACCATACACAGTACATACCATTACATTCAATGCAGTAGACACGCCCTGGGGGTTACCATCAACTTTCCAGCGACTTGGTATACAGTTAGTGGCTGGTGGTCATTCAAGTTCTCAGGATCCAGGATTTCAACATTTAGACAGTGAGTGTCAACAACTTCGTAAGACCTGTAGTGTTCCATAAACCAAGAGGAGATCTTTGTGGTTACAAAAAACACATTCTCAAAGTTGATGACAATGTTCAAAAGTTTGTAAAACTCAGGCAGTCCACTGAATTGCCCAGCAGAAATGATCATGCCTTTTGCATAGTGGGTTCCATGTAAATGAACATCTTTGGTAAGGGATACAGTATCTTGCTGTGGAAACTTGTTTTGAATTGCTTTCCTGAGTTTTTCCTCCAATGATGCTATGTGAACCCTGTCAACACTGGCTGTGTACAGTTTTGGTTTTAACAGACTTTTGCCATCGAGGTAACATGTCATCATTTGTTGATGTTGAGTAGCGAGCGTAAGAAGGATGTTCTTGAAATTGACAACATCATGCACCACTCTTTTAAAGAAGTTGTGCTTGGATTCATATCGCATAGTCCACAAGTCCACTAGCGGTCCAAAGCAACAAGTGAGGTGTACGTAATGTTCAATATAGTGATGTTTTGGCAAACATTTGAAGTCAAGAAAAGTGTCAAGAAGCAGCTTGCGATGGTCATATATTTTAGTCTCCAGATAACACAGGATTTCCTCTGATATATTAGTAGAGACAACAATCTCCACAATCTCTTTGAGGTTCATTAATATTTCCCATGAGGGCTCCTTTTCTGGAATACTGGTCCCAATCAAAAGAGGTAGTAAATGTAATAACGTCCAGTTTTCGTGTCCGTTTCCACTGATTCTTTTCTTTCCAAAGCTGGCTTTTGTTATTTGTTTTGGCTTGTTGACCTTATCAGAATGTTTATATGGAAACTGTTTTATGCGGCTATTCAGCACATCAAATGTAATGAAACCTTTTCTTACAAAATCTTTAAGACACAAACATAGTTCTGTTGGGATAACACCTTCAAAAAAGTCGTGTAGTATATCTGGGGGAAACCCAGTTACAGGATGGAAATGGGACAAATGCTTATGAAGCACACAGGCTTTTTTCACACCATTCACAGTTACTTTATCACTAGATTCAAGTTCCTCCACAAAGGTGTTGTGCTGTTCCACAGTTCTTAGTTGACAATCCCTTGCCTCAACAGTATTAATTTGGTCCCGATTAATACAACAAAATCAGCAAAAATTTTCAACATTCAATGATTCATGGAAACCTGCTAGGTTATGGGCCCCAAGGTTATCTGCACACACACAAAATACTGTCCCCTTCACAAATGTATCTAGTGCCTCCACAAACACCCCATTTGTTTCCAAAAACTGTGCATCCTTAATCAGTGGATGAAGAAAAGCATCATACCCAAACTGTTTCACATCAACACTCTTTCCAAGAAGAGACAGTTGTATTAAAGGCAGAGTAGAGCGAAACCCTGCTGGTAAATTGAGCAAAATCCAATAAACAGCAGTAATCTTGTGTATTGTTCTAGATGTCCCCAAGGGATTGCATATTTCAAAATCATCTATATACAGTCCAATAGAAAAACTTGTCTCTTGCACACCCAAAAGTGTATTTTCTTTGTAGTACTGGCCGTCTTGAAATGACCCGTATTGGCCTGGTTGCTTTCTTGATCAAAAACTAACTTCTCTGTAAAATATGACTGTCTCAATAAACTCTCTAGAACCTGAATAAGTGAAACATAAACAAAACTATTTTTATGGGTATATTTATATGTGTATTCAGTTGGCGCAATCACTGGGAAGTGCTTGTTAAAATAGACATTTCTCCTGTAATTTGTAGAAAGTGCACCTTTAGCTTCTGTGCTTACAACAAGTGGATTTGTTTACAATTGCATCATTGATTTCTTTAACAACACAATCATCTACTTGAATGTCATGTTTATGTAGCACCTCTTTGATTATTTGTAGAGAATGGCATTTAGTGAAATTGTCATGTCAAAGAAATTCATTTTGTAAACTGTGCTTCTGTAATTGTCAAGCTAAAGGGAAGTTAACCTCTCACTTACGAGACAAAACTAAAGGACAGCTCAGTAATTACTAAATAGTACTAAAAGTACTAAAAAATTAAGGGCAAAAAATAGTGAAAATACAGATCCTAAATTCAAATGGAAATCAAAAGTAAAATGAAATATTTTCAATTTTTGCATATACTGTAATAAAAAAATTAACATAATTCAAAGTGCTGAAGTAATATTCTCAGGGTGTCAGTGGTTTCTATTCTCTCTGATTGAATTTGTATTAATAGACATTTCATATCACGTTATTCTACCAAAACAATTCAATGTGAATGTGTCAACAGTTATCAAACATCAGTGCAGCTAAAAGTGGATGCTGACAAAGAAGCGTTTTAAAAGTAACCTTTACCATGTATTGATCCAACTTTCAATGAAAGAGAACAAAAAGAACTTGTAAGATGGCAGCCAAACAATCACCATGAATATCATTAAACAGTCAGTAGGACAAAAAATCATTTCTGCAGTGTAAGTAAAATAACTGCTGTTTAAAGAAATGTCGTAGAAACGATACCATTTAGTTTAACAATGTCTGTTGGTCTGCATTTTTGTTCCAGCCGGCATTGTCCGTGGCCTATATGAGAAGAACAAGTAATTATAATTACTATTATTATACAGTACATTACAATGAAAACATGCCAGTTTTTTTGTTTGTTTTAGAGACCATTAATTTCTCAATGATTTCTATTGTAAATTCTCAGAATTGGAACCACATTCATAGAGCAAATAACATATACGGAGTTCGATTCAGATTTTATGTTGCTCTTAATGCACACAAAAAATAAAATAGAAACAGAACTGTTACGTAAATGTAAGTAGGTTAACAAATAGATGCAGATAAATATGTAAAGGAAAAAAAGACCAACAGCAGACAGCAATAACAATATTTGCACATCTTTGGGGGATAATTTCCTTGAAAAAAAAAAAAGGTTTTAAATTAAAACTTGCAGATAATATCTCCAAACAGATTATAGTTTATGACGACACTGTAAAAATCTCTCTTATCAGTTCTTTAATTTAAGATTATAGCTACTCTTTTCTTTTTTATTTGTTTAGTATGTAAATATGAAAAGAAAGAGTGGTTTTGGTGTTTTGGGGGATTGGTTGGGGAAACTTTGGCCACTGACCTTTGGATGGCTGCGGCACTTCATAAAAAGGTAGTCTACAATCATGTTAAAAGATAAATAAATAAACAAATAACTTACTTTCTTTTGTAATGGTGTGGGCATCTCCGTGTTCTTATTCCTACAGTAGATCAAAAAGTGTTGTTAAAAAATTAAATACACATTTAACAGCAAAATCATCAAGTTTAAACTGAGAAAAGCAGGAAGAAAATTGTGAAAATTTTCAGAATTAAAGAAAACACGTGTTCATTGACTGCATAATAAACATCACTGGCAAATAAGTGGCAACATGAAGGCTGCTCTCAGGTAGACTTACTGTTGCAGTACACCGAGGTGATGATGAGGAGCAGAAGAAGAAGGCCACAGCCGCCGGCCAACGCGCCCAGTATGATTGGAGAACAAAAAATGGAAGGCTTGGTTTCCCCTGCAAAGCATTTGCTCATTATCCACCTGTTTGCCTTCACAGCAGCAAAATTACGATGATGGTACAGACGCCATCACTACACACAGCTGTGGCTCGTAGAATTTACCTCTCTTGTTACTGATGGGGCAGGTACATGGCGCGGCGGTTGTGCATAGATCTGGCTTGATGGTGGTGGTCGTTTGTGCTTCTTTTGGTTTTTCTGAACAGAGAGGAAAGATTAGATGAAAGTGAGACTGAAGCGCATCCACCATCGAGTCATTAGGCCAATTTTATGAAGCAAAACTCACCTCCGACCAGTCGAGTTACCTCACCGAAAAGCAGTTCATTGCCTTTGATTAGAGACGCGCAGGTGTACAGGCCACTGTCGTTTTCGCTGAATGACTTCAGTATCAGCTTATGTTGGCTCATCTTTGAGTCACTGTATTTGGAAGCAAAGTTGGCTGGAGTCGCCTTTATCCTACCGATGTTGCTGAAAGACGCAATGAAGTCCACAGTAGATTTGTCAAGCACCCGAAACCAGACGATCAAAGAGGTCAACACATTAGGCTGACAGGCGATCTCAATTTCCTGCCCATTCTGTGCCATAATTTCCCTACCAGCTCCTGAAGAAATTCCTAAAAGATACAAAGAAATGGAAGCAGTAGCCAAACGTCATTCACTATCCAAAAGAGAAAGACAAAAACACAGACCAGACAACGCATTAAAGCTTCCATATGGTGAATAAACTTGTCAGAAAAAATATGTTCACACTTACTTTGGTAAAATACCAGAATCATCAGAATATGAATCCAGTTCTGGTCCATTTTAATCTAGCAAGCAAAAGCTCAAGACAATAGCTCCAGAACACGTCTTTGTGATGTTTGCTGTAGCCTGCTAGGAGATTGTTCTGTGAGATACCAAACCACGCCCCAGCTGTAACCTGCTTCTCTGCTGTGTCAAATGGGATCATTGCAGTGTGTGTTGCAGAGACCTGGTGCAGCACAATCGTGGTCTGCAAAATTTTTTGAAGTGAAGCCCACCAATGTGCACTTCACACCCCTGCTTCGTTTGAAGCATCGAACAGCACTTCAGATACTGACACACAAACGCAGCGGTGCACGGCATGTAGGCTGACAAAGACGGAATAGGAAGTGTAAAAATTGTGCCCTGAGCACATGATGAGAGTGTGTGGCAGCCCACTTTACACAGACGACTTCAGAATTGCTACAAAAATAAAACTGTGAATTTCATCAAGTCAAGCATAAAGGGATTTGTCTTTATTTTCAATGTATGGGTAAAAATCGTCCCGCTGAAGTGCCCTTGGGAAAGAATCCCTGCCAGCTGGTCTGGTCCCACAGATCTCCACTGTTTTCATTTAAATATATGTCAAAGAATAAAAACAAGTATTCATATGCTGTTTAATTAAGCACTCAGTGTGTAAGGTTCTGTTTACTGGTTTAGCAGACAAAAGGCACTGTGGGGAAGGACGTCAGGAAGTGGTTTCTGAAAGTACCTTTCTGACCGGACGGGGTTCTTCCTTATACACAAAGCCTTTGCGATTCTTATTAATATGTTTCTCTATTTTTAGCACAGGGTAATTCTAGACTTTTTTTTCAATCCTTCGTTCAGGTGTGATTTTTCTTCGCTTACGCTGGGCCAGTTTGTGACAGACTGTTTTTGCGTTGTGTTGGGGCTAATTATACCTACTTTATTTACTGCTACTACTGTAGTAGAATCCAAAGCTGCAACAACAGGTTGATGGAAAGAAACTAACTGGCAACGTTTCTGATAATTTAAGCTTGTCAGAAGTTTTTTCCAGCAAAATCTTGCTTCTAGCTTCCTGGATTTCCTGCATGTTTGTACATGTCTGATAGCAAATTAAATATATTTACTGTTTAAGAAAGTAAATGGAACAAAACAAGCAATTTAGGGTCTCGCGCTTAGCTCTTGAACGTTGTAACGGACATTGATGCGCTACTTTTTGACACTTCATAGAGTAAACCATCAATTTATTGATGAAATAATGTAAAAAATTCGGAGCATAATTGCTGATAAAATTAGCTGAAGCCCTAGTGTAATCCTTGACAAGGTTTCATTTTATAAACTCATTTAGCAACAACTTCAGCTATCACAAAAATGCAGTGGAGTGAAACATAGAATATTTCCCTCTGGGTTGTACTTTAGCAGAAGTATAAAAAAGCATAAAATGAAAATGCTCCACAAAATAAGTCAAAATTAAACTTAAGTTCTGCACTGAAATTACAACTAAAATCTGTGTGTGTGCATGTGGTTATAATTTTAGTGCAATAAAGTGCAAATAAATTTCAAATCGCTGCATGTTTTGAATCATGGTATTTAAGCACTATGATGTATTAAGGAACGCCACATACTGGAAATGATCTTGATCATAATTTGGATTTCTTTACCGTTTCTGTGCTGCTGTGTGAAGCCATTCAGCCTGGCTTATAATATTCTATAAGTGAAACTATTCAGGGACGATGATCCCTAAAACCTGCTCAGATGGTTTGACTTTGTCTTTATGAAGGTCAAATGATTCTATTGAACTACTTTATGCCAGTTTGTTTAAATCAGCAGCTCTGTGCTTTAATAGACTGGACTAACTTAAGTACAATGAGGATAAAACATTCAGGCATATGAATTCAAACTGCTGAGTGCAGCAGTGTAATTGCAACCTCAGGCGACATTAAGAGCCAAATCAACATGGCTGCTGGGCTTGAAAGAATAATAATAATCTAAAATAAAAAAAGACATCTATCTTGCCAAAATGAGAGCAGCAAAGAAGGCAGGGTGTGCACATGGCAGTGGGCAGCTCTATAAAGATATCTGCTGCTTACTCAGGTTTGGGAGGCCTGAGCGAGAGGAGCCTGCCAGTAAAACGTGTAAAGAGATTGAGACCACACGACGACTGCTGAAAGAACGCAGCACTCAGGTCCTCACAGCCAGTCACTCTGAGCATGAAGCCATAAAGACGTGAAGCGGAAAGTTCCCTTCACTCTATTTTACACAACAAGAGAACCTGGGCTGCCCAGGGTGGCAGAATAATATTAGGCCCCCGAAATCCAGTCAAGGGCTTTCTCATTTTGTTCAGGCCCACAACTCGGCAGGCACACTAAATATCCAACATGGGCCGGATTGAATTTTTCGCTGCTATTGTGAAGGTTTGGCAGACAAAAAAAAAGAAAAAATCCTCTATTTTGATGGTGCAGTTAGGAAGTCGCTCTCTGCATACATCAGATGTGTTCACCTCCTCCAACACACTGGCAAATTGGTGTCTGTCTCTGCTGACAGTGACAAGCCTGCAGACAGGTCTGCCTGCATGCATCCCTGCATGTGTCTGCGCTCTGTGTGGCAGGTGGAGACCTGCGTCAGGTGGGCCCACGTGCTGCAGCGTGGCTGCCCGGGGCGATTGTGCTGCATATGTGTTCCCAGACACGGCAGCAGGACCGGCCTGAGGAGCCACAACACAGCACCCAGAGCCTTGCACCTAACAGGGCCAGATTACCGGACTTAAACAACGCCCACTGCCTTCTGCCACACGCCGTTGAGATTCAATGTTGAATCAGAACTGCATCTGCCACCTATGTGATGCTGCTCCTCAGTCTCGTCTCGCCATTTGTATCAAAGTTGACTTGAAAACAGAAAACATTTGGTTCAGAGAGTGACGACAATTTATCTTAAAAAAGGTGGTGGAAATGGTGCAACATTTAGTTGTAAAATTGTGGCATTTAGGATTAGCTTAGTATTTAGGGAAGGAATATGGGTTGGGTGAAAAATTTTCTCTGTGATGTGATAAAAGAATTTCCACAGATTCATCTGGCGTATTATCGCTGCAACTGCATTTGAGCAAAGGTTTCATAGGAGATTTGCCTGGATATGTTTCTCCGGTTAGTCACACACAGGCTCTACAACTGACACACAGATTCAGAAAAGAAACAGACGGACCGGTGAGAGTCAACTATCTGCTCTTTTATCTTTTTTCTTTTATCACATGTCTATAAATATTGGCTGGAACAACCTTTCCTCAGTGGGCTTCAGGTACTTTTGTTCAGTGAGAGCGCTCATTACAACCGAGCTCTGTGTTATTTTGAGAGACGGCGATCTGAGAGCTTTTTAATTTCTAACTGGGCAAATTTCAGTGTATATTTTTTTAATCTGGAGATACAAGAAAACACAGTGTTATTGGCTCTTAATGGAAGCTTCTTGCATTATGAACAACTTAAGCACAATCTGCGACATGTTTACATTGAGTTTATGTTTCATCGGGACTTCTGAGGGTATCTGGTTTTACCTCAGCCGAGCCATATGAGTCCCTCTGATCATGTTTTGCCAATGAGTCCGACGTGTGTTTTCCCTGAGCCTCCTCTCTCCTCCTGACCTCTCACCCAGCCTCCCTCTTACTTGCTTTGTTGTGCAGGTCAGAGTCCGTGCACCCGCACCCACACAGCCGCATGGCCGCGTTTTGGTATGCAGATACACAGACGCAGGTAAGGTCGGTCCAGGTGCACCCCACAGTGATGCTGACCCGTTCTGATTCACCTCACAGCTCTCGGGTCAGGCGCAGGGCCCAGCAGGCTCCCAGCGCAGGTCACAGAGGGCCTCAACATCCCAGAGATGAGACTCCAGACTGGCATGAAGAGGAGTGTTTGATGTGGCCCTAAGCTGGGCTATGTTACCATGTTACTATGCCTTTAATTAGCTCCAGCAGCTGCTACTTCCTGGTTGACAGGCCCTGGCAAACTCCACTGTCTCTATAATCTCTTACAGGTGACTGTCAGTTGCATGTCAGCTCATCGAGTAGCAGCAGGCTGCGTGTTTGTCTGCAAGTCAGGTTAGAGATTTAGAAAGCAACATCGCTGTTTACCAAGCTAATTAACTATGAAGTGACTGTAGACAAGGTTTGAATGAAAAAAAAAAAGCTTGCAGTGCTATAATGACCACAGCATGTTTCCAAATATGTTATGCAAATATGCAGTGCCTATTCCCTGCTCATTGTTTTCTACAAGTTTCATGTCGGTTTTCTGAGGATGCAATCACTGTAAGGAGACGGCAAAGTTCTCCTGATGACAGTAAAAGTGCCACTCTGCATTCTTTATCTGGATTTCCAGCTTGCACAAAGACACCTTAGCCACTGGAAATTGCCCTCCAAGGGCTGACAGCTAGAAATTGATCTTAGATTAGATGAGCGCACCGCGTTCCCTTCCCTCCTTTGTCACTCCCAAGTTGGTGGATCTTTTCTTAAAACTGCACCAGAGATGAAAAAAGGGAGACTTCACAGCTGGCTATGGCATACTAATACCCTGGACTCATTAAATTAATGGGGGCCAGATTCCCCGTACTGAACGTGCACTGATGCCCTTTGAGTTTGCCGGGGCTAGAGGGTGTGCAACACTTTGAAAGCCCTGACCGGCATATTGAACGTGTTTTAATAGAACTCTTTTGAGACTCTTGGTAGGATGCACACTAACTCTTTGCCTTTAAGCTCCCGCACCTCTCTGTGTGATCTCGTCAGATAGCCACTCTATCCTCAGATTCAGGCCTGGAGAGGGGGGAGGGGACCATGCACGTTAAATGAGGCCAGAGGTGTCCACATCTCAGCAGAGGCCATTCTTTCCTGGAGATGTGAATCTTTGAGACATGGTGCTGTGCGTGCTTTGATGTAGAAAGGTGCTCGGCGCAGGACTGAAACAGGAGGCTTACAGGCCGACGTTCAGTGGGATTCCCTTCAGGGAGGAGAGCCCGGCCTCTCGTTGGACAGTAGTCTATACAGTGTTGATTTAATTAATCTATTCTGTTATTCATCCAGCAACTGAGGCTGCACTATAAAATAGATTCAGTCCCACAT
>JAQFJB010000025.1:15952281-15969448 GCA_029874875.1 Naso minor
AAATAATTAATCATCTGTAAAGTGGATAAGTGGATAAAGGTAAATGAAAGAACAGCGAGAACAGTCTGGTAAGTTCAGAAAATCACATCACTTTACTGTAATGACGCTTTTCAACCAGGAAAAGACAACATTTACATCATATCATGATAAAACGATACCCAAAATCTGTTGCGATATTTTGTCTCACATCACAATACGATACAATATGAATTTATTGCCCAGCCCTAATTGTAATGCATGAACACAATATATCCTATCTGTGGAAACAGGTACTTGTGAATGTGTTAACAGTTCAGTTAAATTTAAGCTGGTTATTTGAAAATGTAGACTATTATGTGAGTTTGATAGCTATTAGCTGACAGCAGTGATGTTAATTTGACAGAAATTGAGTAGTTTAAGATGTCTGTGTAATAAGCTACATAATTGTTACCTGTTGGCCAAACTATGACCTCTCCACCACATATCAGACTTAGTGCTGACAGGTAGGACCAAATTATTCAACTGTCCGTCTCTCATAAGCGGCTTTTTTATGACGAGAAGACTCAGACAGAATAATTTAACTGACTGTAAAGTTAATTTAACACACTTAAAGTTGAGCAGTAAGGTAAGTTCAATGTCACATCTTATATTATATTATATTATATTATATTATATTATATTATATTATAGACTGGAATAATACAAATGGAATAAAAATATCACTGTATATATATATATTTTTTTTACCACAGCTAATTATATATACATTTTTCTGGTCTTTATTTGTGACAGAAAACAGTCCCTTGTACAGCGGTAGGCTGTACCTGACGTGAGGGTGGATAATAGCAGACACCACGTGACTGCAGCTCTTTCCGTCAGGACGCACGGTAGGGGCTGTCAGAGGCTCCCTGGTGAGGGCGAAGTGCACACGCACCGGCCGAATAAAAATAGACGCCATTCATGTGTTGAGAGCAACATATCACACATCCAACTTAAACTTCATCACAGCCGCTTGTTTTTATTGGTGAGATTATTACAAATCAGTGTTGAAACAATCTGCCTGGTTAACTGTATGAAATGCGCAAGAGCGCACGAACAACCCCGCACGGATTCCACTCCTCCCTCCCGCACTTGCCTTTCAAGTCAAAACAGTGTTTTTTTCTGTTCCGTCGCACCACACACCTCAGCTCCGTCTCATGAGAGCGACACCGACACAATTCGTTAATTCACACAATGAGTCTGATCGCCTCTGCTACGCGCTGCGTCACCGGCTTCAGAGAGGGGCAAAGTATGGCACCATATCTGAACTTGCATGAATGAAAGTGACGGAATTCAAGCACTCAGTCAGCAGGCGACTCACTCAGCCTCCAGCACGTCTGCGTGTCTCGCCTGTGTGGCGCTCTCCTGCATCCTTCACTGAGCATCACTTTGTAGAGCCGGTGCAAGGCATCCTCCTGTGCAAACACCGGTCCTGGACATCCTAGACAGCCCGTCCTGCGACATATTTTTAGTTTGGACCCGTTGATGTCACTTCCTGCCTGGGCAACAGCCTGCACAAATGAGCACAAGGATGTGGAGGGGTGTTCGGGGAGCCGTTAGAGGGATTTTTCGAGGTCACGCGACAGGCAAGTTCACAAGGTCATGCAGAGGCGACATTTCCAGACGGAGACAAAGAGGCACGTTAGTATTTAAAATGACAGCTATCATCCCATCTGGTTCACTCCAACTGTGCCCTATACTTTTATATAACCAGACACATCCACATCATCCAACCCCCCTGTGATGCGCCGGCGAGTTTCATTTCCTGGTACGCTGTGCGCATTTACGGCCACGATTATGCAACGATGAGGCGGCATCATCACGTCGGCTGTTCTGACTCTGCATCACAACCGCTGTAAATGTGAACGAGCACATAAGGCACTTTAAAAACTATAGTTTATGAAAAAGTCCCGAGACACCTGTTGATGCCAAATTAAAGTAACAGCTTAAAAACAATATTTTATTTTATTTTTTATTTTTTTAATGTCACGTTGGTAAATTCAGGTTTCCTGTTTTTATTCTGCTCTGAACTCAAGGCCTGCATGGACCTCCAGCCCGCTACTGTGTTTGGACACCAAGTCACTCATTGCTTTAAAAAGTCTGTATGTCCTTTGACACACGTTCAAGATAATAATGAGTTATAATGAAGAAACACATATTTCTATTCTGGCTCCTCTTCTCTGTCGTGGGATCAAAACACTGAGGGTACCTGCAAAATGGGTGATGGAAGCAGGTCTGAGAGTCGACTCCCGCACAGGTCTCTCCTCTTTACCTTTGAACCCAGGCCCAGCAGCCCATCTCTGATCTACAGAGGGTCTCCTCTTACCTCTGTCCCCTCACAGGCCTCTGTGATAGATGACCATCAGCATGCCGATACTGCACAATATTTCAATTTCCTGCCCAGGAAGAGGAATTTAAGGGGTTGAGTGAAGTTCAGAAGCACAGTGTGGTTCCTCCAGTTCGCAATCAGCCCCCAGCCTCATGCTGAAGACCCGAGATCCAAACATTCAGCTGAGAACATTCCAGAAACCAGGTCCTCACTGTGTCAACAAAACAACCCCTGCCGCCATCGTCCTGCCTGACAGACAGCAGCGCAGAGGACACTGACAGGAGACCCAACGGCCTCTCTGAGGGCAACATTACAAAGAAATTATTTTATTCAAAAACATGCGGGGTCAGGCCAAGGTTTGCATGGTGTTGGGCTGTTGTGCTGCATTCTGACAGGTTACCAGGGCCTCTTAATTTTTTAATTCAAAGTATTTTTTGGAGAGCTGGAAATTGAGGCTACCAAATATTTTTACTAAATATTTCGCCTGTATGGGACACCAATTAAAACTTTTGTTTGGGCCTCCAAATAATTTAATTACGTCACTTCTGAATTACTGAAGCACCAGACAAGAGTTTGTATTTCTTGAGCATGAAGGTTCGTTCCTGACCTTAAAAAAAAACAACCCAAAAGTTTGATTTTAAAAAAATCAACCTCAGGTCCTCTGACTAGCTTTTGTTAGACTGTCAACCACATTTCACGCTGCTTTTTATCTTAAAAAATCATGACAAACACCAGCACATTAAAATATCCTTAAAAATACAAAGAGGGAAAGAAAATGTTCAACTTTTCTTCTTGATGCAACATGCACTTTTTTATGTTGTCCTTTTTCATAATCTGGAATAATAATCTGGAAAAGCATACAGGTATCACAAACAGCAGGATAATGATCCTGTGTTTGACTTTGGGGATTAGTTATATGTCACAGTGATCCAAACTAACAGGATTATGTACATTGTATAAACGTGAGTGAGGCGGGCAGATAGCCAGTATGTGTTGGAGCCTGTGTGCATGTATACATACATGTGTGTCATGTAGTATTTTTTGATAGGAAGAAGCTCTCATGTGGCTCTGCTTTAAAGGTCCGTGATTGGTTGGATCAGTCAGAGGACTGAGGCAAGCGGGAGGAGAGGCTGCGAGGCAGGCAGTGCGACCTAGTGGTGGAAGAGGGGTGTGTGTGATGCAGTGGGGAGTGCTCCACGGATCATAGATACACTCACAAACACACTTACTATCTTGTTCATAGACACACTAACCTACATGCTTTGTTAATTCGCTGTTTAGTCATTTATCTCCCTGAAACACATGCTCTTAACCTCTAGCCCGTGTATTTGATCTAATGTCCTCAATACCAGACATAGTGTTCCAGGTTTAAAAATAACAGATAATTCCCTAAAACCCACCCACATACATGACTTAACGCTCTTCAAACAGGTTTGTACGCATTTGCTATGTCAGCCCACCCTGCCAACCCCGCTTCTACTTCCGTCCTTCCACAGCCAAACCTCGCTCTTCAACCAAATGGCATTGATGGCAACTTCAAAGTCAGGAGCTCTGTGACGAGGACTGAACTTCAAAAAGGAACATCCCTTTGCCTCTGCTATGGAATATTAGGATATACAACCATACCAGCTGACTGAGCAGCAGTGTCCACCTTTTTTCCAATCACCTAACTGAGACTAGCCTGGCTGCTTTTGGAGATGTTCGGCCTCGGATCACAATTTGCCTCCCAACCCCCTTAAAAAATTAGAGATTACCCCACCCTTCCAGATGTGTTTTTGTGGAGATTGAGGGGACAGCAGGATGAGCTTTGATTAATAGGGGGCTGGGTATAGTCGAGTGGGTGGAGCTGGTCACCAATTTTGGGAGGAAAGGGAGTACAGCGCAGACAAGTGAAGTCCCCAAAGCAGGGTTTAGTAGGGGCCCAGCTCTACCAGAGCCACGGCCCATTTTTCCTTGAAGGGGATTAATAATGAATTACGGCACTCCCACCCCCCTTCTAAAAAGATATTCATGCATGCTAATGCATCCATTATTTATAGTGTGCATAGAGGCAGGCTAGTGGTGGCCACATGCAAGTGGGAGGGCTATAAGGGTAAAGCGAGGTAGTGGGGGTCTTTTCCCCCCGAATGAAGCTTCGGGGCTCTGGAAGCAACATCCGCCCATTGTGGCTGGGCTGAAGCTGGGTGGGGATGGGATGGGGACTGGATATGGACAAGTAGGAGGAGGTGGGAGGGTTAAGGGGGGGCTCGCTGCCAGACAGGCAGCCCGTGCATAGAGAGAGGGCCGCCAAGTGTTGTTGGGGGAGGGGTGGATTAAACAAATAAATACATGATAAGAAATAATCATGCCAGGGAGGGAGGGTGTGATGGAGACAAAGAGGCTAAGAGGGACAAGGAGGTGATGTTAGTTAAGTCGGACGGATTTACTGTCTGGACGAACACATTCAGAAATTGCCACAGAGGACATGAGAACTTTTTTGTACTTCAGTTCTAAATGTTTGGCTTGTTAGTTCGCACTGATGACACTCTCATACAGGAGCTAACAAAAGCTTTTCTACTCTGTCAGAACAACAGGAACTGAAATAAACTCTGGAAGTCTGATTGAGCTCTTGTCATTTCAATGGCAAGTCTAGCACGTAATATTAGGAAGCAGTGGGTGATGATTTAATAAAGCATTACAAGATCTGATGCAGTGAAAGCAAAAGTTGAATATATGTAATAGAAGAAAAAGTGTGAAGGTGAGAGACAGAGGAAGAGTGAGAAGAGGCTGTGCTCTTTTCATGTGCGCAGCATGCCAGGTATATGGTGAAGCAGTGAAGAAAGGAGACGGGTGAGTTGAGTGATAAGATAAAGCGCAAGCACGAGCCAGATGAGCTTTTTACCCCACTGATCCCCATATTAGCATAGATACAGTCATCAGCATGGCAGGGAACCGGTGTTGTGGAGGTGACATCAGGGCCGCGACACCTCAGCTCATCTCCATAGATATCACCGGGGCCATGGAGCTAAATCATACATCAGGCTTATCTAAGATACGTCTCTAGGGCATGACATTCTGCCAACAAGCTGCCATCTTAAGTTTAAGTAATCCTTGTAAGCGATTCAGTCCTAATACTGCTTTGGTTGTCCCCAAAACGCAGCGAAACACTACTTAAAAATTCTGTTCTGTCAGAGTGATTGTTTATAAATGGTTGCTTAGCCTGTATGATGGCTGTTTCCAAAAACTGTATGACTTATAGATAATCCTGCAGAGGCTACTCAGTTTAGTGTTTATGTCCTTGCTTCTTGCGTGCACAAATTCACATCTGTCTGAGATATGGTCATATGTGGGGTAAGAGGTTATCAGTGTGGCTTTGCGAAACCTGTCTCAATAGGATTACCCTTCTATTCCACCCATGACATGCTGGTGAAGTAAATCCCCCTGTATTATGAAGGGCCGTACCGTAAATGGTAAAAATATTGTTACATGAACTGTACGATTTGGGAGAAAATGCAGTTAGCAGCAAGATGTGCAACATGTTTCTCAACAAGTACCACCGGAGGCAAGACCTCCCAGAAGTGACAATCTGCATTGTGCAAACACAACAACCTTTGTTCCTCCAGCAAACACAAGGTGAGCCACTCAAGTGTTTTTTTAATAACAAAACCTCAACCACACACAGGAAAATCCATAAACATTGGAATGATGTCAAAACAACATTGTGAGGTTTGACGGTTTTAATTTTCCACTGCTCAAAGTCAAAATGGCTCCTGCAACATTTCCTGCACCCCTGGTGATTTTTATGACAAATACAACAGCAGCTTAATTATACATGCGACCACCACCATAAAAGCAGAACCATTAACTACAATCTTGTTAACACACAGGACCTGCCTAGAAAGTGCTAGAGTCGCATTTTAACATCTTTTCACTCAGCGTTTGTCTGTTGTGGCACGTTGGCGCCGTTTAGAGGAAATATAAAAATGAACGTGGCAGTGCGAACAAGCCTCATGCATGGGTATCTGGTGAGAATGAACAGGATTGTGATAAGCGAAGGTACCATCTATGACCTGCTGTTGATGCACAGATTGAAACATGATAAAAGAAATGAACACTTCCCTCAAAAGAGGAAAAACAAGGACAAAGATACTTTGACTGACTTTGAGTTCATCCTACAGCTGTGTGAACACAGGAAGAAAGGTGGCTTCTGGCGTCCCTGACCCACCCCAGTGTGTCCAAGGAGAAAGGCCTTGGAGTCTCCAAATAAGAGTGAACTTCCAACCTCTTCCTGTAGAGGCTTTGGTTAAGTTTCAAAGGCTTCCTGGTTTTACGTTACAGGCCAAACACGCCCCAGCTGTACATAAAGTGGCCACTCTCAACGAGACCCTATGGAGGCAGAGGGAGATCAGACACCCCGTGACGTAACCAAACATCCCAGTTAAAAGCAAAGCGAACAGGGGGAATGCCATTGATATTACTGCTTGCTTAAACAGGTCAGCATTCATTCATGGCAAGTGTGTATTACATAAAGTAATATCATACTTGTGAGCAGTGGTTCAAGCCCAGAGGCCTCTACAAAGAGAATTCAAAGTTTGCCACTGTCATGAAGTAGAGCAGTCTTCTGAATATTTCATACCCTGTTCTTTAATCTACCTTATCCTTAAGACGCCCATATGGACTTCATAGAATGTGTCAGTCTCTTGAGTGATAGAATGTAAAAACCCACAAAACAATCCCCTAAAGGCAATCCCATCAAGCAGCATTCACTAAGAGATGTATGGCCCTATGTTAAGCAAATGGGCAGAGAAATGGTGACCCACCAAATCCATTATTTCTTCTGCCATATCCATTGTCTTAAAGCCTGCCTTATGTGCCCTTAGTGCCTTTAAAGACATCTTAAGAGAAAAGAGCTCTCTGCCTTGGAATGAGCTAACTTAATTATCATAGCAACTGGCAGTGCTCTTTAACATGTCAATGGTACTTGTCCTGCATGCATAATTTTGCTGTGTTATTGTGGTGGCCTCTGCGTTTCTCACTGACAAAAACCCAAACCACAGGCACGGGGGCCTATTGTCATGGGCGCATCCATCTGGATCAAGGCCATTAGAGGATATTTGCACTTCCTCTGTGGCTCCTGGCTCTTTTTGACATGCGGCAGAAGGAGCAGGCATCACCCACCAGTGCAGGGCCAATTGAGGTGCAGATTGACCAGAGGCACAGTGAAGAAGGGCAGCCAGCAGGGCAGCGCTACTGTCAAATGCAGTGATGGACACCCACGTGGGGGCTGGTAGTTGGCCTACGGTTTCTGAGGTCCTATAGCAATTGAAGGGACATGAGGAGGCAGGCGCCTTGGTTTCATTCCTTTGTCCCCAGGGATGTTGGAGGGTGTATCAGAATGTCAGAGGGTCTTGGCTACAGCACACTTCTGGTGTCAACTGCCTGCGATATACAACTGCCCCTTGCCTGCCCACACATACACCAACAAGAAAGAGCATACTCAAGTGGCTGTGACGTGCAGGTACATGCCTTTGAAAAGGAAAAAATGGGTCTTTTTTTCTTCTCTTCTTTGCATGAATAAAACATGAACATATAGAACGTATATGCTGTGAACACAGATCGCTCAGCTAAGGGGGGCAAACGATCTGAACACAAATGCACAAACAAAGTCCTTTGAAGTGTCGGAAACATGTTGATAAGACACACAGATAGGCCTGATGTGGTTAACACCACGGCGTTTACAGGGACCTTGCATGTTCCTACATATATGCATAGGTGTGCTTGAGTGCACAGGTGAGGGAGACAATAAATGGTCAAAGCATAGATCTTAATACGCATATGGAAAAAACTGCTCTTAGGGACACATCAAATAGAACCAATTCAGCCCCAATACACAAACACCTTGGCTGTCAATCTATATCTCCCCACATGTAACTTATACGCATACGCAGCCTCTAGGAGCTGTGTTGGAATGCTGACAGCACTGAGATATGAATCTTGATTTGATTAAGAGTCAGAGTTGAGGGTCTAAGCTCTGGAGCCAATATCAGTTCGGGAGGGTGGGCAGGGAGAATGTTGCGAAGGAGGTGAGGTGGAGGGGAAGGGGCAGAGTGTGATGGCAAGGGGGGTTACCTGTGGCCCTGGCTCCAACTGGGAGTAATTTGGAACAGACTGCTCCCAATGTGTTCATTAGGTTGTGATTGGGCTGAGCGCAGGTGGGGAGGGCCTGCCCTGCTTGACGCTGAATAGTCCTGATTGTGCCCAGCATAAAACGCCATCTGTTTCAATGAGAGAGAGAGAGAGAGACAGGGAGAGAGAGAGAGAGAGAGGAGGGAGGAAGGAGGAGGGAGTTACCGGTAAAAAGTCATGTTTTATGATGTCTGGACAATTTTGTGTACTAACAAGGGGACGGGAAAGAAAGAGTAATGTACAGTGACTCTTTTTGTTGCTTAAATCACAAGTAGAATAAAAACTCAGTCATTCTTTTTGATTCCTCCAAGTCCATAAAGTAAATTAATGTGTGTGAAAAATTTGTGCCATATAGTGCCAAACACAAAAAGGCCAAACATGACTTATTTCAGACAAGAGGTAAAATGGCGTCCGTTTCCAGTTTAAATGGCAGGTTTCAGTCTAGTTGTGGCCTGCCGCTGGGAGCAGACGGCTGAGTAGACAAGGGGATTGCAGATGGGGCAGCGGAGTTTATTTATGGGCCGCCTGCTTCAAAGCTGGGATGTTTTTGGTTAATCCTGTGCTCATACCAAAAGCAGACATACAAATGTTAATCTAGGTGTTTACACCCACATTTACACTGTCTGCTTTGCTGTAGACTCAACATTACCCCAAATCACATTCATAGGTCTTAAAACATAGAAGACAAAAATATCTTTTTACTCAGTCAGTCTCTCTTTCTGTCTGTTTTTTTTTCTCTCTCTCTCTTACTGCAAGGCCCTGGGAAGAAAAAGAAGAGAGCAGAAGAGAAGAAGGCCACTGTTTGCTGCTCGACTTTTGAAGCGTCTTTATCGGGCTTGGCAGCGTGGTCCTGCGTGTCCAAGCCTCGTCGTGCTTTTCATCCTTTGTGCTGTCCAAGGTGTGTCCAATGCACTGGAGCTTTGTGTGGGGAGGGAGACGACACATCACATTCTGTCTTCTGTCCCAAGCTGGGGGATTGGGAGGGGGTGAAGTGGGGGGGCTGTACAACAGAGGGGGGACAAAAAGCAAACTTATAGAAGGCCACAGCTCTTCAAAGCCACGATGCACAAAGGCTTATAAAGCGTTACTTCATGTAGAGTTGTGCCAGATGTAATTGCGGGGTTCCTGGCGATAGAGAATCACATGCAATGCTTAGCCCCGCCCCTGACACCATGAAAGGGCTGTGAGGGATCAACTGCAAAGTGGGGGTGAGCAGAAAAGTTTGCCTCACTTTGATGCACAATAAACAAGTGAGTAAATAAGTTATCTTAAAGGTCCGGGTACATGCACCACTCCCTGCCTTAGGAAGGGTAATTTCATGCACGGGGCTTGATAGATGCAGGAGGACTGGTTGTCCTCATTAGAAATCAGGAAGGGTGGAAACTGCACAGAGCGACAAGTGATTCCCCTCCTCTCTTTCAGCATCATGGTATGGGTTCTTTCAAGTCTGAACACTGCTTTCCACAGAAAATTATGTTGATTTATTGTTAATAAGCCCAGAGGTTGGCAATGCGAGCACGGTGCATGGAAAGCAAAGGCAGGCTGTGGTTTTCCTGATCAACCTGACTAGTCCTCATCTGTTTCCTGCAGCCTCCCGCTGAGATGGTACGGGTGTCGAGTGTGCATTGTTAAATATGTTCCAGGGCACAAACGCTGCCATTGTCAGGTACATATACACAGCCTGCTCCCTGTTCAGTGTTTGTGTGCAGGTGGTTATGTGCACATATGTGTTTGTCTCACTGACAGTGAATGTTGATGGGTGTGGAGGAAAGGGTGGTGCCATCACTTTAGGCCTGCAGATGGGGTTCCCACAGGGGGGACACGCCCCGGTGTTTTCCGAGACAGAGATGAAGGCAAACATGGCGGCAGATCCGTTTCAGCATCTTAAAGGTTCAGCAGATACCTCTGTAGTCAGAGAGCACTTAGTTCTTGTTGTCACTTCATGTGTCATGTCCAAAGGCCTCCTGCTAGGGCTGTGGAGACAACGGTGGCTGCATCCGCAAGGTCAAGGCTTAGATGTCTTGCACAAAGAGTTTCTTTAGCAGGCTTTATTTTAAATGTAACCGAAAACTAAATTATGTAGAGCTTCATCAAGGTGACATAGTGTGAGCACAATAATAGCATATAAATGCACCTCAGTGGCTCTCATCTTTGGAGGATGGGTTTACTCAGGGACCTGTGTTTGTTTTACAGACTTTTTTATCACCACTATGGATCAAACATAAGTTTACTTTCTATCTTTGCTGCAGTGAAAGGGCCAGTGTTTGTTCTATACTAGCAGAATTACAATGGCGGTTCGTGGCGGAGAGAAATCTTACCCGTGATTAGAGTGGAAATGAAGGATCTTGTGTATATCCAAGTGATATTAAATGGCACCTGGTAGAGCAAGGGCACTAAAGCCTCACCCGCTACTCCTTTGCATATCAATAAGTAGGCACTCCTGTGAAATGGAATAATTCAACCATGCGTGTATTGAAGATTTTTGATGTAGGAGCCACGGTTTGCATGCAAAGCGAGCACAAAATAAAATTATAAAATAATCATCAAAAAAGAAAATTAATTAGAAACAGAACCGTAAGAAAGCATCCTAACATGTTGTCACTCTGTGTTTTATAATGGCTGCCATTAGTGCAGACAGCAGTGGGTTGAGATAAATGTTACATTCAAATACAGAGAAACACATCGTAACGACATGCACAGTAGGCAGCAATATTGCTACTATGGCGTGAAAATTAATCTGTGCTCAAAAGGAAGTCACATTTTATGTAGACGTCCAGTCAGTGTTAACGGTAAAAATAGTCAGAGAAATAAATTCCTCAGTCGGCATGTTTCCATCAGGATATTTTAATGCCTATTGAACTATTGCATTAGAAAAGGTTAACAGAAACAGAATTTTTTCAAATAAATCCTCAATTTCTCCAAAGAAAAAAAAGTTTTTTCGGTGATTAGGTGATTTTGTTCATGTGTGTACAGGGAGATGCAAACCTGTTTTGTTTTTTTTTAAAAAATCCGTTTTGACCTAAAAAGTATTTAACTCACATAGCTGATCAGCTGTTCCCACTCTGAGAACGAAGAAGTAGGAGAAGCTGCTTCTGCTGTCGGCATTTTCCCGAATACTCCCATTACGCGCGAAAACATGGCTGCTTGTGGCAACAGGTACATGTGGACTCATGAGGACACCAAATTTTTCTTTGGTCTCCGCCATGATAGCCATCTGTTTTTGGTTCGCATCTTCTGCTTCTTCTACGATGTTTATTACAGCCATGTGGACCGGCAACTTCTCACGCAGCTGTGCTGTGCACAGCTCAGTTTATTCTCTCAGTTAAGAAAATGCATCTAAAAGGCATTTTTCTAGTTTGCTTCAAGTTCACTTGGCAATTAAATGGAAACAGATTAGCTGAGTTCACCTCAGCTATTACACTTTGTTCTACTGACCTGGTAAACTAATGATGTCATTAACTTCTTTACCATATTGTAGCACTAGGTCAAGTTTCGTTTTTTACAAACTTGACTCCGCTGCGACTTTCAGCCACGGGGACACTGCATGTGTTCTCTGAACTGCCAGCCGCCTGCGCTGCCACAGCCTAAACAGACTACAAACATGAAAATGATTGGGAGAACTTGCCTGATTTGGTCTGAATGAAGCCTTACACAAAATGCTTGACATGCCTCTTCGGTCAGTATGCTATCTGAAATAACATACTGGTTCAGTATTATGCCCGTTGTTAGATTCAGTTGTAAAAACAAAGACATCGTAACGACACGTCTTTCTTGACCATATTGGCAACATCTGTGTGAAAAGGGCTTTTGGTTAAAAGCTAAAGGCAATTTCAGCTTGGGTAGTTTTGGCGCGTGCCGCCGCTCGGAAACAAAACTTGTTGTCTTTGCTTTTGCTTTGCGTAGTGGGCTTGAATGTCAGAGGCTCACACGCAATGCATCCTGGTACTGCCAGAACGACTCAGCTGTCTCAGTCAATATAACCGCACTGAGGGATTTATTGCTTCAATTGACTACTGTATATTTACCATCAACGGTGATTGCACATTTACATGAAAAATAGCCAATTTTCCCATTAAGTATTCCACAGTCATCAGGTGACTCACCACTGTAACCTGTGTCCAGACTCCAGATGAAACTTTTGCATTAGTCTTAAACTGGCCTGTATCCCTCCTTATATCGCACCACTCTCAGGTCATAGAACAAAGCACAAGGGCCAGCAAGCAGGTGTCAGGGGTCATGGTATCCCAAGGGTACCTTGAGTCTCATCCCAAAACCTCTAACATTTTTCAAAGCCCTCCTGCAGCCTAGGCCCTCATCAGCGAGTGCCCTTAATGGCCCTGTGCGCATATGCACTGCCCACAATTCTCTCTGGTGGATGAAGGGGGAACCTGAGTGCATCACCTGAAGCCCCCACTATGAGACAAACAGACTCTGTCTGTCCAAAACCAGCCTAAAACCCAGTAGGGGGGGCAGTAATGATGCTAAGGGGGCAGAGATACGAACAGGGGGCAGATTTCATTTTTTCCATATTTCACAAAGGCTTTTCACACATTCTTGTTGGACTCAAAGACAGGCTAGAGAGCATTTCACCCCCTGAGAGATAATTACTCATAACCCACATGGCCTTGTTAGCTTGAGTTCATATACACAGTCTCTTAAATTTCAAATGACCTATCACCTTGGGCTTTCTTAAGCAGAGCCACAGGAAAACATTCCAGTTCGATTGGAGCTGGAGAGTGATCTGTCTATACATTTTTTGACCACAGCTAGTGACACAACATAAGACAAAATTTAACCACCACCTGCTTAGTGAACAAGGACGACGGAACAAAGGACGCTTATGTAAAAATGGGAGGAATACTACTCAAAGTAATCCTGAATGAATTTGGTATGTCTGTGAAAATATCCATCACGGGCCACTGATGGAGCAGATCTAAACCCCCTTCTCTGCCCAATCGACCATCAATAAAATCTCTCCACTTCACAACTGTAGACAGTTTCAACACTGCCACAGACATATTCTATATAGAAAGACACTCGATGGCCCCCATGTTACATGCAAGAAGCTGAGAAAAATTAGTGCTCTATCTCTCAGCAGATTATACTTTATCCGAGATGAAGGGTTGAAAAGAACGAGTGCAGTTCAGTCAAACTAGCTAAACGGGTGAGAATTAAGATGTTGTAGCGTGGGATGAGGCAGTTATGCATACATAACATGTTGAGGCTGGGACCCCCTACTGGGGAGAGGCACGACAAAGCCTCTCAAGCAGCAATACCTCTGGGACAGCTAATGATTAATTAGCTTGTGTCATTAAGTGAGGCAAATGTCACCCGAGCTTCCTGGGGAAGCTGTCACACCATGTGTAGGCTACTCACAAGTTTCCCCCTCAGGTGTTGGTGAAGGGTGGGGGGTAATGCGCTGTTACTAGGCAAATCCTGACATCTAGTGGCTCAAATATATGACTGCACCAATCTTTGACTACTATAAATAAAAGCAAAACCTATCCAGAAACTTTTTCCACCTTTTTCTTGAGCAATGCATCTTAAGAAAATAGAAAAAGAAATAACTCAGAAAAAATTATTGTGCCTAATATTTCTAAAAACTAGGTCCACGACAAAGAGGACATCCAGATTCAGCTTTGGGATTACTCTGATCTCTGATCCCTGGTCACTAAATTGGGTGAGGTGACCTCTGACCTTTAAATGTCATTCACCTCATTGACCATGGCACTGACGTCAAAATCAAAGCAGCGATGCTTCCCCACATTCACGTTTCTTAGGAGGCGTGAGCTGGCATAAGGGCATGCGTGGCAACTCAGGCCTTTTTTCAAATGATACACCTGCCATCACGCAAACATTTTAAGTTACATTTAAGCTTGAGTTAGCCTAAAAATAAATTAAATGAGGAGTCATTCTGAAGGCAAAAGCAGACAATGAAAATTTTCTTACCAAAGATCCGAAATACAAGCTGGGATTGCCGACGTGCTTGCACAGTTTGAAACAAATCCAAACACAAGAGACCTCCGAAAGAGTGGTAAGAACAAGTTGCTTACTTTCAGTGCTATCTAAATGTTATTTTCTCCATCAGCTACAACTGGTACGTAAAACAATTTTCACTCACACTTAAATTTTTCTCTCTCTCCTTCTCAGGATCTGTTAGTCTGAGTCTAATGAGGGTCAGCACTGAATCCTGGCCTGCTGGAAGACCAGACCAAGACGAAGTGAGAAGGCCCCTCTCTTCACCAGGGAGTGGCAGCACAACGTGAAGAGGCTTAACACGCTCACAAACACACACACAAACACACACCTCACGTCTGTGTTAATTCACGTCCACAAGCGCACGTGCACACACGCACACAATCTGCCTCACCCTCACATAGACATACGCATACAAAAGCACACCTGTCAGGGCCTTTCCACTGTGTGAGCAAAAGCAAAGAAGTCTGGCCCCCCCTCTGTCTCTCTGTATGTGGTATCCCATGTCTGTTATATTAAAGCAAATCCATTCAGTTCCCACTTTCTCATCTGAAATAATGGCATGAGCAATTTTCACATTTAGGCAAGCAAGGACACATGCAGTCTCTCTCTCTCCCTCTGTGTGTGTCTCTCTCTCTGCTTAATGAATGGGATCGGATCTTGGCCCCCGTGGCTGTGCTCTAATCTGCCTTTGAAGATTTCTACAATTTCCCGAAGGAAAAAAAATAAATAAATAAACCTGGACCTTCTCGCACGGTTGTATTCTTTTGCAAAATACACCAGAAACTAATATATCTACCCATATCTCCTAATACTTTTACTCTTATCTACAAGTGCAAGTGATTTCTGTGTTATTTACTTAAGCCGAAAGGGCCCGAGGCCTTGCCAGGAGCCTCCCAATTGTGCCAGCCCACTGGTGTGTGACGTCCATTTGAAGGGGAATCTGTCCAATAGAAGGATTGAATTAAAGTGCACTTTGGTCCGGAGTGCTCTCTCTTTGCCACTTTGCACCATAACATGTCTTGTCCTAAAATAATTAGATTGAGGCCTTGGGTGGTGGAGTGGCCGGATCTTCAATGGTCAAAAGAAGGAATGGTCGGCTTTTGAATGGAAGCCTCCCATCCTAAAAAAACACTTTATTTCTTTACACTTGAGGTTTGTTGTCTTTTGTGACTATTATCCCCATTCGCCATTTGCTTTCATGCAGCTGTGCCCCTCTTAAAAAAGTCTTTGTGCCAGCACCATGAATACAGGGAATGTGTCCATGGCAGGTAGCCCTTATTGCAAGTTAATCTCCTGAAAGAGCCTCATACAAGTACTTTTAAATTCTCCCCGAGCCACAGAGGGCTCATCATCAAGCGAGCACTTCTCCCCTTTGTACGGCTGATGAGTGTGTTGCCCGGCCGGTGACAATGGCTGCCAAGTGTGGCAAAGTAATCACCTTTTGGGGAAAACACTAGTAATTACTTCTAAACTGTTTGGGCTTCAGAGACAACTGCTATTGTGCAGTAAAATGAAAGGCTCCCTTTAGAGAGCAGTGCTGTGATGGTCGCTCTCAATCTTTTTGTCATCTGTTTGTTTACAGAGATTTCTCTTTGCAGTTGCCCACTGCAACCCATGCTCTGTCATGTGTGTGTACATGTGTTTTAGTTTATTTTGCCGTGCTTTACGCATTTCTATGCCTGTATACTGACCAGAGAAAACACGCATCAATTTACATCATGAATAACAATACGAAAGCTTGCGTTATTTAATCTATGCTATCAAGAAGAATCCTTTAATTTGATTTACACA
Source organism: Naso minor (assembly GCA_029874875.1). Lineage (NCBI taxonomy): Eukaryota > Metazoa > Chordata > Actinopteri > Acanthuriformes > Acanthuridae > Naso > Naso minor. The sequence goes on from JAQFJB010000025.1 coordinate 15,968,564, forward strand.
GTTAAACAAATGCAATGTTCCCTCCATTCCTAAAGAGTATGTTAATTAAGCACATTCCTGTGTGCAATCAGACATGTATTTATCCTTAATCGGCCTCTGAATTAGAGTGTCGACAGACTGTCTTAAGGCTGTTTCCTCTATCTCGTACACAACTCCTTCACTGATAAGGTAGTATCACTTTTGTCTGGCCTCGTTTTTGTTATCACATGGCATGTTCATTTTGATTTCTTATAGATATAGATTTATAAATAAAGAAACAAAAAATATGCAGTGACAAATTTCGAAATTAACTTTAAAATCGAGTAAATGCTGATCTCACCAGCTGAATTACAGCAGTATTATTTATTGTAGGAAAGATAATAGGATGCCTTACAATTGCTCCTAATTAAAAACAATTAGCACATGACTCCAGCACCACTTTAATGTCTCTAATCACCTTAATGCTTCCTTGCAACTGCCATCGCTAAGAATTTATCACATCATATTCATTAATGTTGCTAATTTTATTTTCACAAGAGCCATAATAAAGATTTATTTATCTTGCTGCGTCTAGAGCTTGACAGAGCCGCTTGAATAAACTCCTCACTCAGTATGTCAACACAGAAAATTAGGTGCATGAAGCACAGGACTTTACTTGAAGGTTTTAATTTGTTGGCACTGCCGTGTTCTGTCAACTAAAAGACATTATAGATTCACAACATAAAAGTTTAGGTATTGCAAGATTTGTTTTTAGTGAATACATACTCTGTTTTCCTTATTTTTTGACTGTCAGTTCAAAGCATTTAGAATTATATTGTAATTCAGTTTATTTTCATGAATTTTATTGAGAAAAAGGGCTGCAAATGTAAAAAAAATGTTCATGAAAATTCAGCAATAAGAATACTG
>JAQFJB010000025.1:15991971-16004603 GCA_029874875.1 Naso minor
GCTAACTAGCAAGATCAGCGGAGATAACAAATTGAAGTGGGTTATGTCAAGTCCCGCTACGACAGAGAAGAAAAGTCAACTGCATCAGCGTATATACGATTTGGCAGTATTGTGGATTCACCGTACCTGGCAATCTTCACCACCTTTTCCGTCTTCACAAAAACTCACTGGGGCTAAACCCGGAAGATAAAACGCCGAGCACGAGCATAAATACGAAACTAGCGAATAAACCAGCACGGAACCAAAGTGTATCCGCCTCTTCATTTTAACGCGGACACGGTTCTTCGAAAATTTTATATGCTTAAAAAATAGGACAAGTCCCTTTTCTGAGGGAAAGGAATGTTTGCTAGCCGCGGAATGATAGCTAGATCTTTCTACTCGGGACGCTGTGGCTGCGCTGACCTGTCTGGCTCAACCAGCATCCGTGACGTTCAGCCCTGTCAAGCTATGCGGAAGTTACGATTGAAGCACCGGAAATAGAACGATTTTACCTTCGAAATAAATATATATCTAAAAGTAATCTGCTAAGTATGTGGGATTTGTGCATTTATAGTTGATGCAGAAATACTAATAGCATGCACCATCATATAAATTTGTGCAAGTGCAATTAGATACAAAAATGAGCATCAAAATAAGCAAAATGTAAATATCTAGTGCTTTTACGTTGAAAAGAGAAAAATCGGACGTTATATGGCCTCCTGAGCGACTTGACACCGTGGAAGTTACACTGACGTTGCGTATCGATTCTACATCCGTTTTCTCCACAATAACGACCGCTGATGAATTAGAAAACCGCTTATGGGTTAAAAAGCTATGGTGATATTTTATAAGAGAGAGAGAGAGGAAGAAAAGACGCCTGCTGGAAAAACTACACGGGCAAACGTGTGGTGCAAATGTTATAATGGAAGGGGACAGAAGCACAAAATATCCCTACAACTTGTATTAAAAGTTACATATTTTAGTCATTTTTTGTGTGTGAAAAGCCATTGCTAGAAAAAAAAAGAATAATCGTTCCTTTATGAAAGAGGCGTAAGATCAAGCAGTACTCGTGTACCCTTAAAAAGTTGTTGTGTACCGGCAGAGCCTGCTTGGTGGGTCGTCTCATTATGACTCTAGTTGTGTTACTTGCGACTGCATTCCAGTTAATGCTTCATTATACTTCAACTATCATAATGTGGAGAAAGTTATTATACTCTTGGCTTCACTGTAGCTTCTTTTGTAAGGAACTTAAAATAGGCCTACTTTGCAAATTCAAATTTTACATGGTCCAAAAACAAAATACAATACAATGCAGTGATAAAGGTTGCACTTCCCAACAGTTGGCTAATAAAAAGTAATAATTTTAGCATCACCTTGACTACATTAAATGCTACTTACATGTAAATTCATCAATATTAGTGATACCATCAAAAACAGGGTCCATGGGTTAATCAGTAGGCTATTTTGTGCTGGGAACACTTCTTTGGGATACCAAACATAAAGCTTATCTTTCTCATTTTATAAGTTTCAGTCTGCAGATCCTGTTCCCTCCATCCTTGTAGGTGTAGTAAATTCTAGAGACAAAGAAGCTTATGTGACTGAACGGAGGCTTTAGATAAAGGGCACAGTGAGCCAAGCAGACTGAGATTAAAGTAGCCCACTAATTTTTGAAAAATAAACAGATGGAATAAAAGCCTCAGATAATGTGTGTGATTGTATCTTACACTGGTTAACTTTTGTTTGCAACTAACCAATGAGCGTCTGTGCACTCCGTGAGGATAAAAAATATCAAAGCACAGAATACCTTCTTTTCTCCAAAAAACACATTTGAAATGACCAACACAGACTTGAAATTAAATTCTAGAGAGTGTCTTCAATTCTTCTGAATGTTTGCCCTTCATTGTGCAGAATGATGTAAGCCAAATATAAAGTTTGGCACTAGAGCACTTTATTTGCATGCATCTGTTGAGGAAACTGTTCTCTGTGATAACTTTAAAAGTGAGTTTAAGTCTAGTAGCAGCTTGTGTGCGAGCAGGATTTTGTGACTAGACTATTTTGTGAGGCATTCAGGCAATATGACATAAAACTTCTACAAGTGTGTGGTGGAAAGTCGAACCTTTCAGAGTATTCTTAAATGTTTATAACATGTCTACAAAGAAGATCGCTTTGAATGTGCCCATGCTGTAAAACGGACTGGAAGAATTTAACCGTAGTCACAGATTTGAACTGTAGGTGGCAGTGTTGCACCTTGGGGTGTTTGGTCTGTCGGAAATAAAAAGGAGGAAGAAGGAGGAGAGGGAAAAAAAAACTTGTTTAACGGCGATTACACAAAGCCGCGGTAAAAGGCTGTGTGGGAGCAGCTAGCTGTGAGGCTTCAACGTAAGATAACGATTTTCGGTGTAAGTTTTAGGTTTTAAAATTAGCGTATTGGTGTATTGATTCCCCTGTTAGTAGCTTTGGTGCCTGCTAGCTTGCATTAGCCACATACGTGAAGTAACTACAGCCGCTGGCACGTTTATCGCCATTTTGCGCATTCAACAGCCCAAGACTATCGCCCATAGCGAGGTAACGTTAACCGCCTCTGAAATGTCTGAAAACTGGCGGTAAACAAATTGCTCCCTGTTGTCGTTCGTGCAAATCATCAAATTACTAAAAACTGTATACCACTCCTACGTTGTTGCAGGTGGTGAATTTTGTAGCATGGCTGAGGCGGACCGACCAGGGAAGCTCTTCATCGGTGGACTGAACACCGAGACCACCGAGAAGGCCCTGGAGCAGTACTTCAGCAAATATGGCAGGATTGTTGAAGGTGTGAATTGAGCCACTGTTGGCCAGTTTATTATTAGTGCATCTTGTGGTTAACTTAAAAAAATGTATTTTGCTTTAATAATGCGATGCCATATTTTTAAATTACACATAATATGCTGATTCGTGCTTTTAATGAAAGCTTAACGTCAGCTTCATCTTTCACCATAGAGGCTTCAAATGTTTGTTTTGACAGTTTCTTCGGGAGCGTGAATTACATGACATAACTTTTGGTTGTAGTTATCAGTCTAACTTTATCGTTGTTCATTTTTATGTAAAATGTGTTTTAAAAAAAAAATTATTTAAGTTCCTTTCATTGATGTTGATGCAAAATCACCAGCTTGCTTTTACATTTTTCCAGCCCTACCTTTTCCCCTTTACTTGAAGCTTATTCTAAGCTCCCCATATTGCAAGGAAGTTTGTTTACGGTTCATGCGATGCATTTTGATCTTGCTGCAGGAAGTGAGAAAACTGTTGAACTGGGTACACACTAGTTGAAGCATGTTTTTGCCCAGCTAAAACCATTGTAAAATATGCTGATGTCATTCCTTGGACAGACAACAATGTAATCATTTTTAACCATCGGTCCCAAAGCTCATGTCTTTTGTTACTCCCTCCTCATTTCAGTTCTTTTGATGAAAGACCGAGAAACAAACAAATCAAGAGGCTTCGCATTTGTTACATTTGAAAGTCCAGGTGATGCAAAGGACGCAGCACGCGAGATGAACGGAAAGGTACGGAGAGCTACTTGTCATCAGCTATAATCCTCTGCAGATCTGCTTGAAGGTGTGATTGTAATTCTTTTACCTCTACTAGTCTCTTGACGGCAAACCCATCAAAGTGGAGCAAGCTACAAAGCCTCAGTTTGAGAGTTCTGGCAGGAGAGGACCTCCACCCATGCACTCACGCAGTCGTGGTCCACCCAGAGGACCCCGTGGTTCCAGGGGAGGCCCTGGTGGTATGAGGGGCCCACCGTCCAGAGGTACGTTATTTATTGAGTTGTTAAGTAAAGGTTGGAAAATAATAGAAAGTGTGAGATTGTAAACTGTTCTTAAAGTAGTGTTATGTGATATAACTTAATGAGCTTAATGTGTCTTAATAATTGCATTTTGTTTGGTCTGTGAAAGACTACTATGACAATTCAGGGAATGGAGACTCCTTCTATAAAGGGATGTCATCCCGAGGCCCCCCTCCGATGAAGAGAGGACCCCCAGTTCGTAACGGAGGCCCCCCACCCAAGAGATCTGCTCCATCTGGTCCCATGAGCAGAGGTAAGTGTTGGAAATTCTCTTTTTCAATCAAAGCACAGAACAAGGACATCAAGATCCTTGCTCTCCCAGTACCAGGATAGGATCTGTCTGTTTCAGGGTTACTTGGTGAATAATGAGCCAGTTTCTCATTATTTTGTGTGTTCCAGCCCCCATGTCAAGGGACAGGGATCCCTATGGTCCACCTCCTCCTCGCAGAGACTCCATGATGTCTAGGAGGGATGATTATCCATCACCGAGAGATGACCATTACAACTCAAAGGACAGGTACGACATTTCATACTTGGTTATATTACATAAAGGTGCAAAACTATTTGAATGATCCCTGGTTTTTGCAAAAAATTGTTGAGTGGGAGCTCAAGTATTTTGAGTGCTTTTCTGCCATCTTTACATTGTTGTGATATAAATAAACCCTCAATTTAGAAGAAATAGAACAAATGAAAATAGATCAAGTAAGGTCATGTATGATTCCAGATTCATATTTCATGTTATTGGTCTGTAAGCATATTAGAAAACGTGAGCAGCTGAGTCTGGGCTGTCTCGTATCTAAATAAAACTTATACCAGGTTTTTAAGAGCTAAGAAACCTTTTTTTTTGCAACAGAAAGCTAAACATGAATTGAATAAATCTTTGACAAAATAGTCAACAGGTATTAATTGAATTAGAATTTAGACAGCAGCTTTTAACAGTCTTTTGTCACTTATAAGTAGATATTTAACATTTCCAAGTCACAGCTCTGTACTTAATTGTGCTGTATTTCACAGCTACTCCAGTCGGGATTATAATTCCAGAGATTCAAGGGACTACGGACCCCCTCCCAGAGATTATTCATACAGAGAATACAGCAATTCAAGTTCCAGAGACGACTATGGCTCGATGTCAAGAGGATACAGGTATGAGTAAGGATTGATGCTGGAGGGTAAAAACTGATCATGTCTCACCTCGTCATCAATTAGGCTAACTGTTGTTCACATCATTTAGTGACCGTGATGGTTATGGAGGAGGCCGCGAACCCAGAGGCTATATGGACCGTCAGAGTGGTGGCTCCTACAGAGATTCATATGATGGTTACGGTAAGATATGACTCCATTAGTGTAAGATACGACAACATTAGAGTAATGCCAACAAAAGACGACTGTGGCACCAAGAAGAGCTGCACGATTAACCAACCAAATCAGAGCACTGACCTCCACAACCTCCAGTCACAGAGGCTTCAGTTTTCACCCCCTCACAACAGGAAACAGCATTTCAGACAGCCTCTTCAAATTTTTTTCTCTCAGTTTGCTGCTACCCTGACCCACAAATCCCAGTTGCATATTTTCATCCTATCAGAAATGTAGAATTACTCGCATCTCAACTTATAAGCAAAATAGTATTGCCCACATTATCACATTCCATATTCCTGTTGATTTCTTCAGAAGAATCTGTTTGTGGCAATGTCATGCAGAAATAACGCAGAATAACTAATGTGCCCCAGAGAGTTGGCAACCACAAGGAACCCCAAAAAGTCCTTGGAAACATCCGTTGACCACTCAGTATGTGTCGCATAGCAAAGCACTCCCTCAAGGAGAAACGTTCAAAAACCCACCAAGACAACTCTGCAAACCTCGGCCTTACCTGCAGTTCTAACACTTGGAGCTCTGAAAGGAAAATGGCTACTCAGATCAATGGCATGCTGAAATGGGCAACACTGCCCATTTATTCCCTGTGCTTGGAAATGTTTCTGCCCATGCCAAAATGAATATCTGTAAAATTTAAGATCATTTAATTACATGATGGGACATTTAAACGAGTCGTCCATTAAATTTATTTGTCACAGAATGAATTCTGTTGGCAAAAAATGAGCACTTGACAGCGCAAGCAAATGTATAAATTGAACCTTGCCAATTACCTGAACCATTGACCCTGCAGGTAACTCTCGCAGCGCCCCACCTTCACGGGGCCCCCCACCATCCTATGGTGGGAGCAGTGGAAGCAGTCGTTATGATGACTATGGCAGCAGTTCCCGGGATGGCTATGGCAGTCGTGACAGTTACCCCAGCAGTCGGAGTGACCCATATCCACCTAGCCGTGGTGAGCGAATGGGCAGGCAGGAGAGGGGCCCAGCTCCCCCTGTTGAGAGAGGCTACCCTCCTCGTGATTCATACAGCAGCTCAAGTCGTGGAGGGCCACGAGGTGGCCGTGGGGGCAATCGACCTGATAGAGGAATGAATCGCAGCAGATACTGAACTGGACTTGGAAATCACATTAAAGCAAATCTTAATCTCCGTGCACAGTTAACAAGTGTTTGGAAGAAATCTGACAAGAAAAACTAGCCATGTCTAAATCTGTGGAATATAAACCTTAGCTTTGAACTGTACGTACCTTGACTTTCCCAGTTTTTTTAAATGTGTAAAAGTTTTTGTTTTTTTTTTAGTAAATTTCTTGCTCATGTAACAGTACAGTTACCAAGTGAGTGTTAGTTTTTGTACATTCAGTGATGTTGGAATCTGCAATGCCCTATACGTCTGGCTTTCCTACTCTAATAAAGCTTTTAGTTGTATCATGACCACTGCTCATCGATTCTCAAAACAAGACCTGAGACAATACCATGAATGTTGATTAACAACAGAATCAACTCTTCAAAGATTTCTGTAAGGCTTAGGTGAGTCTCTGCTCGTGCTATATAGTCGAATAACTTGAGTTCATTCTTAACACAAATGTGCCATCACCTGGACGCTGCTGTTTTCAAGCGTTAGGCAAATGTTACTGTCAAAATGTTCCAATGTAGTTTCCTTGGAAATGGATCCATCACCCTAGAGCCAAATGATGGCATGCAACGACAAAACCAAAGGCAACAACAACCAAATGCAACTCGACTGGTAGTCAACAGCTGGTAAGCAAAGCAAACCTCTTTGTTTCTCATCTGTAAATGAGTTTCTCATTGTCCTGTATTGCAATCTCCCATCAAAGGGGGGTGAATTTCAAGACAACTGGAGAAAAGGAGGTCAACTGAACGTGCCCTTTTTATTGTAGTCCGTTTTCATCATCTAAAATGGTCAAAAGTGCAGCAACATCGCACGAAGTTTCGTCCCTTTTCAGCAATGAAAGTTTAACAACAATTTTGCCAACTGAGCCCTCAGATCGATGATCATTTTTGCCTTAATAAATCATCCCAACCTCAGTAAAATGATTGGCAACAGTGCATTTTGAACCATGGCTAAAGGCATCTAGGTATTTGTACTTTTTTGGTAAAAAGTAAAAGCCATTATTAAATTAAGAGCCATTTTCTCCGAATCGAAATCTTCTCAAGCATGCCATTTCAAACCATGGAGACCCCTGGAAGAACACCTCCGTCCTCACTGCCAAACCGGAAAAAGTCACCGAAGCGAATTTTCTCTCGGACCAAGGACTACAAAATCATTTTCAGCTGTTTAATGAATACATGACTATAAGAAGGCCAACATGTTAATATTTTGTTCTCATTGCAGGATGAACGTCCCTCAAAGGCAACTGCCCTTGCAACTTATCTGAATTGTGTCTTCGAGTTGTTGCACCAGTGAAACCACAGTGCTCCAGTGCAGGTACGTCCACCAGACCGACACCAATTAATTCACTGTGTGGATTATTAAAAAAAAAACCAAAAACTTCATTGGTCTAATTTAAAAACAAAAAAAGTTGTGAGTTGTCCTTTTAATATTCTTTGCATTAATGTCCTATTTTTAATAGCATTAAAAGTGGTTGAAAACCTTAGAATTGCAGATGACCGCCAGCATTGTGGTTGATATGTTATCAGTTTGTTTTTCCTGTTTGCTGTCTTTCAGATGCCAGCACCGGCTTCTTTGAGAGTCCTGGTCGAATCCTGGCAGGTGGAAATGCATGTCGAAAGTGGGAAGAACACAGGCTGAGGAGGCTCGAAGTCCCCTTCTGTGGCATTTTTAATAAAGACTTTGAAAGAGCTTTGTTGTGTAATTTTGTCTTGATTTGGACGGGAAAAAAACAACAAAAACTTTTAGCACATTCCCTGATCTGGTTACTGTTTAGGCACTTTTACACAATGCTTTTTTTTTTAAACACTTATTGTGATTCAGAAGCTTTTCAGTGTCCATAAACATTTACGGCAATTCACTCTTGCCAACTACATTTTTAGATCCACTTATGTCAATGTAACCATTATGATATATATGAACTGCATTGGATTTTTTTTTAATGCAAACGAGTCAATCAGTATGGATGTATTTGTTCCCATAGGCAAACAGTTTTTATAGCTTTGACAAAACTTGCAAGACCTTCTCCTCTTGATAGAAGTTTTAAATGATATCATCAAGGTTCCCTGCTAAGTGACTGCAACAGACAACATGTCTTTCTTTTTTTTTTCCTTCTACAGTAACTGTTTGTTGTGAAATATGCTGATGCTGCGCAGGGGATCAGTTTCCTGGTTGTTTCCTGATCCTTCGTGCATTTTAACTTGTAACACAATATGAGAGCATTAGCCCTCTGTCAGCATGCGCTTCTTGCAGAGGAAAATGCCTCTAGTGTTTTGTTGAGGAGCCTATTTGCCAGTAGGGGTGATCATCAGTTTTGCGTTTAGAAACGGCGTCCTTCCCCCACCGCCTCCTTTTTTAACTTCTAGCAGAAGTGCGGATGTGAGATGCATATTGATACGGAAAAGGACGCCAGTTTTATTATTTATTTATTTTTAGCAATACGTGCTTAGGCAATGAACATTTTGTGGAGCTATGAATCCAGAGGAGCAGACTGTAACGTGGTTAATATCACTAGGTGTGCTTAGCTCGCCGAAAAAGAATATAGCGGACCCGGAGGAGTTTTTGAAAACATCGTTGAAGGATGGGGTCGTCTTGTGCAAGCTCGCGGAGCGGCTCATACCTGGCTTCACGCCCAAGGTGAGTTGTTGATTTAAGTTAACTTAAGTCAACAAAATCCAAATGATCGACGGCTCCTAGTGAAAGGAAGGGAGGGGTTTCATTAAACTGATACCGAGAATTAACTTCTCCAGCCAGCAGGCCTCTCATTTTTGTGGCTCCCTGCACTCGAGTCGTCAAGTTTTAACAGCCGCGTGTTTTGTCTGATGCGTAAAGCATCGAATTACTGCTGCATTTAATGACTTTTACAGACGTGAAATTTCAAGATGTGGCTTCCTGTGAAGCGAGAAAAATGTTCCGCATTCTTCATATGAGTGAGTTAGTGTGAACACCCACCGAAACGGGACCAATTTCGCTGAGAGGGGCGCATAAAACATTAAACATGGACCCTGATGTGAGAGATCGAGCCTGGTGATTTCACGGGACACGCAGCTTTTAAACATCTTTATTAATGTGATAAATCAACGTTAATAACACGTTTCGCTTAGGGGTTGAGATTACAAAGTTGATAATGACAAACAACAGTTGCAAAGACGGTTCGTCACTTCCTCCTGAAAGGCTCGGCAGTTCCCGGTGCGACCTCCCCTTTTGAAAAAAGACGCGTGAACGCAACCGGAAATGGCGGGAATAAAACCGGAAGTACTTATTTATTTCGCCTAATTAGCTTTCCTACCTAGCTTATTCTCTTTTGTTGTTTTGTTCTTACACATTGCTCCAAAAACAACAGTCATGGTCTTAACTCTTAAAGAAATACAAACTTCTTGTCCATTATTTCGTCCGCGAACGTTGTCAGGCGGCCGTTAATTCGAGTTTTATTTTGAAAGTTTGAAAAGTGAGCGGATGTTTTGCTTAAATCTGGGTACTTTGCCTTTTAGTGGTTATGTATGCATAGAGGAGACGCAGGAAGAATCCACAGTTATCTTTTCTAACTGTAGGTAACCTCATTTAAATTGTTACAGTGTTACTTTACGCGCTTTAGTAAAAAGCTAACCGAGCCAACGGTAGCTTCGGCGTTAGATACTAAGTACTTGTGCCAGATGTCTGACTGTCATACTAAGCCGAGGTTTGTGTTTATATATTTATTTGGTGTGCATGTGTGCTCAGTATTGCCAGGATCCGAGAACCGAAGCCGAATGCATTTCCAACATCAAGGAGTTTTTACGAGGATGCTCGTCCTTGAAAGTGGAGGTAAGTTGCCATTATGGTGTTCAAATGTACGATATTTCGACATGGCCTGACCTCACTCTGTCATGATCTTGTGGTTGTGATGTGCTTGCCCTTCTCATGTATGTTTTCCCTCACACATTCATGCTGTCAGTCACTGAACTCGTCACATGGGGAAGGGACTCTTGTCCTTTATTAATAAGTGCCTCACTTTCCAGGTTGCCACAGTTTACTTTCAATGTTCACTTCCTTTTAAATCACCTTTCTCTGTTTTGCCTCTCTGGTGTTGATACTTTTGTTGCTGTAGGCTGTAGGTTAAAAAGTCTCATTGGCACACACTGCAGGCTTGCACTGCTGAAAAGGATGTTCTAATATTGCAAAGGAGCAAATCATTTGCAGATGTTGGGAGTGTTCTCTGTGTCTGTACCAGCCTGTTTGTGACCGCCGCACTGGTCAGTAATTTCTCCTCCAGCTTTTATAAATATTCCTCTCTGGTCTTGAATCACATCAGTTGGGTTTTTTAAAGCAGCTAATTGAGTCAGCAAAGCCTGGCTCGCTGCAAAGTCAAGTGGTTCAGTAGTTCTGCCCCAGCTGGCTTGTTATGTCTGGGAGGTCCCCTTTGCTTTTATCCGCCAACCCTTCCTTAAAACCCATAATTAGACCTTTTGCGGGCAGCCAGCAGCTCATGAGCAGAAGTTTTTGGAGAGCCGCTGTCAGATGTAACAGCGAGGGGATGTCTGTGGTGCCACAGCGAGCCCTACCCATCCTTTGGTCAGTGATGGGATCATGGTTGCAGAAGTTTTTCTCCCTTTTTTTTTTTTTTTTGCCGTAGTTGAAAAGTGCCTGTTTGTCCTGTGACTGCACAGAGAGAAGAGTCATGCTGCTTTCACTTCTGCTCTGAGATGCAGAAAGAGGAAGAGCCAATTACCGCTCAAAGCTAGTGATTTTTTTTTTTTCTTTAGCTGTGATAAACTGCATGAGATTGTTTGTTTGGTCTGATTTTATACACCACGACAGTCATTTAGAGTAACATGAATTCATAATAGGACTCATTGATCCTGCTGACCTGAACCATGGGCGAGCTCTCGTACTGGGAGCAGTTATTATTGATCAAGGTCAATGCTGCGATGTAAAACTCTGTTGTTTACCTCCTTCATTTAGTTTCATCAATTCATATGTTTTTTATTTCCTTAATTTCTACATTATAAATCAGTGGTTTAAAAAATCATTGGGCCTATATATAAGGCATAAAGTGAAGTGTGCTCTAGCTGAATAAAAGCAGTCCGTTCGTGTAGATTCCACTGCTGATCCCGTCCCTGGAGATGTTCTGGTCACACTCGTCTTTACTCTCAGTGAGGTTGTACAAAACTTCAGACTGAGGCTGTACTACGCAAACTCCATGTTTAAGATGTTTTATTTAAAATGTGAAACCTTACCTGCCGGAGGAAAGAAGATAGCTGCCTGAGACAGAATGAGCAAGCTGTGTGTGTGTGTGTGTCTGTGTGTGTGTGTGTGTGTGTGTGTGAGAGAGAGAGGGAGCATCTTTGTGTGCAAAGCGAATCTCAAATAAGTTGGACACTGTCTGTTTTATTACCAACCACTCAGTCACAAAATATGGGTCGCGCTGAACATGTCAGGTTTTATCTTGGTCTTGTTAAAGGCTTATTTAAATCCCTGTGCATGTCATTGTGTGTGTGTGTGTGTGTGTGTGTGTGTGTGTGTCTTTCTATTGTTCCTGCTGTAGCCTAGAGAGGGTGTTTCTTTCTCTCTGTCTGTGTGCACTGAACAGGTATTATAGTTCATATCTGAGCTATCTATTGAGAAAGTACTCATTCTGACTCTCTCCTTCCCTTTCTGATAGATTACATGTTATGCATTTTTTGTGTTTATTTTGTTTAGGGATTTTTTTTTTTGTCTGATAGTATTTTCTATGTCGTTTCCATCCAGGGGTTTGAACCAGAGTGGTTATACACTGGGGACAATTTTGGCAAAGTGCTCACCACTTTGCTGGCAGTCAACTTTGCCACACAAGGTAAGAGTTTTGCAGTCTCTCTGTGTCCCTCTGGTCCCTGTTTCATGGACTGCCTAATGTTAATTTGTTCTCTCTGAAAGTAAAGATCAATAGTGGTGGGTAGTTCAAAGTTTTACACTGACAGATTCTGATGTGTTAAAGAAAATGAAGTGTCTAAAGTCACGAAAAGAAAACATTAATTCAGGGAATGTCTGCACATGCTATGTTATTATTATTGTTATTATTATTAAACCTTTATTTAACCAGATTAAAAAGGGATCTGACCAAGAGGGCGGAGAGTTACACGATGTGGTCATACAGTACTATATAAAATACACAACAAACAATAAACAGAACTAACAACGCAGTGATGCGAGCACAGGGAAAAGACTACCACTGTGCAGAAAAACAACACAACTAGGCATCAAAGCAGGTACAGCTAGTGTGAAATATTTCAGTTAATTTCTGTTTAAAATTGGATAAAGAGAGGAAAGAGGTCATTTTAAGGCGAGGCTGCAGGTCGTTCCAAGACCACGGGACAAA
>JAQFJB010000025.1:16027934-16041096 GCA_029874875.1 Naso minor
AGCTAAACTGGGACTGATCACGTGGGATGTGCATAGAAACATACTGCCTCTCTGCGACTGGCACTGTGAACACTCCCCAGAAAATGGAACAAATTCTGGACAAAAGGAAGTTCTCTGCTGCTTCTGTCACTTCAGTTGGACATAGAAAAGGAGTACGAAGCCATTAAGTCCTATGTGTTTGTTTTTTGTTTTTTTCCTGCATGCATTTCTGTTTTGTTGTTAGGGGACGGTTTTTGTTCCCCTCTCATCATGACTTTTTTTTTATGTCGTTGTCACACTTTGTCCTTTGCAAGGAACCGTGAAGGGGATGTGGATTCATTGGGCTTTCACGAGCATGTGCATTTTTGTAACATTCTGGACATTTGCATCACACATTTCCAGGCCTTTTGTAAGCAGTTCAAACAGGTTACTCTTTCAAATGCAGCCCTTCACTGTTTATTTAAAAAAAAAACTGCATGAATGTACAGTTTCTACAGTATGAATTCTGCATCAGAATATAATAATCCAGATATTCAGATGTTTAGTCCAAAGCTATCAGGGATGCAGCTGCACAATAGAGTAGAATATGCTTAAATATGTGTCATTTATTATACAAGAGTATGCAAATAATGGCAGGTGTGGCTCCTACTCTTCTTACTAAAATATATTCAAGCATCTTTTAACATATTAGTTACATATTCTTGCTTTGTTCTGGATTTAGAAGAAATATTCTCTATTTATTGTTCACCCATACATTTAATTGTGGTGTTAGCCTTTTAAGTCTAGTTTTGCTACCTTTGCATTTGTCTGGAGTTTTCTTGAACTACGCTGATGTTTCAAAGGCAGGAAAGATATTCGTTTTGATTTCGTTTCGGCCAAGGCAAAACTTTTTTTTTCATTGCAGGAGATAGAAATGACTTTAAAAAAAGAGTCTGATTGAGATTTCAGAGGCTTTCGTCTGCAGCCTGTGTGGCCTCCCAGCAGGTTCCTGCAGAGCTGATGGAGACAGACTGAGGGAACCGAGAGAGAGAGAGAGAGAGAGATTTATATGTGGGTGTAGAGTAGAGCTCAACTGTTTAAGTGCCTCCAGAAGGGGTCGATAAACTTTAGAGAGTTTAAGGCCAGACTGGGACTAAATGCATGATTTATGTTGAAAGTGTTACAGTTGGTTTTTGTTGTAATATTTCAATGAAAATAGCTGAAGCTTCGTGAGTATATTTTGGGTCTGAAAACCATGCAGGGCGTTGTGTGCTAATTAAGATGCGGCCTCTTCACAAGGACCCACAGCGGTACATTTCCTCATGAGGTTTTAGTGTGTGCGTGTGTGTGCGTGTGCGTGTGTGTGTGTGTGTGTGCACTGTCAACACTGTTCTCTTGCAGCACTGCAGAGCAGCAGTGGATGCTATTGAAATGCAATAAGTGACTGCTTTACTGACTGACCTCTGGGTTCGACCCAGCATGGTGGGCCAGATTTGGAGAAACTGCAATAATAAAGAATGAATTAACCCAATTTATTCACCAAAAAGGGCCAAAATCATGCGGTTCAGCTACTGTTCATTATGTACCTTTTGCCTTTTATTTAACAAAGTCTCTTGATATTGATTAATGTTCAAAGGTCACTGACCAGGTCCAGATTTCAATCACAACTGTTCCAAACTGTAACATAAACATGATACTGTACAACCCGTTTGCAAAGTGCTGTTTATGCATGCAGCTCTTCACAGAGAGTTCAGAGCTCTGCATGGTGCAAGGCAACACAAATGGACCTGCAGCAGAGTCAGTGCTTTGCTCAAGGGCACTTCAGCAAAGAAAAAGTGCTTGTTCAGGTGCTGGAGCTGATCTTGAATCTTGATCCTTAATGGGACCCTTACAGAGACTCTGCTCCCTGTGCAGATGCATGACTCTGTCTCACATAAGTTTGCTGTCGATATCAGAATATAAATGGTTTTCATTAAGCGTTACATAGCGTCAGTGAGCACTTATTGGTGAAAGAGGGGTTGAACTCTGGTTTTGTCCTGTTAATCTCGTCTTCAGATCGCTGCGTGTCATGTTTTTGAAAGGTTGTTCTATGCAATTATTGTCGTTGGAGTATTGTAATGCTTTGTTTTTCTTTTCTAGACACTCTGTGCTTTGTGTTTGGTATGGCCATTCTTTTATTAAAAATTTAATACAACATAGAAGTGTCGTGTCTGACATCATTGTTAACGAGGATGGAAATGGAAAAAACCACACAGCATGAGTGGCACGTTCCCTCCTTTACGCTGGAAAATCCACAGAGGAAGGCTTTTCCATGCAGCACGCAGCACATGTGCAGCTCAGGAATTTGTAGGTTGTTCAGAGTTTGTGGTAAAAAACCCTTCGCAGGACGGAAGGAGTGACTAGAATAGATGACATCCTGTGAGAGTGCGCTGCCTCTGCATCTACACACCTCCATAGAGATTCACAGTTTCCACGCCGCTCAACTCTAACACGACTGTGACATGTGAAACGCTGCCACTGTAGGTTTTGTAATGTCTCAGGTGCCCACTACAAACTTTAACCGTGCTGTTGTTTGCCTTTGAATGACTGGGGGTAGAACTTTATATATAACTCACCAAGTACTTTAAAAAACTTTATTAGTCACTAGTCACCAACTTAAAGGTACTCGCAAGCAAAGCCTGTAAGTTTTGTTTTACAAAGTAACTGAATAACTAAACTAGGTCAGAATCTAAAAGCACTTGCAAATAACAAGACAATTGCACTAAAGGATTTTTTATGTTTTAGCCCATGTACTCAACAGTACTGACATATTTTAAACCATATTTCAGGTGTTTGTCTTCCAGTCTGTTTGTTTTTCTACCTTAAGCAGCCATCAGTCTAAATTCAATTTTATACAGTATAAAAATCAAATCTTTAGTCTTGGCTTGAGTTGTTTAATCCATCTTAGTGGCAAGGTAGTTTCTGTGTTTTTAAATCAATCTGCATTCAAACTGTATCACCGCATGACAAAACAGGGCAGAAATGAAACCTTTAAGTTAACTGTGATGGATTACACAACTCATAAGTTTCCAGACACCATATGGAAATAAACTGGGAAGAGAGAAGGAACAACACATCACAAAAGTGGAAGGTCTGCACAAAGTAATCAAGGAATAATTAAAGGTTGGGGCCTTAAACACGTTAACATTAAATGACCTTTTTTTTTTTTTTTTCAGAACCAAAATGATAATCTAGTAACTCCTCTCACTGGGTTACCTACATCCTGTTTCTTGTGGCGAAGCATCATGAGAAAACACACTTTTGCTATGTGGTTTCTTAAAATGCAGCAGGTTTTTGCACCTTAAAGCAAATATGCTCAAATTTTGATATGTGAGTAGCGAATTTTGGAAATGTCAGAAGAGTGGTGGTGATCATTAACCAACTTCATTTCCTGAGTTAATGTCAATGAATCTTGTGGTTTTGAACTTACTAGCCTAAGTGACAAGACTATGACTAAACCCTTTTTTGGGTTTGCAATACACACATCTTGGACACCATTTAAGGTATTCTGCATTTTCATGCACACAAGCATGTTAAGCTGTGTAACCCAACACTAAAAACATCAAAAATGTGATGCTTTACTTTGGATGTTTTGGGTGTATCTCCTTCAGTTCTAACTAACTCCTGATCTGATGCACATATTCAATAAACAAAACAAAAAAAAACTTCAGAAGAAATGTTTTAGATTAAATATCAAAGTTTCATTTCTCAGTCATAAATCTCATTTACATCAATAAATACAGAGCAAGCATTCACAGTATACAGACAATTAAATCTATCGTAATAAATTATAGTTTAGGAATGTGGTCTTTGTCTCTGAAATCCATAAAAAGGATCATAAAGTTAGTTTGATAATTGATTCAGTCTATTTAACAGTGTTCTCAGTAGCTCCCGTCCACTCAAGAGATCCCACTTCTCTGCTTTGGTCCATACATGTTCTCACATAGGAGTCCTACAGTTTGTACATCCCAAAAGTCGTGGCTCCTTCCTCATAGGTCACCAGTGAAAGGTCTTGTACCCACACACTGAGCTTGTCATCTTTCTCCAGCGTGATCACCTCTCCCTGCGAGGCCGTACACAGGCTAGGTGCCGACGCATAGCCACCGTGGCTGTCCAGGCTGCAGAAGGCCTGCATCACAGTCTTCTCCTCCTCTGTGTTATTCTTCTTCAGCTTGACCTTGGTGGCCAGCGGGACCTTAGAGTTGCCCTTGGAGAAGGTCACCCTGGCGTAGACGTAGTAGTCACCAGGCTGCAGGATGGTCAGCCAACTCTTTCTGAAGTAGTTGATGCCCCTTTGAAATGAGTGGTTCATGTCCCACTGGAGGTAACCAGCTGGAGAGACAGAGGGACAAGTTCAAGCAACATTAGAAAAAAATTGTTGCATTTTTTAAAAGCCAAAATATGCTTTTTTCCTTTCTCTTGTTTTTGAGTTTCTTACCTGCAGATTTCAGCTCTGTGTGTTCTTGTTCAACCACCATTCGTGCCAAAGTTTTATAGGAAGTTTCCTGTTTGTCTGATGAAAGATAAGACGCTGTAGGAGAGAACAAATATCTGGTCAGAGAAAGTGGTAAAAGTCATTTTTTTGTATCTAACTTCATGCATGAAAGTACTTTGAGGAAGAAATAAATAAATCCAGCGTACCTTTTCCTTCGGCATATTTTCCCTGTAATGAAAAAATAGAACATCAAGAACAGTTACATAATGCAGACAGTTAAGTTAAATATCTTTTTGTATGGTGCTCAATCTGAAATAAGACAGCGTGCCCTTAATATCACACCTTGCCTCTTTGTTAAGCACATTTCCTGTGCTTCACTTCAAGCGCGCTTTCACTGATGTTATATTTTTACACAGAGTAAAATGTGTGAAGTATCAGAGGATACAAACATATTTGTTTTGATACAAGACGTGAGCAAACCCATGTGCAGTGTGAAAAACATTTGCTTCATTTTTTTAAAATGAAACTCAATGAACAAGGCAATGAAACTAAAAATCCCCTCAGCAGTTTGATTTTTGTCTAAAAATTAAAAACATAACTTTTAATTTTGGAGGCAGATTCTTTTCATAAGGCCTTCACTGGAGCAAAGTAAAATATTTTAACTTGTAAAAACTTGAAATTTGTTTATAATTACTGTAATATCTCATGTAGCAGTAAAATCATCAGTACATCAAAACTCTACTTAAGATCTTCATCTATAAGATTTTTTTTTACCTTTTCCATTTTGCCATTGTTAGAGAGATGAATATAGATGAATCCTCCGATTGTCAGGAGCAATTCCAGCAGCACCACACCAACTAAAAACCGGATAAGAACCTTGCTGTTGCCCGGCGATGGAAGTGGAGCCGGGATGAGATACGAATGGGGCCTGCTGTGGCGCGGAGGCACCGGTGGCGGAGCCACACTGGTCTGGTAAGTGTTGATCATGCTGAAGAGAAGTGATGAAATGCAGAGAGATCCGTCGTCTGTGACATCCCATGCACCTCTGAACTGCTGCTCTTTCAAGCAACTGAGTTTTTCTCTTGGTACTTCCTGAAAGCTCTGAACATGCAGATTTGCGAGATGTGACCTTTGTGTGTGTACATGTGTGTTGGCGTGGGTTGGTGAAAAACACCTTTCTGCTTTTCTTCTTCCTTTTTCTCAGGTATGTCTTTTAAAATGCCACATAAAAACCAAAACCATGAGGTATTGCGTTACTCAGTATTTCTGTGTCTGTGGGTCAATACTTCTCTTTTTGTCCAGTGAAAAACAAATTCCAATCCAGGCTCTTACATATGACGTGTTCCAGAATAGCGTTAAGGAGCATACTATGTATTGAATGCTCGCTGATATTTTCCACATAGACTGGATTTTGAGTTTTTCTTCTGAAACAAGGACCTGGTCAACACAAATAACCACAGCAACAGCAAACACATATGATTTAGAGAAATAACACATTTCCTGCCTTAAAACATCAGTGTGACCACTGAAGAAAATCCGACTGCATCCAGTCAGAGTGGTTTTATGGTTTTGTGCTGACAGATGCGGCTGGAGGGGCTCTGTTTTCTTGCTTGTCCGCCTTTAGGGAATTTCATTGCATAACATAAAATAATCCTTTAACAGTCCCATGGTGGGATTGAGAGTGTGACTACGTCTACATCTGGCACAAATGCCAACTTAGACTCAACGATGAACTATTTATTTATTTGGCGGTCAAAGCTCTTGATCACTGTAACCTCAAAATGTTTCGGGACAGAAATCAACCTTCATACCCTGGTTATGATGAAATGTCACACAAATATCTTACAGGATATAATACTGAAGCGATGGCATTTTATATTTTAAAAAAAAAGGTAAAAGTGCTTCCAAAACTTTTTCTAGTCATTATTTACTTCCATAACCAAGGAACCGAAGGATAGATTGTGATTTTTTTTTTTTAAATGTTTGGTGAGACACTGAATCAGTGACACTAATCTTGGGAGCTCACTTTGAAACTGTTCTGTTCATCTAGATCTTTCGGTAGCTTCTTTGTGGCAACGTCCACATTTGAAGCATTGTATTCCACCACAAGCTCACTGGTTTTGCTTATATTGAGCTTCAGGTGACTGCTGTTGCACAATGCGACGAAGCTCTGTGTCAGTCCTCCGCGCTCATCTGTGGAAATAGTCTTTAAGTGACGACAGCATGTTTCTCGCTGAAATCATAAACACTAAAATAGTGGCCAAAAAATTAACTTAACACTTTTATTAAATGCATTCAAAGACTTAACAACATATCATATGAGTCAGGCAGACATGGATGTAAACTGTAACTCGACTGGTTTGCAGAGACACACAACTGTATTAAATAGTTTTGTTGATTACTATTGTTGGTTTAATTATTGCAGATATTTGTTTCACAAATAGTTCAGACGAGTCACTTTTTAACAAGTATTCACTGACTGAATTCCAGCTAACGATGATATAGAGGTGAGACGCTTGATGACTGCAGTTCATCTTGTTTGCTCAGACACATAAGGAGGTCTCTTGAAACCACAGTGGATGTGAGCTGTTCTTGGTTGTGGTGACACAATACCCTGAAATGAGACCTGTTTTTCAGTGAACCCACACATTTTGGTCATCTATTACAATATGTTTTTTATGCGGCACTTTGCCACAGAAGGTCACATAGTGCTGCTGGAAGGCAAAATGCAACGCAGCAAATGCAATGATGTTGTGTTATCAGTGACGGTTTTCCTTTGTGAGGGTTGCAGAATAAGTTCCTGTTAGTTCTGTCGTTGCCACTTTTGAACTGTACTGAACTGTTTTAGATAAAGTTTTTTTAATCTGTTTTCATCTTTGTTGTCTGTATTTTTGCCTCATATGTAATTATTAGTCTTGTAAATTACTCTGTATGCTAAATTACGTCTTTTTCACTACGTCAAGGATAAACATGACATCACATAGTGCTAATAACGCTGACACTCTTTGATTTAACATTCTTGTTTGCTATTGTTGATGTTTAATGTGGAAAAAGATAAAACATCGAGAGACATAAAATGAAATGAAATAAAATAAAAATACCTACAGTGTGTTTAGCCTGTTTATTATTTTATGCAAAGAAAGAAATTCATTGATTTGTATTTTTTATAGACATCTGGAAGGTCATACTCAGAAAAATGAGGACTGCTTTAACTTGGTCAAACCTGCTACAATCTCATACATGCATGCATGTAATTCCCGAGCCTCCATTCAAACCACGTGCACAGCTGACAGTGACATTCATCTTTATTTGTAAAATCAATCGCAGGGTGTTGAGAGATCGAAGGAAAATTTGTATCTTTTAGTTGCTCTTTAGATTCTGGACAACAAATACAAAAACCCATTTGTTTTAACTTTCAGTCTGTCAGATGAAAGTGATGAAAACTTTTAAAGAGTGTAGTGGACGATGAGCGTGTGGCGGTCATTGTGCCGGCTGCAGAGGGCGGCGCTCCTGGAGCTGCTGAGTATCGGAGGCTGTGAGGAGCTGAGGGAGGCTTGTCTGCGGAAGGGAAAGAAAACAGAGAACGGTTTCGTCCGAGTTGGGGTCTCCTCTCCTTGAACAGACTGGGGTTCCCCGTTGCACTTCATGAAAGCCACGAGGCATCTGTAAAACTGTGCAAAAAGAACCAAAAACTATGGTCACCTCTAGTAAGCATTAATTTGGTAATTATTAGGTGACAAAACACAGAGAATTTAACCTGATGTGTTTACATCACTGATGATTCATTTAAGCTGCTAGGCACCGTTTTAGAGATTTAAACGTTTTAATTATTATTTATTTATTTATTTATTGGACATACTAAAAAATCATAAGATTCATTGGATTACCCACTAACCCTTCATGCAGTCATTTTGGCCTTACAGTACTGTTCTTCTGTTATAAGCTTTTAATTTGGGTATTCCAAATGGGTCAATATTCCTCCTAAAAAGGAAGATCTTAAAAGGTTAAAACTAAAAATAATTTGATGAAAATTGAAGATTTTAAGACATCTAGGTTAGATTTAACAGCATTAGAAACAAACAAACAAAAAAGTCTTAACTCTGTCTTTCAATGGACAGAATCTCAAACTGCAGGCTGCCCTCAGCTTTCACCTGGTTGTTGAAGAACACGTAGATGACAGGGTTGACGACGGTGCTGAACTTGGCCAGGATGGAGGGCACCACACTGGCCATGGGCGTGACCAGACCCGAACTACCGAAGGTGGCCACCAGTGCCGTAACACCGTACGGCATCCAGCACAGCATGTAGCAGGACACCATGGACAACACCATGACCAAAATGTGCTTCTCTCTGCGCTGAGCCGCCAGCAGGTTTATCTTACCGACCTGGAGACATGAAAGAGAGGAAGAGGAAGCACAGAGGTTAAACCTGGTATGGACTTGAATGATACAGTTAAAGAAAAGACTGATCATGTTCACGTTATGTCTAACAAAGACTCTCTGAGAGTCAATGGAGGTGAAGCCAGCTGGTTTTTAATGCCTCTCCTACATGCATGTCTTTTTATTTTTTAAGCTTTCCTGTGCCATATGTCCTGCACCTATTACCTCACTTTATTCTGACTGACAAGTAATTGAGTTAGTGCCATCTAGTGGTAGTTTTACAGAGACACTGAGCAGAATAAATGGGGTGAGAGTGACAAAGAGTCTGTACAAAGACTGTTAAAGTTTGTCATACAAACTAAAGCTAAACCTATCAGAACAACAAGAGATCAGTTAAACATTTTACACATGGTTTACTGGAACACGTTTCATTTGGGTATAGTTCAAGCTCCAAACACACTAGATCCTACATTCCCCAGAATGCAATCTGATGGTGTTTGATAGGTCCTTTGTGAGTGATTCAGATTCCTCATAGATTCATTTGTGCTCAAAGAGGAAGTTACATTAAATTAAATCAGATGCCACTTGCTTTGGTACAACAGTCAGCAGCAGTCTGAAATGATATGCTTATTTTAAATAAACTACAAAAACGATAAAAACTATAAACGGATTAATAAAAACACTTATAATATGCACACATTTATACACGACTATGCCATGATAATCGCTATTCATTCCATTTTATTTAGTAAGTTTTTGCTTTGTGTCATGTTTTGTCCCCCCATCCTTGTGTGCTCATGACCATCGTTTGTGAGGAGGTCCAACATCCAGATGCAAGCGGGAGACCATGTTCAATGCTGGGCTAAAACCATCATACAGCATTATGATGAAGGTGTGGTAAGAGTGGAGGACTGATGCAGTGATGGGCTAAACATAGACACATCACATACATCATAAGTCAGGTGGTTACAGCAGTTTCTCTTCCATGGTTATTGTCCCCTCCTCTGTATGGATTTCTTACCCCTGTGGTTGCTATCTTGTATAATTACCTCTGTGATGCTCACTGCAGCGCTTCATGAATAAATGAGCGTGTCTGCCTGGTGAAGGAGGTCCTCCAGAGGAGTAAGCCCTTCATTTTCTGCCAAATTACTGCATGTCTCTCACACACTCCATTACACTTCACCTTGCATGATATTTGGGCATAACCTCTGTGACTCTGTGTCTTATCTGAACAGAAAGACAAAAGTGACAGATAAACGCAAGGAGTGCTTCCGAATTGTGCTTCAGAGGAAGGCCTGACTGATATGGAATCTGTGGGGTCAAATCTCGCACCAATACTAGGGAGAAAGGAAATTCCCATATCTGATACATCAGCCGATGTATGTGATATCAGCTGAATACTTGTGACAAATACATGTAATGGAGGCAGGAAATCGCACATATTAATAAAATTTGGTCCAAACATCAGTGCACTGAGCTGTAAACACTTCACTTTTTAGTTATTAGATAACAAACTGCCATCTGCTGGACAAACTACTTAATTACACCATTTTTAAAAAATAGTCAGATTTTTTTCCAACCTTAAAAGAATATTTTAATGTCAGCAAATGTTGGAGGACATACACGTTGTTATAGATAAATCTGTGACGGGCCAATATCAGCTGATAATATGGGCAAACCGATATATCCACTGTTACTTAACACGGCCCAGTTATGAAACAATAAATCTCTAAAAGTGTGTGTGAGTTCATAAAAGACACCTCATGAACGTCATCATGAATGGGATCGAGGTGCGATGCTGTCATGTGGAGAAAAAACAATCCAGGCTTGAGTCACACAGATGCTGTTCATATAAATGTCATCTCACCCTCTAACTTGTCAATTTAAGCCACCTTTGAAAAGCCGGCAGACGGATCCACAGACTGATTGCTGAGTTTCTAAGGAAAGCCCAAGGCAAGGCTCTTGGTTGGAGGGAGACTGGTGGTGGCTGAGCCCCCGTTCACAGGTACAGCAATCAAGTCTGCAAAGCCACTCATGGCTCTGACTCTCGGATGCACAGAGTTTCAAAAAAAACACGGAGGTGCTTATATAATAACAGGTTTCCAATAGTAACAGGTTGCTTCCACAATCTAAAAATATCTCCTGGGTGATTCACAGATAGTAGCTACAAATTGCATGAAAAGAACCAACAACGATCAGGAGCCCTTAATTACCAATTATTTGGGTGACTGGCAGGTTTATATAAGCCCCGCTAAGGTGCGGGGATGAGTCACTGGAAACAGAGAGGGGGTCATTGCCAGCAGAGAATGCACCCCATGCACTCCCCTGAAGACGTTGCTCCCATTCCTTCTCCTGCTGGATAAATTGATTGAAAAATTGTAAACACAGAGCAGTGGCTTTGAGGATTATCTGGCTTGATTCTCCTTGAAATTACCTTGAAAACACATGACTGAATGTTGGTGGGGTCCTGACAGACATCACTCAACCTCTGAGCCGTGTCTTATGTCCTATAAGAACACCTTGAGAGCTCAAGACCCACAATGGAGCCCACTTTAGCAGAGCTATTAAGACGTCACAGCTGAGCACATAGACGTGGTGAAAGCCACTTTGGGGACATTCTCCTGAGAAAATTACAGCTTTATACATGCAATCTGTGCCATATGTTTGCTATGCTTAACTTCTGTAAATGTTTATATTGTTTACTGACAGGGAACTGTTCCTGAATGCCAGTTATGACAGGCCTACGCTGCAAACAGCCCAAGCAAATACACTCACAACGCTGGATTCACACGTATTCAAGTGGGAAAATTGTGCTACAGAGAAAGAGAACAAGTGAACTGCAGCAAGTAAACCATGTCAGCGCCCTTCAAAGTGAATAAACTGTAAAATGTTAGTCAATACACGACAGAGATCATTGAAAACATAAAGAATTGCAGTCTGCATATGAATGACACAGATGTCTTCATCCGGGTTTAACTCAGAGCTGCCATCTGCTGTTCAGATGGCAGCTCTGACTCACTGGATGTAGACTGTGGGTATAAGCCTGCAATTTGGCAAGTATATTAGTCCACATTCTCCTCTCTGTTATCAGCATGCTACTATTTTGCAAGAAACTGTCACTGTATTGTGAGTATAGTGCTGCCCAAGACATTTGTGATCGGTCTCAAGACCCCTTCCTCTTCAGCAGAATAACACTGGGTGCAACCAGCCCCTTCTCCAGCTGGCTCTGCAAGACAGCTTTTCAGTGACTCTCCGCTGTGTGTAATTTTATGTAAGGGTGCTCCGACTGCCACTTGCACATGAATGAAAAAAATAATGTATTAATACTGTATATATAAATTTAAAAACACACAGAAACAATAGCCCACAATGTAAAATTTTGATTCTACATATTTTCTCCTGTTTTGCATGTTTTTATCTTGTCTTTTTGTCATCTAACATGCACATGTATTTTCATATTATTTCCACAAAAGAAGAAGTGAGCAGTCAAAAAAAACGTAACAATTCTTTTTTTTCCCTGATTTAGTTACCAAATATGCAAGTCAAAAAAGTTTTTATTACTTGATGTGCAAACAATACGCTGCGTCAGACACATTTGATGCACAAATCTGTGAGAAATGTGCAGATCAGTGCGAACTCACCCTCTTGACTGCGACCAGAATTCGGCCATACGAGTAGACCATGAGCAGAAGGGGCAGCAGCAGACAGAAGATGAAGAGACACAACACATATGAGACACTGGTAGCTGAGCGAAGGTGCCACTGAACAGAACAGGTAGTACCGGGTCCCTCGGGGCCGTAGCTGCTCCAACCCAGGAAGGGTGGCAAGGTCCAGAGGAGCGAGTAGAACCAGGAGCCTCCGACACAGAACCATGCCTTCCTGAAGTCTGAAATGTCAGCCTTTGAGGAACGCAGAACGGTGGTGTAACGCTCATAGGAGAGAGCAGACAACGACACCAGGGACACAATTCCTTAAAAATAAAAGGAAAAGACAGAAAACTAGTGAACATAAATTATCACTAGAATCAGTCTGAAGAGGTCTGTGTCGAAACGTAACACTTTATGCGTATTAAATAACTCTGCTGGATAAACCACGCAGCCACACCGTTGTAAATCACTGATCCAAGCATTTCTTCTGGTCTCAAAGGGATAGTTCACCCAAAAATGAAAATTCAGTCATTATCTGCCCACCACCATTCTGATAGAAGGTCAAGTGAGGTTTTTTAGTCCGCAAAACGGCTGAAAATTCACTGGAAAAAGGCGTTGCAGTCATCTCCTAAACACTTGTAGTGAATGTTGACTAGGATTCAAATGTTCTGCTCATCCGAAGTAATCCAAGTGTCCTCAAGCCT
>JAQFJB010000025.1:16068979-16080200 GCA_029874875.1 Naso minor
TAATAATAATAATAATAATAATAATAATAATAATAGTAATCTCCAGTTCAGCCTGTAACTGGTAACATCCTACTTGTACTACAGGGCATCAGTAATTTTAATAATAATGTCCAGTAATAAATATATTAACACTCACAATAGCTATTTTCTTTTAGGTAAATTAGCATACTTTTACTTGAGATATTTCAAGATTTTGTCATGTCTTTGCTTATGCTTTTACTTTTATTTACTAAGTAAGAAACATTTGCTTTGGTTTTAATGAGGCTTTTTGGTTTTTTGGATTGAGTTATTGTTACTTTTTTAAGTAAGGGATGTGAATCCTTCCTGCATCACTGCAGGCCGAGAGAATTGTTTCACTAACAAAAGTTGCCTTACCTTGAAGATGACACGGAAATGTCATGGACAGAAATGTTGCTAGGCAAAATGCTCTCCAACTGATAAGAGATGACAACAGAGATAAACAATTTTCTTTTTTGCATATATAATGTGATGCTTCCACATTTTGACAACAAATTCACATATTTTTCATACCCAGTCTCTTGTGAGTTCCTCTGGTGACACTGAACAATTTTCTGGCCTTGAAGAGGTAACTGATATCATCATATTTATTTTGTAGCGTGGCCATGCTAAATAAAAAACAAGAAAAGAAAACGTCTGCTTTGAAGTATTTCCAAAGGAAAGTTTTATACCTATCCACAGGTTTCTAACTGTTCATTCCACTGAACTCAGGAATGTGTAGTTTGTGGTTTCTTTGACCTTAAACTTTAGCAGAGTGTATTGTCTGCCTACCCCTCAGCTACAGTAGAATAGCTTTATTATTTTAATAATTTAAAAATAGCTTTAATTTTAGACAGCTCTCAGTGGATGACCATAACACACAATAGAAGAAGATCATACTATATTTACCACATTGTAGGTTGCTGTCAGGCACAAGACTGCACTTATGTGACCATTGATTTCCGTCCCAGCTCAGCACATCTCCATCTGCACAGCTCTGCTTGCTCAGCTCCTCCGCTGTCCATTCTCTGGCCCACATCCTGAACAGACTGATCTGACCAATCAGATTTGTCCCGGTTTCCGCCTTCACCTCCCCAGATTGTACAAAATGAGACGCCCCAAGCGTGAGAGTGCCTCCTGGGGCCAGTTCCTGGGGCTGGCTTTCATTCACAGAGAATTGAAACACTCCATTAATGTAGACCTGCAGCCTCTGAGCTCGACCAGACCAAGCGAGACAGATAGAGTACCATTCATATGATGTTAATTTACTTTGATAGGGGTAATCTTTTCCAAACAACTGTACTACTATATCTCCAGCTGTGCCTTGAAGTCCCAGTTCTATGTCACTTGCCCCTGGTGCTTTGTAGACAAAACCTGTCCATGGTGATCCAACTTCAAGGCGTAAAAGCGTGCATACAGTCAGCTCCTTGAGGGCTGGCACCACTGTGTCTGAACGAAGCTGCCACAGACACAACATTGGACCGAATTGTATCTTCTGTCCCCACAGGCTGGAACTGTCGCAGACTCCTTAAACAATAGGACAATTTCAGATATAAAAGTGCTGGTGCGATACCGACTTTTTTCTAAATGTAATATTTGGTACGACTGTACGTTGTCAAGTGCTTTAAAGTCACTGAATTATTCTAAAATCTTGCTCTTACCAAGAAGACAAACTGACAGCTGTACACACAGACAGACAGTTAGAGGAGACAGGCCTCTGACGGAGTTCATGACAGCTAAGAAAATGCAGGGCTTTCTGTGTCAGTCAAGCAGTCATCTGCTGAATGGTGGCAATAACAAATAGGTTTTTAATTTGCATTCACCCTGAAGAAATAATACAATTATCATTAACTGTTTTTTTCATGTGACAAATTACAAAGTGGAAACTTACCATGATCGTGTCCGTGGTCCAAAGGTCAAAGTTTTTAAAGAAGTTTTGTGAAAAAATAAGCAACCAGTGTCAGTGCATGAGAAGCTGGCTGAGTCTGTTGAAAGGCGTCACTCTGTTTCTCTATAAGAAGATTTTCACGCCCTCTCCCTTCAGCTCCCTGAGTTACTCATTAATCTCTGGCAATAAACATAACTAACAGTGTGATGATGTGAGAACCATGACTTCGGGGAACCTTTTTAAATTGATTCTCAGAATTCCCTCAATAACACGTTTAAGTAGTTGGTGGATACACAAATCTTTTTGTACACGTACCGTCAACACTTGGAATAATTCTCTTGTACTCCTCTTGTGCTTAACAATTATCCCCAAGTTATAACTGCTCCAGTAAATGTTATTGGCTTTTCTCTATGACGTATGATGACCATGTCTGCCCTGTTTGCAGCTGTGAAAACCTGCAACTTAGGTCAGTTTATGGTACAGCCTTCCTCTTTAAAGGACCCTACCGGTGTTACAACATGTCATCATCCTTTGTCAACATCAGTCACACCAGCTTCATAATCCCCAGATTTCTCCCTAAATATTTTTATCTGTAAGATATAATGTTTTTATTTTGCCTGTATACTAGAAATGTAACAGAAAATAGCTAAAAAACGTGTTACAACATAAGTCAAAAAGAATGTCTGTGTCAAAATCCGTCTTCACGTCAATATTTGAGCTGGGGGGACAGCACTTGTGAGGAACTATTTCTCCAGGTGTAATAATTTTCTTCTCAGCAGCTCCTCTGTCTCTCTGTCGCTCAGTGATTTTTGACCTAAGAAACACTGATGTTTATCTATTTATTTTACTTTATTGTTTATGTAACAGGGACAATACTACAACATTGCCACAAATAACTGGGAAAATGTGATGTATATAAGACGTCTAGCTTCTGCTAATTTGCAGTCTTTGTCCCTGGCCAGGCTTTTGAACACAATGAAACAATACAATGAAGGATGAATTATCTTTACCAAGCAACTTTCACGTGTCCTTTAGTGTTTCTATACCCTGCTTCAAGATAAATGGCAGTAAATGGGGTTTATAATGCGGATCTACAAGTATGTGTATAAGTATACACATGGTCGAATTTTAACAATAGCATTTATAGAACATACAGGCTCAATCTCTGTTAATGTTGAGACGCCAGAAATAGAATGGTATGGTCCTTTAAGCCTAAACAATAAAAGCATATATTGGTAACATTTATATTTAGATGAATAATTTTAGAAAAAATATTCACAGTGATTTTAGAAAGGTTAGTTAAAGTTTTGTGTACCACGCTCCCAAAATGATTTGTACTGTGAATTAAATATTTTAAAAATATTGCCTGGTCCTCTCCTCTGTTTTCCTCTCTCTAAGGTGGCCAAAGACTTGTGAGCCAATAATATGATGACGTTGAGTATCATGTGGTATCTCTGTTTCATCAGTGATCAAACTTCTCCTTGGTGATGGTTTAAAGTTGTCTACAGGACTTTTAAACCAACCAGGATGTTAAACGCTTCTTTGGTCATTTTCAGGGCTCCATACTACCACAGCGTGGTAAAACAGTACATGACAACAATATGATTTGTGATTCATGATAGTGTGTCACCTTCAGCATGACCCTCCTCAGTGGAGACAGTAGGGAACAAAACAATACTGGTGGTCATATTATAAATCTTACTCCAGCCTGCAAACACACTCTTTCACATACACAGTCTCCTTGTTGAAAACATGTTCTTTAACAAGGCTCTCATTCATGCATTTTAATTCCCTTCGCTCCACCTCTGCTCCCTGTCTGAGACGCCAGAGCCAAAACAAGCGGCTTCCCCCAGAGGGAATATGAGAACACAAGGTGTGACGTGAGGTGGCCCAGGTGGAGGAGACCTGAAAGTCTTGTATTCATTGGTCCACTGGCTGGTAGTCCGGTCGGGAACCTCTCCTGCGTCACAAGTGATGCAGATTGAGGGGGATTCCCAAAGAGCTTTCCCACCGCTTCACTTTTGCATGAGGAACAGCTTGTAAGAAGGAAAATCACACTGCTGCTTACGGAAGCTGCAAGTTAGTGATTAATCTATGAGAGATTAATGCTTTTTGAGCTGTACGGATCAGTGAATCTATACTTTTAGAGGGTGTAAGTTTCAGAGTTCTGTAGAAGGGCCATGAACACTCTACTGATGGAGGCTTGTCTCTATGCTGCTCTGCTCATGGTAGGTTTGACCTTCAAGAAGATACCTTGCTCAAAGTGTTACCCTGTTTTATTTCAAGATAATGATTATTTTTAATGCCGAAGAGTAACTAAGTACATTTTAGTCATGCCTTGCACTCAAAGAAAGTTTTAAATGTTTTCTAAAATGTCACTCTTCCTAAATCTACTTTAGCAACCTGCCTTAATCTATCCTATAATAAACTCAGATATTTAAATTTATTAACAAAACATCAACATCCTTACTGCAATGACAGCATTCTCACTTGTTTTAAGAAAAATAGTGGTTTTTAGAACCTAATTATAAGCTAAAACATAAATACTGCAATGAATGCCATTTTCTGCAAGTACATTTACTCTGTTACATTGAAATATTTTTGTACTTTTAAGGAAATTAGACTGTGAATGAAGGACTTGAAGTGCATTTTTTAATGTGTAGTATCACAACCTTTTCATTAGTAAAGGCTCTAAATATTCCTTCCACTATGAATTATTTTGAACATGTAATTTCCTCAGGTTCAGTGTGTGCTGGTGAAGTCGGAGCCCAGCTGTGATCAGACAGAGTTCTTCCACCCTAATGGCACGTGTGTGGCATGTCCTGTATGTGGGCCAGGAGAGGAGCTCTCAGAGGTAACACAGCATCATTTTTTCCCCTTTAGCCTTCTCTCCTCGACCAGTCTTACACTTTGGCTTCAAGTATGTGTTGCACATCATTCTCAGGACTGTGGTTTTGGAGATGGTGGTGAAGGTGTCTGTGTTCAGTGTGAAGGAGGGAAGTTCAGTGCAGAAACAGGTGTGGCTCCCTGCATGCGATGCACCCAGTGTAATCTGCTGAATCGCCTGGAGAAGACAGCATGCTCACCCAGCAGTGATGCTCAGTGTGGCCAGTGTCTCCCAGGGTAAGATACACCCTGATCCGCTGATAAGAGCGAGCCTTTGTTTCTGTTTGTGTTTCATGTATGAATGTGGTTGTGTTTTACAGGTGCTATGAGCTCAAGAGCTTGACTGGGGAAGTAGAGCTGCCCTGTGTGCCTTGTTACAACCATGACACAGTCCATAAAGAGTGTTTGTTTTTGTCAGCAGAAGACTCTACAGGAGGTAGGGTCCAGGTATAAATCATAGTTAATAAGCTTGTATAAATATTTTTATTGGACAGTAATTTACCAGAGATGTTGTCAGGGGAAAGTAATAAATCTTCTCCGACAGAGAGCGCTGCCATCGAGGACAGGGACGATTTCAGACAACCCAAAGAGAGGATTGAGTAACTGTTGGGATTTTCTACAGTTTTTAATTGAAACTCTCATGTTTAATTTGACTTGATGCACTTAATGTTTAATCTAGGGGTAAAAGAGAAGGCATTTCCAGTCATCCTGATTGGTTCAGCAACAGCTTCCTCGATTTTCCTCATTGCGCTGCTGATTTGGGCTTTCCTTCTGACTGCTGAGAGATTCAGTGAGTGAGACACATCACGGTTGACATTTCTGCCCATCTGTCTTTTGTTTGCTTGACTAAATTTGGACTCGTTGCAATAATCAGAGCAGGTTCCTGAGCCTGAAGGACTATTGCCTGCAGATGACCTTCAGTACCAACCTTTGTTCAGCCCCACAGAGAGAGCAGCCACGCAATCAGAAGCCCCTTTGCAGACACTCGGTCCAGCTCAAGATCCCCTGAGGTACTTTGCAAACACTACATCCTGCCTGATTAAGTATTCATTTCACTTCTATCAGGCCCTATGTGGTTATTTACATCAATTTCATCTCTACACAGAGGCCAGGAGAACGAGGCGCATCCAACTTCTATTGTGATTAATGTCACCAC
Organism: Naso minor; assembly: GCA_029874875.1. Lineage (NCBI taxonomy): Eukaryota > Metazoa > Chordata > Actinopteri > Acanthuriformes > Acanthuridae > Naso > Naso minor. Next base: position 16,074,907 of record JAQFJB010000025.1, read on the forward strand.
CAACATTAAGCCATCAAGTCAGAAAGTGGAGAATGTCACACAGGAGGAACAGCAGAGCGGCTGCTATTCAATGAAAGAGGTTAGGTTGAGTAATACTTTTACGGAGCCGAGCTGTACATGCTGCATTCAGGGCGGTAACCAGGGTTGAGAAATAAGTGAGGTCCACAATTGGTTCTTTCAATGGAGCATATTGAATGCATTTCGGGATGAGCAAAGTTTATGTGAAAATGACACCTTCAAACACTACCAACACTATACAAAACACACAACACTCACTGTCTACCATTAAAATGCATACAGAGGGACCTGTTTTATTTCTTGCAGTTGGTCACAGTTTCATTCTTAATCTGTCAGTATGACCGTGAGTGCTTTCTGTTTTGTTTTGTACTTTTAAGCAGGTTCAGGTCCTCTGTTCTTCTGTCACCCTCCTCTCTGGTTTTTGTCTCTCTTGCATTTTGTTCCAATTTTTATTGTCTTATTTTGGGAAATAATTACTGAAGTCCAGACCTCATAGCTGGTTATGGACGTGGCTCTATGCGTTGGAACTGTCCTGATTCTAAAATACTATTGGCTTGAGTCCTTGTGGTCGAACCACAGGAGTGGTGCTCACCCAAGTAAAATCTAAAGCACAAGTCCCAGTGACCCGTTCTGCTATTTAGCCATAAACATAGTTTGGGTTTTAGCCTATTTACTGAGGTTTTTACCACTGAGACTTCTGCCATCACTGAGTACAAGTGGGATAACATTAAATTCATTTATGGTGAACAAAACATAAAAAAAGACTCCTGGAAATAATCAATAGCAATGCTCCTTTACAGGAGTAGTGTCTCAATAAGATACAGATCTGACTGCCGAAAGTTTTTATACAGACCTTTTCCTCTGTAAAAAGAAAAAGAAAACTTCAAACTCTTCAATGCTACAACAAAAAGGCCCTTTGTAGACTAGAAATCCTGAACATTGAAGCCTATTTCAGCCTATTCAGTGAGAGAGTTAGACTTGATAGACTCAAGATATGTGAATCAAGCACAGTGGGGGTTCTCACTTTTCTGTTGCTTATTTTACACTCTTCTCTGAATCTAAAAATGATGTGAAATAGCCCAATGAACAGACCACATTTACAGAGGATATTTAATATGCTGACACCTCCAAAGGTGTTATATTTAAAATTATATTAAAGAGAGAACATTAAGCATACATAATGTCAACATTTTCAGAGGGTTTAACTAGGAATGATAGCATTTATTGTCATTTGTGTAATTTTTAATGATTCTTTCCATTTCAGTACTTTCACCTATTGTGCACTTATTTGTTTTGCTTCTGTAAAAATGATGTTGGAATCATACCTGTTTCTTACTTTATCTTCTTTTCTATGTCAATATCAGATGGAGCAAAAACTTCAGACAATATGGGAAGTGGCTCAAGGTTTGTATGTTTTCCTTTAGCCGAAGTAAGCAGCCTATGTCGTAAAATGGCCTCCTAGCAGGTTTATCAATCTGTGGATAAGTTCAGTTGTTCTCTCTGATTATACTTTTTTGTTCCGTCTCTCCAGGTCGGAGTATTGAGGTGCTCGACTACGACTCGGTTCATGACTTGTCTCTTCTGCTGGACAGTGCTGAAAACAAGAACACATTGAGGAGGCTGGGACGGTCTTTGGGTGTCCCGCCTCAGGTCATTGCTCATCTCCGAGGCTTCCGGGACCTCTTCCAGTACCTGCGCACCTCCACCTACACTCTGTTGCCCCAGCTGGCTCAAGCTGCTGCACTCTTGCCCTGTCCTGAAGTTGTTGCTCGGATACACAGAGCTGTTGTGAACAAGTGACCACTTAGTCTCTAGGGTAGTGTTGCCATGACTCCAGCTGTAATGCGGCATTTCTGACCTACTTTGCATGATGACATATTTACAAATTTATTCCCCAAAATGTATCGTTTTAAAAAATGGCATTTTCCTTTCTTCATGTGTCTTACTTTTTGCTAATTGATTTTGAGCATATTTGTGCATTGTTATGCTTAAACTGCAAAGACAATTGCTTTATCCAGTTCAGTCTGAATAAATTCCTTATTGCAATATATGCTGCATGACTGATTAAGCTGAAAAGTGAGAAGAAGTCGTAATTTGTGCTTTCAGTGTTAAACTCAGTATCCAGATCATTGCAACTGAACTCTGCAAACGGTGTCACTTCCTGTTTACCATGTAAAATAGATGAGACAGCCTCTGGCTAAAGCATGTGAGACCGAACAGGACAGAGGATGCTGTGTTCATGACGAGAAAAAAGAACACCTCCTGAGTCCTGAGAAAATATTCTATTCTCTCATTCGGAGAAGTTCGCCTATACTGACAATTTTCCTTGATCTAAAGCGCTGCAGATTCTTCAACACAGTGAATAAGGTAAAGTTCAATTCTTTCGCATCGTTATTTTTCAAAGCCATCTTAAATGCAAATAATTAAGACATTTTCAGTGAAGTGTTAACTGTGTTGTTTAAAACCTGTCTTTCTACTCAGAAAGGTCTGAATCCAAGAAAGCACAGGCTATGAAAAACATTTCAACAAAATGAAAGTAACGTGTGTATTTTACGTTTTACAAAACCTTCTCATTTTGTGGAACTGTTATGCCTGTTTTCATTATCTTATCTCTTGTGATAAACTTTCGCTTTATTAGTATGCAACAGTTGTCACAAACGCTGGGGGGCGCACTTGGACGTAACGAACATTTTGTCCCGCACACCCGTAGATCGTCTATTGAAAAGACGAGCCACTAATACTTTCATTAAAGGCACACCTTTCGTTTGCCATCATCGATTCTTTAATGATAAAAAATTCTAATCAAAAGAATGAACTAGAAAAAAATGTAGCATTTCCGGTATAATGCTGTTTGTGTTTGTTTTAATCAGGTTATCCTTACTAACATTTTAACTCTTAAAAGTGGCCTTTCTGCTGCTGTGCATTGATTTTCCATCAACTATAAAAACAGTTCATTTTAAATAAAAATGGGTGGCACTGAAACTCTCCATTCACTGCAGCATTTTGAATGCTTGTTCCCCCGCGCTTTGCGACGTTGTTTTCGGTTTTTCGGTTTTACTGAAACAGGTCAGAGTGGCTCATCTTCCATTCTCAGCCCTTCTTTGGGGTCCACGTCCCCGCGGTGTCCGAGTCCTGCCGGCTGCGATGTGTTACGCGCCCTCGCTTTAGAAAAAAAAAAAAAACAGAGAAGGAAAACTTCATAGAAATGGCGGAGGCTGCTACGACTCTCAAAGGCTTGCGAGCCCAAATGGGTAAGTAATATCTTGGCAGTCGTGGCCCAGTTTGGTCCAGTTGTATCTTACATTGTAGTTAACACTTTGTGATGTTTGCTGGCGACTGCCGCCCCTCACCGGGTTATTTGAACGTGTTGAAACGCGTCCAGCTTCTCCGGCTAACGTTAGTAACGTTAGCTCGCTAACGTTATTTATCTGCTGACAATGGATGCGGAAAAATCTGCAACTTCTCCCCGCACTGACCATTAGAAATTAACATCTTAAGTTATTCATTGAAGCCATCCTGGCCGACAGTTTTATTTAAAAATTGCACGAAGAGCGTGCGTTAAACGAGCTGGTTTAACTTGCTGAACGTTAGGAACAGGCAGTGAACGTTAGCTAACTAAAGTTGTAAGTTAACGTTAGATTTGTAGCGTGAGAGCCGGCTGACGAATCACAGCCTGGTCTGGTGTCCGGTTCATTTAGCTTTTCTTTGAACATTACCGGCTGTGTGACAGTGTAATCACATTTTCCTACAACCTGCTTCTGCGTGAATGTGTAAGACAAGGAAGACAAACTCGAAACGCTCGGTAAAGCTAACGAACTGCTCTGTAGCGTCAACTGACATTTGTCGCTAGCTTAGACAACGTTGCTCATCATTTGGGTTTTACTGTCAAAAGTGATAATCCGCTGTCCCTTTTCAATGAAGCGTATGGCTTCTCTGCTCATGCTTTTTATATTATAGTTGACATCGATCTGAGTTGATGCTTGCAGTAGAAACAACTCGTGTCTTTTGTAGCCATTTACATTACAACAGAAGCCATGAAGCTTTCATCTGTTAGCTTATCCCAGACAAAGTGTTCTTATGTCTTGTAACCCATATCCATTGGTCGACAGATATGCATATATTGACATATGGTATAGCCCCCTCCACTTTCAATGGAGGGTAACTATAACAATGTCTGACCTGATTTTTAGATTGCGAGACACTGGGCTCCAATACAAGGCTTGCGTTTCCATTTTTTAATGTCTTGATGAAGTGATAAGAAAGTTTTGGTTGGACCAGCAGCCCTGTTTCCTAAACAGTTCTGATAAGCAAAAGACACATTGCATTTTTGTTAAGTTGTCCTGTCTAGACCAACTGCAGCAGCAAAATCTTTATCAATGCCTTTCATCCATGCCTCAGCTGGCCCCTTCCAGGCTAAAACATGGATGTTTACTGTGTCTGCATCTGTGGGCATGAATGCACAGTTTGTTATGACTCGAGCCCCAGTTTGGCTGACCGTTTTTTAAGTATTTCAGGGTGCTTTCTGCATACCCAGAGTGGGTGTAGACATATTTTAATCCTGGTAACAAGGGGACCATATTTAGTGCAAGTGGTCTTCCTGTTTCCCCTGACTTTTTCATTCAGTTATTTTCAATCTGGAATCTACATCCACCCAGTTCTGTGGTTTTAGAAAATATCTACAGAGTTCAGAGCAATGTGAAATGTTTTAAACCTGCCTTTGTAAGGAAGAAAACAGCGTCAGTTTGCTTGGCCTCCAGTCAGAGCAAACGACTGACACTAATAAAATAATGTTAGGAATCTAGCTCATGTACACTTCCACAAGAATGTGAGCGAGGAGAAAATGTACTGGGCTATTATGAAGGGAGATCACACCACTGCAAGTCACACTGCAAGGTTATCCTGATCCTGGCTCAGCAATTGCTGCTGCAGAATTAAAAGCATGAGAAATATTTCTGAGCTGGTTGAATTTGACCAGAGGAGGAAATGGACCAGCCTCAATCTCTGTATGTAGTTTCTTGGATCTGTGCATTTAGTTTTTCTTCAGTGTAAAGGTCCCTGAATGTTAACCTTACAAATAAACTTGTAGCGTGTGTGTGTGTGTGTGTGTGTGTGTGTTTGCACACGTACACATGCCAAATATTTGATTAGCAAAACACGTTAATTTGTATAGGCTATAACTAGGAGAGTCTGTGATGAGAATAGTTTTGTTCATTAGTTGGTATGTGTGTGTATCATAATTGATAACAGCTTTCTGTGGGGTTGTTCTTGTAATTCTG